>OX101754.1:71303885-71820717 GCA_944452675.1 Tachina lurida
GAGTGGCTATGTTATATTCTTATTTCCATCTTTCTATGTACTTAAACGATTATTGCTGAAACTAATAAAATTTGGACATTTAAATAACGAGTGGTACTGTATTATTTTTCTTTAGATGCTTAAAAATAATATAGTTTTTTAATTATTAATAACTTTGATTAAAGTTAAATTCACCTACAGCACAAAGTAAGTTTTTTATTGTTGGTTTATTTTGTGTGCGTTTTGTTTTTGTTCATTGTTTTCATTATTTTTTCTGTGCTTTAAATTACTGAACATACTGGAATGTTGGAATATGATGGAATGTTGGAATATGATGGAATGTTGGAATATAATGGAATGTTTATATTATTAGTCTAGCAAATTCCTACATACATATGGGGTCTTTCTCAAAGAATAGGGTATAGAAACATTATTTGTAACAAATGTTTTAATGGGGAGTCTAAAATTTTAGAGAAAAAGCGTTTAATGAAAAAATAAACGAATATTTTTATTTTGGGCAATAATAATGAATATGAAGTGAAAGCACTAGGAGCAAATATCTAATTACATTTAGTTCAAAAAGTGAACAACTTTTTTTAAATAGTTTGCTTAAAATCTATTCTTATTTATGCCGATAAATGAAATTTTAAATTCGTATTTAGTAGTTAAGAAAGTGGTTTAAGAGAGTGGTTTACCCTGGAGTCTATACATATGTATATTTGAATATAGTTTTTAAATTGTGTTTTAAATTCATCAAACTTTAAATATTTTCATTCTATTCTCCACCTCTGTGCGTTAATGGTTGATTTTCAACCACTGGGCGAACACTAGTTATTATTATTATTAAAGTGCCCTTGAGGAATACTCTATATGAGTACCTCAAAAACAAATAATTGTGAAGTGATTGATAACGGCAGAAATGCCTATCTTACTGTGAGCTCTGATGATCTTAATGATAACAATAGAAATAAAAAATCTGATGAAAGACTTACAGTGAGTTCTGATGCTCTTAATATAAACAAAATAAATAAAAAACCTGATGACAGACTTTTTTTAACGGCTAAGCCAATTTTTCGTCAGCGATCAACTTCGCTTTGTCCAATGCCAACTAGTGATTTGTTAACATTACAGTTGCCTACTACTTCATCATTTAAATCAGCGATATCATCCGATTCATCACTTACCCAATCTGTCACTATAAATAAGAGTAGCCCAAAACCCAAGGTCCAAGTCGGAATGGACCGATATATAATTGTCGGAAAGCGCGGGCGAAGCTCAAATTCTACTAAAATTGCATCTGCTTCAAAGGTATCTAGGGATAACAGCGCATCCTCCACTAATCGTTTTCAAATATTGCAAGATGACAACGATATACCTGATATATCCGCGAACAAAACCTGCAAGCCGCCACCAATATATTTGAGAGAAAAAAATTCAAACGCTCTTATTAAGAAATTAATTTTGGTCATTGGTGAGAATAAATTTCACATTGTTCCAATAAAACGTGGCAATATCGATGAAACGAAAATTCAAATTTATGACGAAACAGATTTCCGCAAAATGGTTTCTGAATCTGAAAAAAATAAAACAAGTTTCTACACATACCAGCTTAAGAGTGCTAAAGGCCTGCAGATCGTATTGAAGGGCATAGATTCTTATGTTGTTCCCGAAGAAATAAAAGATGCACTCGTCCTCCAGGGATTCAAGGTAAAAAATGTTTCCAATATAATAAATAGGGAGAAGATTCCCCAGCCTCTATTTCGCGTTGAACTTGAGCCGAATGATATAAAATTGAGAAAAAATGAGACGCACCCAATTTATAATTTAAAATATCTTTTATACCGAAAAATAACAGTTGAAGAACCACACAAGCGTTCTGGACCCGTACAGTGCCATAATTGTCAAGAATATGGCCACACAAAAACTTACTGCAAATTACCTACAGTTTGTGTTATTTGCGGTGAATTGCACGGTACTGCTAGTTGTACTAAACCAAAAGATCAATCAGAAAATAAATGCAGTAATTGTGGAGGTAATCACACCGCTAATTATAGAGGATGTCCTGTATATTCTTTCGTTAAAAAGACTATGGGGCAAAAACCTAAAGTAGCTCCAGCACAAACAGCAAACACTTACTCCGCCACTCTTGCGCAAGTGAGCCAACCAGTTAATTCACTTGTATCGTATGCCGATGCTGCTAAGGCAAGCTCTATTCCCACACAAAATGTTCCACGGCCAAATACAAACTCAGGCTTCAATTTTAATCGCCTTGAAGCTACTATTGAAAATCTGGTGCAAACTATAAACAATTTTACAACAAGTATGACTAGCATGATGCAAGAAATGCTGAGAATGCAAAATACTCTGCTTCAAGCATTAGTTAACAAACCTTGAACACTTTAAAAATATGTTTCTGGAACGCAAACGGCATTCGCCAACACAAAAACGAACTTGAGCACTTCCTCACGGAAAAAAATATTGATATAATGTTGGTCTCTGAGACTCATTTGACTTCGAGAAGCCTGTTTAAAATGTATGGCTACACTTTATATGATTCAAAGGATCTGAGAGAAAGAGCATGCGGTGGATCAGCAATTCTGATAAAGTCAAGACTCAAGCACTATATTCTGGACAACATTTGTGAAGAACATCTACAAGCAACAAATATTTGTGTCGAAAATTTCTGCTCAAATTTTGTCATATCATCAATTTACTCCCCTCCTAGGTTCGCAATTACTGAGGATCAATACGAGGATTTCTACAAATGCCTTGGCCCTTGCTTCGTAGGACCTGGCGACTACAATGCAAAACATACGTTCTGGGGTTCGGGTCTTATTACACCTAGAGGTCGGGCATTGTTCAACACAATTTCAAAAATGGGCTTGGACGTCATTTCGAGTGGGGAGCCCACTTACTGGCCTACGGACATACAAAAAATTCCGGATGTTATAGATTTTGGAGTCATGAAAAATATTTCTAGGGAATTAGTTCATGTTGAAGCGTCTCAAGATCTCTCCTCCGATCACTCTCCCACGATCGTTACAATTTGTAGCCCACTAAGAAGTGACTTACCTCACCCGTATGTGAAGACGATCAACCGTGTTAATTGGCTGGGGTTCAGAAAATATCTCAGTAGTCATTGTACGGAAAACATTACGCTAAGAACATCCGAAGATATTGAATTTAACATTGGCAATCTTATCAAAAATATAAAACAGGCTGCTGAACATGCGACTACCTCCCACCCGCAGACTGGATTTAATAGCATTTACTCTACGGATATTGAACGTCTCGTAAGTGAAAAAAGAAGAGCTAGAAGGGAATGGCAACAGCACAGATCGCCCCAACACAAAATCAGATTTAAAGAGTGCACTAAACGACTCCAAGACTTGCTTGCATTTGAAAAAACTGCATCTTTTAAAAACTATCTGGAAGGTCTTGATGCCACACCAGCATCTAATTACTCTTTGTGGCGCGCTGCTAGAAAGCTTAAAACACCTGTTGCGTTTAACCCACCTCTGCGTACATCTACCGGTGGTTGGGCAAGAAGCGATACTGAAAAAGGTAAAACATTTGCTGAGCATTTAAAATCAGCATTTACCCCTAACACATGTACTGGTGTTACTGATTTGCCGAATGTAGTTGCGCTACCCCCTCGACCCATAAAATCCAGAACGCGTGATGTACAAAAACTAATTGCTGAACTTAACCCGAAGAAAGCTCCGGGTATTGATGGAATTAGTAACCAGATGCTAATAAAGTTGCCTCGTATTGCAATTCGAATCCTGTTATTTATTTTTAACGCCATTTTACGACTGGAGTATTATCCAATTAGCTGGAAGCTTGCCAAAGTTAAAATGATTCCAAAGCCGGGCAAAGACCTTACCAAGGCTGAGTCATACAGGCCAATAAGTCTGCTTCCAACAATGTCAAAACTTTTCGAAAAACTGTTCATGACAAAATTGTCCCCAATTCTAGTTAGTAGTGGGTGCATACCGGACCATCAATTTGGTTTTAGAAGTCAGCATAGCACTATCGAACAAACTCATAGATTGGTTCAATTTATAAGAAGAACATTTGAAGAAAAGAAGTATTGTTCTGCGCTGTTTATCGACGTTTCTCAGGCATTTGATAAAGTGTGGCATGAAGGCCTAATTTTAAAATTAAAAACATACCTGCCAATAAACGTTGTAAGTCTTTTGGAAAGTTACATTACTGCCCGGAAGTTCACTGTTCTGGAAGGAGACTTAATGAGCATGCCTGAAACTATCTCATCCGGTGTGCCACAGGGGAGTATACTGGGGCCAGTTTTGTATTTGATTTATACTTGTGATATACCTCTGAGCAGCAATATCCATACATCTACGTTTGCCGATGATACAGCTTGCCTTAGTATGCGCGAAAACCCTCACGAGGCTTCCCGATATCTACAAGAACATATTACACAACTGGAACTATGGTTAAATTTATGGAGAATCAAAGTAAACGAGCAAAAGTGTGTCCAGGTAACATTTACCCTGCGAAGAGATACTTGTTCGCCAATTCGAATCAACAATCAAGTTGTTCTTCAACATTCACACGTAAAATACCTTGGTATACACCTTGATCGACGGCTTACTTGGAAACACCACATTGACTCTAAGTTAACCCAAATGAAACTAAAATTAACTCAGGTACATTGGCTGATTGGTAGAAATTCAACCCTCAGTCTAGATTGCAAACTTTTAATATACAAGTCGATTTTGAAACCAATATGGTGCTACGGAATACAGTTATGGGGCACTGCTTCAGCATCCAATATAGAGAGAATCCAACGAAGGCAAAATAAGATTTTAAGACTAATAACATCGGATCCATGGTACATTAAAAACTCAAATATACATCGTGATTTAAATATATCACTAGTGACTGAAGAAATCGCAAAATACGCAGGCAAATACATAACAAAACTCGAGACCCATCCTAATCTCCATTCTCGTAATATCTTGAATTTTACTGGACACATCCGCTTAAAAAAGAGGGACACAAGGGCTCTAATACTCAACACTCCAGAATAAACTGCTTGAATATATCTACTTTTGTTTTTGCTTATCACGACTTATGTATTATTAATAACTTTCACTAAGTTTATGTCCGACACTGGTCGGGCCTAATTAATTATATTTAGATTTAAGATTTGAATACTTATTGTTAGTTCATATTTGAAGATTTAATAAATAAACATATGTATTAAAAAAAAAAAAAAAACTTTAAGTTGTTCTAGTTGTACCTTCATAGTGAACAGACGTAATAGCGGAATTTTTCTAATATACAAACTAAACAAAAAAAAAGCATAAAAAAATATTCGTAGTACATATTAACTTTGATAAATAAGCATTTTTTTGCTTTGATAATATTTTTACATATTGAAATAACAAAAACAAAAAAAAAACCGTAAACAAAAACACATACAAACATACCCTTGAGGAATACTGTTTATGAGTACCCCAGAGGAAAAAAATAGTGAAGTGAGTTCTATCGGCCGAAATGCTTATTTTACTGTGAGTTTTGATGCTCATAATGATAACAATAAAAATAAAAAATCTGATAATAGACTTGCTGTGAGTTCTGAAGCTCTTAATAAAAATCAAAAATCTGATAATAGACTTTTACTAACGGCAAAACCACAGTTTCGTCAGCGATCAACTTCGCTTTGTCCAATGCCAACTAGTGAATCGTTGACATTATTGCCTAGTACTTCTACATTTAACTCAGCGATATCATCCGCTTCGGGCTCGTGGTCAACAATTAAACAAGTTGTTACTGAAGACAACAGTAGTACAAAACCAAAGGTACAAGTAGGAATGGACAGATATATAACCATTTTAAAGCGCGGGCGAAGCCCAAATTCTAATAAAATTGGATCCGCCCCAAAGATGTCTAGGGATAACAGTACATCTTCTATCAATCGTCAAAATCGTTTTTCATTATTGCAAGACAAAAACGACAAGCCCGCTGCATCATCGCAAAAGTCTTTTAAGCCACCACCTATTTATCTGAGAGAAAAAAATTCAAACGCGCTTCTAAAAAATCTACTGTCGACCATTGGTGAAAATACTTTTCACATCATTCCAATTAAACGAGGTAATATTGATGAAACTAAAATCCAAATATATGATGAAAAAGATTTCCGAAAAATTGTTAGTGAGTTTGAAAAAAATAAAACAAATTTTTATACATATCAACTTAAGAGTGCTAAAGGCCTACAAATAGTATTAAAGGGCATAGATTCATATGTTGAGCCTGAAGAAGTAAAATGTGCACTTATCGAACAAGGATTTAAGGAAAAAAAATTTTACCAATATAATCAATAGAGAGAAGATTCCCCAGCCTCTATTTCGTGTTGAACTGGAGCCGAATGATATACAGTTAAAGAAAAATGAGACGCACCCAATTTATAGTCTAAAATACCTTTTACACCGAAAAATCACAGTTGAAGAGCCACGTAAGTGTTCAGGTCCCGTACAGTGCCATAATTGCCAAGAATATGGCCACACAAAAACCTACTGCAAATTACCTACAGTTTGTGTTAAATGCGGTGAATTGCATGGTACTGCTAACTGTACCAAGCCAAAAGTACAAGCTGAAAAAAACGCAGTAATTGTGGAGAAAATCACACCGCTAATTACAGAGGATGCCGTGTATATTCTTTCGTTAAACAGGCTATGGGTCAAAAATCTAAATTAGCTCCAGTTCAATCAGCAAATGCTTACTCCGCCACTCTGCCTCAAACTAGCCAACTAGTTAATTCACGTGTATCGTATGCCGATGCTGCTAAGACTAGTTCTATTCCCACACAAAATGTTCCACCGCCAAGTAATTCAACGAATGCAAACTCTAGCTTTAACTTTAGTCGTCTTGAAGCTACTATTGAGAATCTGGTGCTAACTATAAACAACTTTACAACAAATATGACTAGCATGATGCAAGAAATGCTGAGAATGCAGAATACTCTGCTTCAAGCATTAGTCAACAAACCATGAACACGTTAAAACTATGTTTCTGGAACGCAAACGGCATTCGCCAACATAAAAATGAACTTGAGCACTTCCTCACGGAAAAAAATATTGATATAATGATGGTCTCTGAGACTCACTTGACTTCGAGAAGCTGCTTTAAAATAAATGGTTACACTCTATATGATTCAAAGGACCCGAGAGGGAGAGCATGCGGTGGATCAGCAATTCTAATTAAGTCAAGACTCAAGCACTATATCCTTGAGAACGTTAGTGAAGAATATATTCAAGCTACGAATATTTTCGTAGAAAATTTTTGTGCGAACTTCGTGATATCATCAATTTACTCACCTCCCAGATTTTCAGTTACCGAAGATCAGTATGAGAAGTTCTACAAATCGATTGGATCTTGTTTCGTGGCAGCTGGTGACTACAATGCAAAACATACGTACTGGGGCTCGCGTCTTGTTACACCTAGAGGTAGAGCAGTGTTTAATACAATTTCAAAAATGGGCTTAGATGTCATTTCGAGTGGGGAGCCTACTTACTGGCCTACTGACGTAAGAAAAATTCCAGATATTATAGATTTTGGCGTCACGAAAAATATCCATAGGGACTTAATTCACGTAGAGGGCTCTGTATATCTGTCCTCCGATCACTCTCCCACAATAGTTACAATTTTCAACCCACTAAGGAGTGATTTAACTAACTCATATGCGAAAACGATTAACAGGGTCAACTGGCTAGGATTCAAAAAATATATTAGTAGTCACTGCGTAGAAAACATTCAGCTAAGATCACCTGATGATATTGAATTAAATATTGCCAATCTTAACGAATATATTAAACAGGCTGCTGAACATGCCACTACTTCCTATCCGCAGACTGGCTTTAATAGAATTTATTCTACGGAAATTGAACGTCTTGTATGTGAAAAAAGGAGAGCTAGAAGAGAATGGCAACAACACCGATCACCCCTAAATAAAATCAGACTTAAAGAATGTACTAAACGACTCAAAGAGCTGCTATCGTCGGAAAAGACTGCATTACTGGAAAAGTATTTAGAAGGTCTTGATGTAACGTCAACATCTAATTACTCTTTATGGCGCGCTACTAGAAATCTTAAAAGACCCGTTGATCTCAAATCACCATTGCGTACTTCGACTGGAGGCTGGGCAAGAAGCGATAGTGAGAAAGGTAACTTATTTTCTGGGTGCTGCCGATTTACCGAGTGTAGTCTCTCTACCCCCTCGTCCCTTAAGGTTTAAGATGCGTGAACTACAAAAAATAGTTGCTGAACTCGACCCTAAGAAAGCTCCAGGTATTGATGGCATTAGTAACAAGATGCTGATGAACTTGCCTCATATTGCAATAAGAATTTTGCTATTTATTTTTAATGCCATTTTACGAATGCAGTATTTTCCACATAACTGGAAACTTGCCAAGATTAAAATGATTCCAAAGCCAGGCAAAGATCTTACCAAGGCTGAGTCATATAGGCCTATAAGCTTACTTTCAACAATTTCAAAGCTTTTCGAAAAGCTGCTCATGACTAAATTGTCCACAATTTTAGCTGATACTGGGTGCATCCCCGACCATCAATTTGGCTTTAGAAGTCAGCATAGCACTATTGAGCAAACGCATAGATTGGTTCAAATTATAAGGAGGACTTTTGAAGAAAAGAAGTATTGTTCTGCCCTTTTTATTGATGTTTCTCAGGCATTTGACAAAGTATGGCACAAAGGCCTAGTTTTAAAATTGAAGACATACCTACCAATAAATATACAAAAGCTTTTGGAAAGTTATATTGTTGATAGGACATTAACCGTTGTGGAAGGAGACTTCATGAGTTTACCCGAATCTATATCTTCTGGTGTGCCACAGGGTAGTATTCTGGGGCCAGTCTTGTATCTAATATATACTTGTGATATGCCTGTGAGCAATAACATCCACACTTCAACATTTGCCGATGATACAGCCTGTTTGAGTATTCACAAAAATCCTGATGAGGCATCCCGCAATCTCCAAGCACACATTACCCAGCTTGAAATATGGTTGAACTTATGGAGAATTAAAGTCAATGAACAAAAGTGTGTTCATATAACGTTTACCCTAATAAAAGATACCTGTTCCCCCATTCGAATCAACAATCAAAATATTCCTCAACATTCTCAAGTCAAATACCTTGGCATACACCTTGATCGAAGGCTTACATGGAAATATCATATTGACTCTAAGTTAACCCAAATGAAACTTAAATTGACTCAAATATATTGGTTAATTGGCAGAAATTCAACACTCAGCCTAGACTGCAAACTTTTGATATACAAGTCGCTTTTGAAGCCAATATGGTGCTATGGAATTCAGCTGTGGGGCACTGCTTCAGCTTCAAATGTCGAGAGAATCCAACGAAGGCAAAACAAAATTTTACGTTTGATAACATCTGCTCCATGGTACGTTAAAAATTCAAATATTCATCGTGATTTAAATATGCCACTAGTGAGTGAAGAAATTGCAAAATACGCAGGCAAATATTTAACTAAACTCGAGTCACATCCTAATCCGCTTGCCCGTAATATTTTGAGCTTTACTGGACACATCCGCTTAAAAAAAGGGACACAAGGGCTCTTATACCCAACACTCCAGATGGGACTGCTTAAAAATACTTCTTTTTGATTATCACTACTTATGTATTATTTATAACTATCACTAAGCTTATGTCCGATATTGGTCGGGCCTAATAATTATATTTAGATTTAAGATTTGATTACTTATTGTTAGTTCATTTTTGAAGATACAATAAATAAATTTGTATATGAAAAAAAAAAAAAAAAAAAGTTGTTCTAGGAGACCAGTTATAAGAGACATACCCCGAGTGTAAGTACCGTAAGAATTAAGATACTTAGTTTTCAATTCTGTAACCTGAGGATCTTTAACTTTGGCAGCTTCAATCAATAAAAAGTCGTATGGTGACCGAACAGCTTCCCATAACCGATTGAGCTCTTTTTCTATTTTTTACTATTTACAGAACCGAGTTGGTATTCTGCTAGTGGTATAAAAGCAATATATGCTTCAAATTCTGCCAAACGGTCGGCATTGCGGATCAACGTAGTCATATCCATTTTTGATCTCAAATTGTATTGGGAAATTTTAAAACAGTTTATTTAAAAACGTACAGGTAAAATTATTTGGGATGAATCAAACCGATAAATTTCCGCTTCCGAATAAAAGAACGATATTTTTTTTTATTGTCGCGAGAAAATTTGCGAAGATTGTATAAATAAAATTTTAAACACGAAAAAAGTTATTGGGCGGGGGTAATGGATTCAAAATTTTTTTTTAATAAATTCATATGAATATGAATTCAAAATAAATATATTGGTATAGGGTAAAAATAATATAAAACAAAGTTAGTTTCACACTTAGATTCCTCTTTCAATAATTTGGGAAAAATATCAAAGAAAACTCGGGTTAAAATTTGAGAAATCGGTAAAATGTTGAATTAAAATAAATTAAATAAGGATTATTCTAAAGTGTGAAAACGCTTTGTTTAATAAAAAAGTATAAAAATGTTTTAAACACTAGTACTGCACTGAATTAGGCACCTGTATCCACAACGGTTTAATCGAATACGTTATATTCGGTTAAAATTTGTTTATTAGGGGGAAAATTACTAATAAAATTGTACTAATTATATATTAAATAGAGTGTAATTAAAAAAGTGTGAGTAAAATTTCACTCTAACAAAATAAATTAATTAGCAATCGGTTTTTTATTCGATTAAAAAAAGTTGCAGCACTAGTGTAAGTTGTGTGTGTGTGTGACAATACAAAGTAAAAAATACAAAACAAACCAAAAACCAACAAACACAGATTAATTTAGTGGTTGTTTCTCTTGTAAAAGAGTATATACGTACATACATATGTATATACAAACAATCCAAACTAATGATTAATCACTGGGTTCACTTTTATGAAATAATAACACTAAATTTTATTATTATGTATTATTATTAATTTTCGTTTTAATTATGCATCCAGAAAATAAAAATTAAAAAAACCAAAATTAAATAATTTTTTTCTCGCGTTCGTTGGCTTTGGCTGTTTTTGTTTAATAATGCACTTGTAATTTATTAAAAGTAACGAGTAAAACTTTTGTTGTTCTCTTTTGAGTGAAACAATTTATAAAAAATAATGCACAAATTAGGCGCGTACATATGTATATAATATATAGGTAGTAAAGGGTTGCACAGTTGGAACTGTTCACAACAGTTTTGCGTGTGTATTGGTTCTGATATGTTTAGCTATGTTAATTAGCGTTTCTGTCTCTAGTAGGTATGGTTGTTTTTCAAAACTGTTGTTGTGTGGTTGTATAATGAGCAAATGAGAATAACATGTTTGTTTGGATCTGTTTTTTTGAAACCAATCAAATACGTAAAACTGCTTTTAACATAAGTAACACATGGTGTGTTGAAAAAAATTACCATTGTTGATGAATGAAAGACTGCTTTATGCTACTTTGATTTTTTTTCATAACGTTTATTTAATATAATTTGTTTAAAAAAAACTAATTGAGTGCTTTGAAGTCAAACACAAATACCTTAAATAAAAATATGTAATGTGTTTTTTTTTTTAATTTAAGTAAAAAGCAAATGCTTTTGTTATTCAATTTACCCATTAAATAAAAAAACTCATACACTTAGTCGCAAAACTCTACATACGATTTTAGGTATTTCATATCTTTTATTCGTAATTTTTATTTAATGTTTAATTTTTTAAAATATTGTATCTTGAGTATTATATTGGACCCGCTTTATAACTTCGAGATAAAAAACATAAAAAATTACTGTTACTTTTTTGGTAAAGTAAAAATTGCTGAAAAATGACGCTTAGCCAACGTCGCAAAAGTGTACATACGCGTTTGAGTTGTATTAACTACAGATATAGTAGCACGTTTTATTTTATAATTTTGTGTTCATTTAGTCTTGTTTTAACAATATGTGTTAGATTTTGCTTAAATTTTGATTTTATTATTAGCAGTAGTTGGAAAAAATGGGAAAAAATAAGGTTGGTTGATATCAACGTTCGAAAATTTGTCATCAATCTTTCAAATGAAGGGAATTAAATGAGAACAACCGGACAAACCTTATTTTTTTTTAAATTTACAATCATAACTATCATTAAAACTACAAAAGAACCAAAGTTTTCCACGATTGGGACGAATAGCAAGGCTTGATGAAAGACTAAGGCGCAAAATTGTGAGAGAAATTGCGAAAAATACAAACGGAAGTAGCACAAAACTGAAAGAGGACCTTCAAAATAATTATGAAATTCTTGTCGATGCTAACACAATTCACCGTTGCTTAAATAAAGTTGGATTATAGCCTTGTATAGCCAAAAAAAAGGCCATACATAAGTCCCATAAACAAAACTAAACGATATACTTATGCTCTGGAGTACAAACACGTCCATCTTGATATATCTAAGTTTTTGAAAGGAGTTATTTTTATGGACGAACGTAAGTTCAACCTATTTGGAAACGACGGACGACCAAAAACATGGACAAAATGTAATATTGACTTGAATAATAAAATGTATACAGCGCTGTCAAACATGGTGGAGACTCCGTAACTGTGTGGGAGTGCATAAGTGCTGATGGGGTTGGAGAATTAAAATTTTTTTATGGAATTATGGATCGTCGTGGTAATTTAGGTATTTAAAACTATATTTTTTTACAAAATGTGAAAAAATTGCGCCTTAAAGATAAATATATATTTATGCATGATAATGACCCCAAGAATAACTTAAGGCTGGTTAAGGAAAGGCTTCTTTATAAAGTAAAACCGAAGCTTCCACATCTTTCACAGTCCCCAGATTTAAATCTGATCGATTATTTATGGGCTTCCTTGAAGTAGAGGCGTCAAAATAGCGACCATAGTCTATTATCTCAAATAATTAAAATTTTAAAGGAAAAATGGGAAAATTTATCGGCGAAAACAACTAAAGATCTGGTTTCTTCGATACCTAAAAGGCTTAGAGAAGCTTTTGATAAAAAAACGGACACACAAACTTTTAAAATTTTAAAAAAATTTTTAAACAATATACTCATTAATACATCGTATGTACACTTTTGCAATCGGATAAAATATTGAATTTTATTATTTTTTGCTTGTTTAACATTGTTTAGTGAAACCAAATGTGGTATTTTTATTTAATTTAAATTACTTTTACTTTAAAATAAAAAAAGGTTGAAAAAATTAATGATTTTCCTTTAAAAAGTAAAAATTTTTTAAAATATTAAGTCGTATGTAGAGTTTTGCGACTAAGTGTATATCATTCAAGAATGAGTTTCACAAAAAAATTTAAATAATTTAATAAAATAAGGTAACAAAAATAATTCTTTTTTGTACTTACATATATAAAAAATAAATATACACAGGTACATACGAATTTTAAAAAAAAAACTCAGGTAACAATAATTATTGTCTTTTGAATTTTAACATACTTTATGTAGTAAAAAATCAATTATTCAATAATAATATAACAAAAATTAATGTGATATAATTAAAAAATTAAGCAACAAAAACTATTAAATTTTTTAATTTAGGCATATGTTCATCATTAAATTAAAAAATCAATTATTCAAGATAAGCATATAATATAAAGTAGATTAATTACGCAATATAAAAATATATGTACATACATATATCTACATATGCATATCCATACATATATATATGCATATACATATATGTATATTATATCGAGTTTCTTGTATGCATATTTCATAGAAGAACATCTAATGAATCGCAAAATTCAAGTCTCGTTTGCAAAAATGAGTTAGAGCTTTCTACATTAAGGTATCGGTATGTATGTACATATGTATATACATATGTATATGATAGGCTTAAACGAAATTCTGTTCTTTGAATTTATATTCACAAATAAAATTTCATTGAATGATTTTTCATTAGTACCAATTTGTGATCGTTTATCTGTTATTAGTGCCCGAGCTACAGAAAATATCCTTTCGGAAGGAGCACTAGATGCTGGTATAGAGAATATTCGGCAGGTTAGCTTATATAACAGCGGAAACTCATTTTTTCAATCATCCCACCATTTCAAAATATTTAAATCACACTGTAGGTGTATAATAGTATTTTTATATTTATTAACTTCCTTTTCAATTAAATTTTTGTTAGAATCAGTCTTATCTATAGGTTGTATATAAAATATCTATTGGTTGTAAAAATAAAATACTCTTTTCGCAATTTTTTAAACTTTAAACTTGCAATTGATTACAAAATTGCCTAGACACGTTCAGGTTATATTGATATGTTTACAAAACTAGTTCAGGTCTAACTTAGTTACAACTTTGTTATTCTAAAAAAAAAGGCAAATAGAAATTATTTTTTTCGTTAAATATTAACATTTAGGGCCTGACCCTAAATGAGTACGACAAGGTCGACTTGTCGTACTCTTACATTTGAAACAACAACAAAAAATTTACATTTGTTTTTGTTTTGAATGTAAATGTGTGACAAGTCGAACGTTGTCGACATCGTGGGTTTGGCCTTTAGTGAACTCTTAGCTACATTATGGTATGTATTTATATAAGTACTACCACCAAGCCTGAATTAGCTGTTGGGCAAAAACTTGAGCGTGTACTGATTTTCTAAGTCTATGGAGGCCCATAAAATTGGTCACCAAAATCACTAATTGAGTATATAGTTTTATTAACCTTTGATAGTATAATATAACCTATACTGTCAAGTAGGTTCTATTGTGTTCAGTGTTCCTTTCACTGTTGTACATCTTAATTAATTAAGAAAAGCTTCAAATATCTGCGTAAAAAAACAAACCAAAATATAATTGTAATAATTATTTACTTGGCAAGTGTTAATACCATGCACAAATTACACAAATTATTAAAAATACTGACTAAATCCAATTAACTTGAATTTTCTATGCATATTTTGTAAAATTAGAACCATTTTTTGCATATACAATATAAAATATTATGTGTACAAAAAAGTGTAATTTTACATAGTAAATGTGTATGTTCATAATGTGAACAAAGCGTAAGAAATATTTCCTATGGCTTTCTGCTGCTCATCATTTATTTGTTGTACCAGTGTTTTTTTTCATATACCTGTGTTACAATAGCCCAATTCACAAACATGTCAAATGGTCTTGCATCGTAGCATTTGCAAAATGGTTAATATATTGATACTCACCACTTAACAATTCTTAGTGGTGAGTATCAATATACTATACAATTTTGCACATGCTACGATGCAAGAGCATTTGCTCAAGATTGTGAATTGGGCTAATATGTTTTTGTGAGCAAAACCATATACAAACAGTGCCTAAGCAGCAATACAACAAGCAATTGTTATCTGTTTTAATTGTATTGCCATTTGGAAATGCAAACACACACAAGAACTGTTATACAAGTTCTCTCGCTCTCACCACAATTACATGGTACATACCATGGTGTATGTGGTTTGTCTATACTTATAAGTATACAAATGCAACCCTTTAATAGGTAGGCATGTACATATGTATGTAGATATGTATAAATTTAAAACATGTAACAAACTGTATTAACAATTATATACATTTATATATAATACATACATATACATATGTACATTAGCTATGGCATAGTTTATATAGGAATTCTTAGTAAAGAGATTTCGACTTGCAAGAACCCCTCAATTTCTGAAGTTCGGAAAAAAAATATTCGAGCCAAAAAATGGTGGCGGTCAGATGGGGGCAAAGGGCTCCGCATCGTTCTCAAAGTTGAGGGTAAAAGCAAAAAAAAATACAAAAAATCATATAACTTTCCCGGGGTCACCGCTACCAGGGTCAAATATATGACGAGCACCCATTAATTGTCTCCGCCCAACATCTTTTTTAAACACACCGACTGCCTAACTCCTCTCCTTAAGGGGCTCCCATACAAAAAAAAATTTACTCGCAGGGCTCTAACTGCCCCTAGGGCGTTCCTATCGAAGTCAAATGTATGTCCGACCTCCAATATATTTTCAATACAAAGATTTTCTATAAACATACTTATCATCTATCTTCAACCATTAAGGTGGTCCCCATACAAAAAAATAGTTTTTTGAATAATATTTTTTAAGAAATCCGCTTTTTCCGCTTTTATGTTGCCTCCTAGGGGGGTAAAATCTAAGACCGACCCACAGTAATTTTTTATTTTCAACATTTCCTCCGAACATACCTATATTCTATCTCGACTCATTAAGGGGGCTCCCATACAAAGGCGAAATTTGTACAAAATTTACTCGCAGGGCTCTAACTGCCCCTAGGGCGTACCTATCAAAGTCAAATGTATGACTGAACTCTAACATTTTTTCAATACAAATATTTTCTCTGAACATACTTATCGTCTATCCTCAACCATTAAGGTGGTGCCCATACAAAAAAATAGTTTTTTTAATAATTTTTTTTAAGAAAAAAAAGTTTTTTATACCTTTACCTAGAAACAGTAACACCATTTCAAGAAATTCCTTGTTGTCGCCTCTGGGTTGTTGTTCGTCGGATTGAGTACGACAAAACCTCTTGATCTCAATTTGCACTTCTACTGGAATTTTGGATGCTACTTCATCATCTTCTATGCCAGTAATATATGGTTTGGTTTTAATATTTTCCGATTGATCCTTAAAACGTGCAAATAATGGCACTCCTGGCCTGGACATTTTGCTGAAATTAGCTTTGAACACTTCTTTCAATAGCAGTTCGTAATATGAACGCGCCAGGGGCAATTAGAGCCCTGCGAGTAAATTGTGTACAAATTCCGCCTTTGTATGGGAGCCCCCTTAATAAGTGGAGATAGGACATAGGTATGTTCGGAGGAAATGTTGAAGATGAAAAATTATTGCGAGTCGGTCTTATAGTTTACACCCTAGGAGGCACCATAAAAGCGGAAAAAGCGGATTTCTTAAAAAAGATTATTAAAAAAATTATTTTTTTGTATGGGGACGACCTTAATGGTTGAATATAGACGATAAGTATGTTCATAGAAAATCTTTGTATTGAAAAAATATTGGAGGTCGGTCATACATTTGACTTCGATAGGAACGCGCTAGGGGCAATTAGAGCCCTGCGAGTAAATTTTGAACAAATTCCGCCTTTGTATGGGAGCCCCCTTAATGCGTCGATATAGGGCATAGGTATGTTCGGAGGATGAAAAATTATTGAAGATGAAAAATTATTGTGGGCCGGCCTTACATTTTACCCCCCTAGGAGGCAACATAAAAGCGGAAAATCGGATTTCTTAAAAAAAATTATTCAAGAAACTATTTTTTTTGTATGGGGACCACCTTAATGAGTGAAGATAGACGATAATAATGTTCAGAGAAAATCTTTATAATAAAAAAATAGTATAGGTCAGTCATACATTTGACTTCGATAGGTACGCCCTAGGGGCAGTTAGAGCCCTGCGAGTAAATTTTATAAAAATTTCCCCTTTGTATGGGAGCCCCCTTAAGGAGAGGAGTTAGGCGGTTGGTGTGTTTAAAAAAGATGTTGGGCGGAGAAAATTAATGGGTGCTCGTCGTACATTTGACCCTGGTAGCGGTGACCCCGGGAAAGTTATATGATTTTTTGTATTTTTTTTTGCTTTTATCCTCAACTTTGAGCAAGATGCGGAGCCCTTTGCCCCCATCTGACCACCACCATTTTTTGGCTCAAATATTTTTTTTCCGAACCACACAACATGAGGAGTTTTTGCAAGTCGAAATGGAAAAATCGTTAACTACGCCATACCTAATGTACATATGCTTATGCTTTTCGACTTCTTTTTTATTATCTTCTTTAAAAAATTTAACATTTGTACATACATACATACGCACACACAAATTGAAATTGCGACGAGAAAATGGATAAAAAAAATTTATGCACTTTTACTTTTCAAACTATGTTTTACCGACGGCAAATTGAATATTTAGAAATTGTCACTTCTTTTATAAATATGTTACACACTTTATTTATTTATTTATTCCACAAAAAAGCATTAAAAATAAATTCACACAACTAACCTTTTCTTAGCAGATTGGCTTTTAATGGGGTTTAAAATTTGGGGTTGATATCCAGTGTTCCGAGAGATGCAAATGATCCTGGAATTAAATATATTTTCTTGAAAATATTTCAAGGACTCGGGGGGTCTAATCCGGTTCGAAGGACCAAAATATTTCCTCGAAATATTCCTCGAAAATATTTATAAAGAAAAGGGTTTTAATAAAATAAAATTTCACTTTTAAATAAGCCGTGTGTTTTATTTTCACATACCGTATCCTTGTGTTTATAATTTGTAAGTAAAGTACAAGAAAAGCATATAGACAAAATCACAACAACTTAACGAAAAAAGAAAAAATAAAACATAGAAAAATCCAATGAACAATAATTAACCAAGGGACCTTTACACTATGCGCGTAAACAACAGGATTCTAATTGCAATACGAGGCAACTTAATCAGCATCTGGTTACTAATTCCATCAATACCTGCAGCTTTCTTCGAGTTGAG
This sequence comes from Tachina lurida, assembly GCA_944452675.1. Classification (NCBI taxonomy): domain Eukaryota; kingdom Metazoa; phylum Arthropoda; class Insecta; order Diptera; family Tachinidae; genus Tachina; species Tachina lurida. The sequence continues at coordinate 71,322,410 of OX101754.1, forward strand.
TTCAGCAATTAGTTTTTGTACGTCACACGTCTTAAATTTTATGGGTCGAGGGGGTAGCGCAACTACACTTGGCAAATCAACAATCACTACATGTGTTTGGGGTAAATACGGATTTTAAATGCTTTGCAAACAAGTTACCTTTTTCATTATCACTCCTTGCCCAACCTCTGGTAGAAGTGCGCAGAGGTGGTTTTAACTCAACGGGTGTTTTAATCCTTTTCGCAGCTCGCCATAAAGATCGAAATTTGAGATTTTCCAGATATTTTTTAAGAGAAGCAAGCAGCTCTTGGAGTCTTTTAGTGCACTCTTTAAATTTAATTTTATTCTGGGGTGATCTGTGCTGTTGCCATTCCCTTCCAGCTCTTCTTTTTTCACATACGAGATGCTCAATATCCGTAGAATATATTCTATTAAACCCAGTCTGCGGATGGGAGGTAGTGGCATGTTTAGCAGTCTGCTTAATATTTTCGTTAAGATTGCCAATGTTAGCTTCAATATCTTCGGGTGTTCTTAACGTAATGTTTTCCGTGCAATGTCTACTGAGATATTTTTTGAATCGCAGCCAATTAACACGACTGACCATTTTCACATGTGAGGTAGGTAGAGTATTTCTCAGTGGGCTACATACCGTAACGATCGTAGGAGAGTGATCGGACGATAGATCTAGGGAAGTTTTAACGTGAATTAATTCCCTAGAAATATTTTTCATGACGCCAAAATCTATAACATCCGGAATTATATGTATGTCAGTAGGCCAATAAGTGGGCTCCCCACTCGAAATGACGGCCAAGCCCATTTTGGAAATTGTATTGAACAACGCTCGACCTATGGGTTTAATAAGACGCGAACCCCAGAATGTATGTTAAGCAATATAGTCGCCACCTGCTACGAAACAAGGGCCGAGAGATTTGTAGAAATCCTCGTATTGATCCTCAGTAATTGCGAATCTAGGAGGGGAGTAAATTAATGATATGACAAAATTAGTGCAAACATGTTCGACACAAATATTCGTTGCTTGTAAATGTTCTTCACAAATGTTGTCAAGAATATAATCCTTGAGTCTTGATCTTATTAAAATTGCTAATCCCCCGCAAGCTCTTCCTCTTTGGTCCTTTAAATCTTATAAATTGTAGCCATTAATTTTGAATACACTTCTTGAAATCAAATGAGTCTCAGAAACCAACATTATATTAATATTGTTTTTCTGAGGAAGTGCTGAAGTTCATTTTTATGTTGGCGAATGCCGTTTGCGTTCCATAAACATATTTTTAACAAGTTCATGGCTTGTTAACCAATGCTTGAAGCAGAGTATTCTGCATTCGCAGCATTTTTTGCATCATGCTAGTCATATTTGTTGTAAAGTTGTTTGTAGTTAGCACAAGATTCTTAATAGTAGCTTCAAGGCGACTAATATTAAAGCTTGAGTTTCCATTCGTTGAATTATTTTGCGGTGCAACATTTTGTGTGGGAATAGAACTAGTCTTAGCTGCATCGGCACACGATACACGTGAACTGACTGGTTGGCTCATTTGAGCAAAAGTGGCAGAGTAAGGATTTGCTGTTTGTGCTGAAGCTAATTTAGGTTTTTGCCCCATAGTCTGTTTAACGAAAGAGTACACAGGACAACCTCTGTAGTTAGCGGTGTGATTACCTCCACAATTACAAAATTTTTTTTCTGTTAGAGCTTTAGACTTAGTACAGCCAGCAGTACCGTGCAATTCACCGCATATAGCACAAACTGAATGTAAGTTGCAGTAAGTTTTTGTGTGGCCATATTCTTGACAATTATGGCACTGTACGGGTCCAAAACGCTTGTGTGGTTCTTCAACTGTTATTTTTCGGTATAAGAGATATTTTAAATTATAAATTGGATGAGACTCATTTTTTTTTTCAATTTTATATCGTTTGGCTCAAGTTCGACGCGAAAAAGAGGTTGAGGAATCTTTTCATTATTTATTATGTTATACAAATTTTTTACCTTAAATGCCTGGAGGACGATTGCATCTTTTATTTCTTCGGAAACAACATAAGAATTTATGCCCTTCAATACGATCAATATGTGTAGAAACTTTTTTTACTTTTTTTTAAATTCAGTAATAATTTGGGAAAATCTTTTTCTTCATAAATTTGGATTTTAGTTTCATCAATATTACCACGTTTTATTTATCTCACCAATGACCGAAATTAATTTTTTAATAAGAGCGTTTGAGATTTTTTCTCTTAAATAGATTGGTGGCGGCTTGGAGGTTTTATTCGCAGATTCAGCGGGTTTGTCATTGTCATCTTGCAATATTTTAAAACGGTTTAGCCGATTAGTAGAGGATGCGCTGTTATCCCTAGACATCTTTGGAGCAGATGCAATTTTAATAGAATTTTGGCTTCGCCCGCGCTTTAAAATTGTAATGTATCTGTCCATTCCGACTTGGACCTTGGGTTTTGGGCTGCTCTTATCTTCAGTGACAACTTGTTTAAGTGATGACCACGAGCCCGAAGCGGATGATATCGCTGAGTTAAATGTAGAAGTACTAGGCAATAATGTCAACGATTCACTAGTTGGCATTGGACAAAGCGAAGTTGATCGCTGACGAAACTGTGGTTTTGCCGTTAGAAAAAGTCTATTATCAGATTTTGAATTTTTATTAAGAGCTTCAGAACTCACAGCAAGTCTATTATCAGATTTTTTATTGTTATTGTTATCATTATGAGCATCAAAACTCACAGTAAAATAGGCATTTCTGCCGTTAGAACTCACTTCACTATTTTTTTCCTTTGGGGTACTCATATAGAATATTCCTCAAGGGTACTTTGTATGTTTTTTTGTTTACGGTTTTTGTTTTGTTTCTGTTATTTCTCTATGTAAAAATATTAGCAAAGCAAAAAAAGGCTTATTTATCAAAGTTAATATGTACTACGAACAACTGTCGGACATAAATTTAGAGATAGTTATAAATAATACATAAGTAGTGATAATCAAAAGGAAGAAAAAATAAATAAAATAAAAATTATTTTCAAGCAGTCCCATCTGGAGTGTTGAGTATAAGAGCCCTTGTATCCCTCTTTTTTAGGCGGATGTGTCCAGTAAAGTTCAAAATATTACGAGCAAGCGGATTAGGATGTGACTCGAGGTCTGTTGAATATTTGCCTGCATATTTTGCAATTTCTTCAATCAGTAGTAGCATGTTTAAATCACGATGTATATTTGAGTTTTTTATATACCATGGAGCCGATGTTATTAATCGCAAAATTTTGGATTCTCTTGACATTGGAAGCTGAAGCAGTGCTCCATAGTTGAATTCCGTAGCACCATATCGGTTTCAAAAGTGACTTGTATATGGGTAATTCCATTCTGGCGTTACATGCCATTTGCACGACAAAAGGTTGAAAAAAAAAAGTTTTAAAATTGTGTTTGAAAAAATTTTTTCTTACATTTGAGAAGTGATTAAATAGGTATATATATTCAGTGAAAAAATTATAACAATCACACCTAAGGATTTCAAGATATTCGCAAAATATGACCTGGCGTTACGTTACAAAAAACAGAAGTGGGGTTTGACTTGACTAACAAAATTGCTTAACTCTGCGAATTGGCCAAGTATTTTTATACAAAACTTTTTTGTTAGGACTTGGACTGATATACACTTATTTTCCAAGCTTCTAGATTAAAAAATCTTTTTCCCAAAGAAAACAAATCTGTTGGTGAACTTTAAATTTGTCCGTCATGGTGGACTTTTTTTTGGAAGTGCCCATATCAAAAGTTTGCAATCTAGACTGAGGGTTGAATTTCTACCAATCAGCCAATGTACCTGAGTTAATTTTAGTTTCATTTGGGTTAACTTAGAGTCAATGTGGTGTTTCCAAGTAAGCCGTCGATCAAGGTGTATACCAAGATATTTCACATGAGTATGTTGAGGGACAACTTGATTGTTAATCCGAATGGGTAAACACGTATCTCTTCGTAATGTATATGTTACTTGAACACACTTTTGTTCGTTTACCTTAATTCTCCATAAGTTTAACCATAGTTCCAGCTGGGTAATGTGTTCTTGAAGATATCGGGATGCCTCGTAAGGATTTTCATGCATACTAAGGCAGGCTGTATCATCAGCAAATGTGGAAGTGTGGATATTGCTGCTCAGAGGCATATCACAAGTATAAATCAAATACAAAACTGGCCCCAGTATGCTCCCCTGTGGCACATTGGATGAGATAGTTTCAGGCATGCTCATAAAGTCTCCTTCCACAACAGTGAACTTCCGGGCAGTAATGTAACTTTCCAAAAGACTTACAACGTTTATTGGCAGGTATGTTTTTAATTTTAAAATTAGTCCTTCATGCCACACTTTATCAAATGCCTGAGAAACGTCGATAAACAGCGCAGAACAATACTTCTTTTCTTCAAATGTTCTTCTTATAAATTGGACCAATCTATGAGTTTGTTCAATGGTGCTATGCTGACTTCTAAAACCAAATTGATGGTCCGGTATGCACCCACTATTAACTAGAATTGGGGACAATTTTGTCATGAGCAGTTTTTCGAAAAGCTTTGACATTGTTGATAGGAGACTTATTGGCCTGTATGACTCAGCCTTGGTAAGGTCTTTGCCCGGCTTTGGAATCATTTTAACTTTGGCAAGCTTCCAGCTATTTGGATAATACTGCAGTCGTAAAATGGCGTTAAAAATAAATAAAAGTATTCTAATTGCAATACGAGGCAACTTTATTAGCATCTGGTTACTAATTCCATCAAAACCCGGAGCTTTCTTTGGGTTGAGTTCAGCAATTAGGTTTTGCACATCACGCGTCTTAAACTTTATTTGTTGAGGGGGTAGAGCGACTACATTTGGCAAATCAATTACACCAGTACATATGTTTGGGGTAAATACGTATTTTAAATGGGCAGCAAATATGTTACCTTTTTCAGTATCGCTTCTTGCCCAACCTCCGGTAGATGTGCGCAGAGGTGGTTTAAACTCAACGGGTGTTTTAAGCTTTCTAGCAGCACGCCATAAAGAGTAATCAGATGCTGGTGTGACATCAAGATTTTCCAGATAGTTTTTAAGAGATGCAGTTTTTTCATGTGCAAGCAGCTCTTGGAGTCGTTTAGTGCACTCTTTAAATCTAATTTTATTCAGGGGTGATCTGTGCTGTTGCCATTCCCTTCTAGCTCTTCTTTTTTCACATACGAGACGTTCAATATCTGTAGAATATAGTCTATGCCACTACCTCCCAGTCTGCGGATGGGAGGTAGTGGCATGTTTAGCAGCCTGCTTAATATTTTCGTTAAGATTGGCAATGTTAGATTCAACATCATCAGGTGTTCTTAGTGTAATGTTTTCCGTGCAGTGACTACTAAGATATTTTTTGAATCGCCGCCAATTAACACGACTGGCCAACTTCACATATGAGTAAGGTAGAGCACTTCTCAGTGGGCTACAGATTGTAACGATCGTGGGAGAGTGATCGGACGATAGATCTAGGGAAGCTTCTACGTGAATTAATTCCCTAGAAATATTTTTTATGACGCCAAAATCTATAACATCCGGAATTTTATGTATGTCAGTAGGCCAATAAGTGTGTGTGTATTGAACATCGCTCGACCTCTGGGTGTAATAAGACACGAACCCCAGAACGTATGTTTAGCATTATAGTCGCCGGCTGCTACGAAACAAGGGCCCAGAGATTTGTAAAAATCCTCATATTGATCCTCAGTAATTGCGAATCTAGGAGGGGAGTAAATTGATGATATGACAAAATTAGTGCAAAAATTTTTAACACAAATATTCCTTGCTTGTAAATATTTTTCACAAATGTTATCAATAATACAATGCTTGAGTCTTGACTTTATAAAATTGCTGATCCACCGCATGCTCTTCCTCTCGGGTCCTTTGAATCATATAAGGTGTAGCCATAAATTTTAAAAAGGCTTCTCGAAGTCAAATGAGTCTCAGAGACCAACATTATATCAGTATTTTTTTCCGTGAGGAAGTGCTCAAGTTCATTCTTATGTTGGCGAATGCCGTTTGCGTTCCAGAAACATATTTTTAACGTGTTCATTGTTTGTTAACTAAAGCTTAAAGCAGTGTATTCTGCATTCGCAGCATTTCTTGCATCATGCTAGTCATATTTGTTGTAAAATTATTTATAGTTTGCACCAGATTATCAATAGTAGTTTCAAGGCGACTAAAATTAAAACTTGAGTTTCCATTCGTTGAATTATTTGGTGGTGAAACATTTTGTGTATGAATAGAATTTGTCTTAGCAGCATCGGCATACGATACACGGGCACTAACTGGTTGGCTCACTTGCGAAAAAGTGGCTGATAAAGCGTTTGCTGCTTGAGCTGGGGCTAATTTAGGTGTTTGCCTCATAGTCTGTTTGACGAAAGAGTACACAGGACAACCTCTATAGTTAGCGGTGTGATTACCTCCACAATTACTGCATTTTTTGTCGCTTTGATCTGTTGGTTTATTGCAACTAGCAGTGAAGTGTAACTCGCCGCACACAACACAAACAGTAGGTAATTTGCAGTAAGTTTTAGTATGGCCATATTCTTGACAATTATGGCACTGTACAGGTCCTGAACGCTTGTGTGGTTCTTCAACGGTTATTTTTCGATATAAGAGATATTTTAAATTATATATTGGATGGGTCTCATTTTTTTCAATTTTATATCATTTATATCAAGTTCAAAGCGAAATAGAGGTTTAGGGATCTTTTCCCTATTTATTATGTTCGATACATTTTTTACTTTAAAACCCTGGAGGACGATAGCATCTTTTACTTCTTCGGGAGCAACATAGGAATCTATGCCCTTCAACACAATCTGCATACCTTTAGCACTCTTGAGCTGATATGTGTAGAAATTTGTTTTACTTTTTTCAAATTCAGAAACCATTTTGCGGAAATCTGTTTCGTCATAAATTTGAATTTTCGTTTCATCAATATTACCACGTTTTATTGGAACAATGTGAAATTTATTCTCACCAATGACCGAAATTAATTTTTTAATGAGAGCGTTTAAGTTTTTTTCTCTTAAATATATTGGTGGCGGCTTAGAGGTTTTATTCGCAGATTCAGCGGGTTTGTCATTGTCATCTTGCAATATTTTAAAACGGTTTTGCCCATTAGTAGAGGATGCGCTGTTATCCCTAGACATCTTTGGAGCAGATACAATTTTAGTAGAATTTGGGCTTCGCCCGCGCTTTAAAATTGTAATGTATCTGTCCATTCCGACTTGGACCTTGGGTTTTGGGCTGCTCTTATCTTCAGTGACAACTTGTGTAAGTGATGACCACGAGCCCGAAGCGGATGATATCGCTGAGTTAAATGTAGAAGTATTAGGCAATAATGTCAACGATTCACTAGTTGGCATTGGACAAAGCGAAGTTGATCGCTGACGAAACTGTGGTTTTGCCGTTAGAGAAAGTCTTTTATCAGATTTTTTATTTTTGTTAAGAGCTTCAGAACTCACAGCAAGTCTATTATCAGATTTTTTATTTTTATTGTTATCATTATGAGCATCAAAACTCACAGTAAAATAGGAATTTCTGCCGTTATAACTCACTTCACTATTTTTTTCCTTTGGGGTACTCATATAGAGTATTCCTCAAGGGTACTTTGTATGCTTTTTTGTTTACGGTTTTTTTTTTGTTTTTGATATTTCTATATGTAAAAATATTAGCAAAGCAAAAAAAGGCTTATTTATCAAAGTTAATAGGTACTACGAATATTTTTTGTATGATTTTTTTTAGTTAAGTATGTATGTAAGCAAAATTCCGCTATTACGTCTGTTCACTATGAAGGTACAATGAGAACTGAATATCTGGCATTTAAACAAATTTCCAGTAATTATTGGAAGGATGTGAGGAAAAGTGTTTCTGTAATAATATTTTGTGAAAAGTTGCTAGCAAGAACTGTCAACCAGTGACCTGCGCCGAGCAATTTCGTCGGCGGCGGCGGCTCATGAGAAATTCTTCGGCGGCGGCTGAAAATCGGCTGAAATTCGGCTGAGTCGGCTTCACTATCTTTACAATTGCGTCAAAGTAAATTCATATTAAAAGTGTGAATTTATTAGTGAAAAAACCAAAAACCATCACGTAAAATATAAAAAAATCATCAATCGGCGGCTAATCTTAGCCGATTTTGAGCCGAGCAAAAATAGGCGGTGGCGGCTGATGCAAAGCCCTCGGCGGCTCGGCTCAGCCGGCTGTCAGCCGGTCGGCGCAGGTCTCTGACTGTCAACACAACTCGCATTTTAAATTGATGCGAGAACAACAAAGAGTATACAAAAACATATGAACTTTTGAATTTGTGTGTAAAAATGTTTTTTTAATACCTATTTTTTATTTATTGTATCTTCAAATATGAACTAACAATAAGTATTCAAATCTTAAATCTAAGATATAATTATTAGGCCCGACAACTGTCGGACATAAATTTAGAGATAGTTATAAATAATACATAAGTAGTGATAATCAAAAGGAAGAAAAAATAAATAAAATAAAAATTATTTTCAAGCAGTCCCATCTTTTTTAGGCGGATGTGTCCAGTAAAGTTCAAAATATTACGAGCAAGCGGATTAGGATGTGACTCGAGGTCTGTTGAATATTTGCCTGCATATTTTGCAATTTCTTCAATCAGTAGTAGCATGTTTAAATCACGATGTATATTTGAGTTTTTTATATACCATGGAGCCGATGTTATTAATCGCAAAATTTTATTTTGCCTTCGTTGGATTCTCTTGACATTGGAAGCTGAAGCAGTGCCCCATAGTTGAATTCCGTAGCACCATAACGGTTTCAAAAGTGACTTGTATATGGGTAATTCCATTCTGGCGTTACATGCCATTTGCACGACAAAAGGTTGAAAAAAAAAAGTTTTAAAATTGTGTTTGAAAAAATTTTTTCTTACATTTGAGAAGTGATTAAATAGGTATATATATTCAGTGAAAAAATTATAACAATCACACCTAAGGATTTCAAGATATTCGCAAAATATGACCTGGCGTTACGTTACAAAAAACAGAAGTGGGGTTTGACTTGACTAACAAAATTGCTTAACTCTGCGAATTGGCCAAGTATTTTTATACAAAACTTTTTTGTTAGGACTTGGACTGATATACACTTATTTTCCAAGCTTCTAGATTAAAAAATCTTTTTCCCAAAGAAAACAAATCTGTTGGTGAACTTTAAATTTGTCCGTCATGGTGGACTTTTTTTTGGAAGTGCCCATATCAAAAGTTTGCAATCTAGACTGAGGGTTGAATTTCTACCAATCAGCCAATGTACCTGAGTTAATTTTAGTTTCATTTGGGTTAACTTAGAGTCAATGTGGTGTTTCCAAGTAAGCCGTCGATCAAGGTGTATACCAAGATATTTCACATGAGTATGTTGAGGGACAACTTGATTGTTAATCCGAATGGGTAAACACGTATCTCTTCGTAATGTATATGTTACTTGAACACACTTTTGTTCGTTTACCTTAATTCTCCATAAGTTTAACCATAGTTCCAGCTGGGTAATGTGTTCTTGAAGATATCGGGATGCCTCGTAAGGATTTTCATGCATACTAAGGCAGGCTGTATCATCAGCAAATGTGGAAGTGTGGATATTGCTGCTCAGAGGCATATCACAAGTATAAATCAAATACAAAACTGGCCCCAGTATGCTCCCCTGTGGCACATTGGATGAGATAGTTTCAGGCATGCTCATAAAGTCTCCTTCCACAACAGTGAACTTCCGGGCAGTAATGTAACTTTCCAAAAGACTTACAACGTTTATTGGCAGGTATGTTTTTAATTTTAAAATTAGTCCTTCATGCCACACTTTATCAAATGCCTGAGAAACGTCGATAAACAGCGCAGAACAATACTTCTTTTCTTCAAATGTTCTTCTTATAAATTGGACCAATCTATGAGTTTGTTCAATGGTGCTATGCTGACTTCTAAAACCAAATTGATGGTCCGGTATGCACCCACTATTAACTAGAATTGGGGACAATTTTGTCATGAGCAGTTTTTCGAAAAGCTTTGACATTGTTGATAGGAGACTTATTGGCCTGTATGACTCAGCCTTGGTAAGGTCTTTGCCCGGCTTTGGAATCATTTTAACTTTGGCAAGCTTCCAGCTATTTGGATAATACTGCAGTCGTAAAATGGCGTTAAAAATAAATAAAAGTATTCTAATTGCAATACGAGGCAACTTTATTAGCATCTGGTTACTAATTCCATCAAAACCCGGAGCTTTCTTTGGGTTGAGTTCAGCAATTAGGTTTTGCACATCACGCGTCTTAAACTTTATTTGTTGAGGGGGTAGAGCGACTACATTTGGCAAATCAATTACACCAGTACATATGTTTGGGGTAAATACGTATTTTAAATGGGCAGCAAATATGTTACCTTTTTCAGTATCGCTTCTTGCCCAACCTCCGGTAGATGTGCGCAGAGGTGGTTTAAACTCAACGGGTGTTTTAAGCTTTCTAGCAGCACGCCATAAAGAGTAATCAGATGCTGGTGTGACATCAAGATTTTCCAGATAGTTTTTAAGAGATGCAGTTTTTTCATGTGCAAGCAGCTCTTGGAGTCGTTTAGTGCACTCTTTAAATCTAATTTTATTCAGGGGTGATCTGTGCTGTTGCCATTCCCTTCTAGCTCTTCTTTTTTCACATACGAGACGTTCAATATCTGTAGAATATAGTCTATGCCACTACCTCCCAGTCTGCGGATGGGAGGTAGTGGCATGTTTAGCAGCCTGCTTAATATTTTCGTTAAGATTGGCAATGTTAGATTCAACATCATCAGGTGTTCTTAGTGTAATGTTTTCCGTGCAGTGACTACTAAGATATTTTTTGAATCGCCGCCAATTAACACGACTGGCCAACTTCACATATGAGTAAGGTAGAGCACTTCTCAGTGGGCTACAGATTGTAACGATCGTGGGAGAGTGATCGGACGATAGATCTAGGGAAGCTTCTACGTGAATTAATTCCCTAGAAATATTTTTTATGACGCCAAAATCTATAACATCCGGAATTTTATGTATGTCAGTAGGCCAATAAGTGTGTGTGTATTGAACATCGCTCGACCTCTGGGTGTAATAAGACACGAACCCCAGAACGTATGTTTAGCATTATAGTCGCCGGCTGCTACGAAACAAGGGCCCAGAGATTTGTAAAAATCCTCATATTGATCCTCAGTAATTGCGAATCTAGGAGGGGAGTAAATTGATGATATGACAAAATTAGTGCAAAAATTTTTAACACAAATATTCCTTGCTTGTAAATATTTTTCACAAATGTTATCAATAATACAATGCTTGAGTCTTGACTTTATAAAATTGCTGATCCACCGCATGCTCTTCCTCTCGGGTCCTTTGAATCATATAAGGTGTAGCCATAAATTTTAAAAAGGCTTCTCGAAGTCAAATGAGTCTCAGAGACCAACATTATATCAGTATTTTTTTCCGTGAGGAAGTGCTCAAGTTCATTCTTATGTTGGCGAATGCCGTTTGCGTTCCAGAAACATATTTTTAACGTGTTCATTGTTTGTTAACTAAAGCTTAAAGCAGTGTATTCTGCATTCGCAGCATTTCTTGCATCATGCTAGTCATATTTGTTGTAAAATTATTTATAGTTTGCACCAGATTATCAATAGTAGTTTCAAGGCGACTAAAATTAAAACTTGAGTTTCCATTCGTTGAATTATTTGGTGGTGAAACATTTTGTGTATGAATAGAATTTGTCTTAGCAGCATCGGCATACGATACACGGGCACTAACTGGTTGGCTCACTTGCGAAAAAGTGGCTGATAAAGCGTTTGCTGCTTGAGCTGGGGCTAATTTAGGTGTTTGCCTCATAGTCTGTTTGACGAAAGAGTACACAGGACAACCTCTATAGTTAGCGGTGTGATTACCTCCACAATTACTGCATTTTTTGTCGCTTTGATCTGTTGGTTTATTGCAACTAGCAGTGAAGTGTAACTCGCCGCACACAACACAAACAGTAGGTAATTTGCAGTAAGTTTTAGTATGGCCATATTCTTGACAATTATGGCACTGTACAGGTCCTGAACGCTTGTGTGGTTCTTCAACGGTTATTTTTCGATATAAGAGATATTTTAAATTATATATTGGATGGGTCTCATTTTTTTCAATTTTATATCATTTATATCAAGTTCAAAGCGAAATAGAGGTTTAGGGATCTTTTCCCTATTTATTATGTTCGATACATTTTTTACTTTAAAACCCTGGAGGACGATAGCATCTTTTACTTCTTCGGGAGCAACATAGGAATCTATGCCCTTCAACACAATCTGCATACCTTTAGCACTCTTGAGCTGATATGTGTAGAAATTTGTTTTACTTTTTTCAAATTCAGAAACCATTTTGCGGAAATCTGTTTCGTCATAAATTTGAATTTTCGTTTCATCAATATTACCACGTTTTATTGGAACAATGTGAAATTTATTCTCACCAATGACCGAAATTAATTTTTTAATGAGAGCGTTTAAGTTTTTTTCTCTTAAATATATTGGTGGCGGCTTAGAGGTTTTATTCGCAGATTCAGCGGGTTTGTCATTGTCATCTTGCAATATTTTAAAACGGTTTTGCCCATTAGTAGAGGATGCGCTGTTATCCCTAGACATCTTTGGAGCAGATACAATTTTAGTAGAATTTGGGCTTCGCCCGCGCTTTAAAATTGTAATGTATCTGTCCATTCCGACTTGGACCTTGGGTTTTGGGCTGCTCTTATCTTCAGTGACAACTTGTGTAAGTGATGACCACGAGCCCGAAGCGGATGATATCGCTGAGTTAAATGTAGAAGTATTAGGCAATAATGTCAACGATTCACTAGTTGGCATTGGACAAAGCGAAGTTGATCGCTGACGAAACTGTGGTTTTGCCGTTAGAGAAAGTCTTTTATCAGATTTTTTATTTTTGTTAAGAGCTTCAGAACTCACAGCAAGTCTATTATCAGATTTTTTATTTTTATTGTTATCATTATGAGCATCAAAACTCACAGTAAAATAGGCATTTCTGCAGTTAGAACTCACTTCACTATTTTTTTCCTTTGGGGTACTCATATAGAATATTCCTCAAGGGTACTTTGTATGTTTTTTTGTTTACGGTTTTTGTTTTGTTTCTGTTATTTCTCTATGTAAAAATATTAGCAAAGCAAAAAAAGGCTTATTTATCAAAGTTAATATGTACTACGAATATTTTTTGTATGCTTTTTATACCCTTTACCAAAAATGGAAAAGGGTATATATAGGTTTGTCCAGATTTTTGTAATTTCTGCAATATTCATTTGTGGCCAAAAAAAGTTAGTTATTATGGATCCTTATGACTAGGAGATAAAAAAAGACATGTCCGTCTGTCTATACGGATTTTGTATGGGAGGCTTGAAATGCGTTTTTTGAAGCTCCCAAGCAAGTTAGAGAGCTCGGAGTTGGACTAAAACGACCGCGCTTGTCTTAGCACAATTCGTTATATTTATAAATCAGCAAAAACTAATAATCGGTTCTCCCGAAGTTCTATATATGTATATAGTTTTATCATACGTTTTGAAAATTGGATGAAAAAACTACCGTGCATAGAACCAAGAACAACCAAATTTCTAATCAACCCCACTAGCTACTCGGCTACCGAGGCTTGCTTGAAATTGGTATTTATTTCCTGTACTTAAACATTTTCTCTAATATGCTTTATATCATATTAAACCCCTTTTTGTCAGCTCTGCGTAGACATTAGCCCAATTCACAAACTTGTGCAAATGGTCTTGCATCGTAGCATTTGCAAAATGGTTAATATATTGATACTCACCACTTAACAATTCTTAGTGGTGAGTATCAATATACTATAAAATTTTGCACATGCTACGATGCAAGAGCATTTGCACAAGATTTTGAATTGGGCTATTGTTTTTTTAATTTTTTTTATTCAATGATAATTTTGCTTGGCACATTCTTATTCCTGGAAATGCAAACGAATGTGTTTGCATAGAATTTGTAGTGTCATGAAAAAAACTATACTTATACTATAGCCCAATACACAAACTCGTAGCATTTGCTAAATGGTTAATATATTGATACTCACCACTTAACAATTCTTAGTGGTGAGTATCAATATACTATACAATTTTGTACATTCAAGACCATTTGCACAAGATTGTGAATTGGGCTTATAAGCATTCGCACATACATACATACATACTTATGCATAAATATACGTTTCCATAAGAGTTTTTTTATTCTGTGTTGAATTGAACAACTACAACAACAACAATATGCTACCAATTGTATTGAAAGAATAATATTCAGTTTTTTGTTGTAAAAACTGAGAATTATTTTATATACATACCTACATATGAATGTATGCATATACCTATAAAGTTTTGTATTAAAGAATGCACGTGTTCATGATATACATATGTACATATGTACATATAAAAATGTAGGTATGTACATGCTTATGTAGATATGTATGTATATATGTAGATTCAAATGCAAAAGTAAATAGAAATTCGTTTGCAATGTTCTTATGTACATACATACATACATACTATTTAGTAGGTATTATTTAAACTAGTGTTCGCCCAGTGGTTGAAAATCAACCATTAACGCACAGAGGTGGAGAATAGAATGAAAATATTTAAAGTTTGATGAATTTAAAAACTATATTCAAATATACATATGTATAGACTCCAAGGTAAACCACTCTCTTAAACCACTTTCTTAACTACTAAATACGAATTTAAAATTTCATTTATCGGCATAAATAAGAATAGATTTTAAGCAAACTATTTAAAAAAAGTTGTTCACTTTTTGAACTAAATGTAATTAGATATTTGCCCCTAGTGTTTTCACTTCATATTCATTATTATTGCCCAAAACAAAAATATTCGTTTATTTTTTCATTGAACGCTTTTTCTCTAAAGTTTTAGACTCCCCATTAAAACGTTTGTTACAAAAAAAGTTTCTATTCCCTATTCCTTGAGAAAGACCCCATATGTATGTACGAATATGCTAGCCTAATAATATAAACATTCCATCATATTCCAACATTCCAGTATGTTCAGTAATTTACAGCACAGAAAAATAATGAAAACAATGAACAAAAACAAAACGCACACAAAATAAACCAAAAATAAAAAACTTACTTTGTGCTGTAGGTGAATTTAACTTTAATCAAAGTTATTAATAATTAAAAAAATATATTATTTTTAAGCATCTAAAGAAAAATAATACAGTACCACTCGTTATTTAAATATAAAAATTTTATTAGTTTCAGCAATAATCGTTTAAGTACATAGAAAGATGGAAATAAGAATAGAATGAACAAATAAAATACGTTTTTCTTTCTGAGTGTTTATGGAGTTGCCAAGCCAAATTGTTGTAATTTTTTTTAGCAAATTAAGAGAGAAAGAGAAATCATGGCTTTATGATTGGCTAATATTCTTAACTGTTTTTAACTATCTTAGACACAAAAATGTAGAAGAAAAAATACATTCTGCACTGCTCCTATTGTCAATCTATCTAACAAAAAAAAAATCAAGCGAATACGTTGAGTTTAAGTCAGTTAAAATGGTTCTTAACTTTTTTCACTTGCCTATTTATATATAGATAAGTAAATATGCGTTTGATAAATAGCATGGATTTGTTATATGTATGTAAATATGTACATACATACATACATACATACATACATATGTATTTCAAAGTGGACAGGATTGTTTGAGTTCGATTTGTTTTCTTAATACATTTAGTAAAAAAATACAAGAGATTTATCGAAGTGGCGTGGATCAATGATAAGCAATCGGCCTGTGAAAATTCGCAGGCCGAGTTCGAACAATTAGTTTAATCAAATTTAGTTTTTTTAATATATTTTGAAAAAAAAAATCAATCTGGTCAAATACATACATACAAGGAAACATGAACAACGTCATGGACAGCCATTTGAGTTGTTCTTAACTAGATTTTTCTAAACGCCAATGATATTAACATTTTAATTTTTATTTTTTAAGCAGAAATTGTTGTTATCATAAGGCTGCTATATGAACAAAATATATTTCAATTTTCACATACCCACATACGAGTACATACATATGTGCAAAAACATTTTGCACACTAAAGGCCATGTCAGATAAAACTTTTGCTTCGCGTTGCGTTGAAGATTCGCTTTGATATTTAAGATGAAGTGTACATGTTTATATGAAACATGTCACATAAAGTACTTTTAACGCAAAGCGAAGCGAAAAGGTAGGCAACTCTTAACTTTTTGCGTGCTTTGAGAATCAGTTGGTATACTTTTCTTAATTTGTTTGACCAAACTCGCATGTAAATATTATACTTTTGGTAAATTTACATAAAAAACGGAACAGTGGCATCAGAGTAATCGAATAGTGCTGTATTTTATGCATTAAACAAAGCAGTAAAACAAAAAGTGAGTGTTGTCAAACTTTTCATTGTGTCATACACATTTTGCGTGACGCTTTTTTCCCCAAAGTTAGAAACGTCACGCAAAGCGTTAAAGTTGTATCTGACACCGCCTTAATTCACAGCGACATATTGCATTTGCTTTTAAAATGACTGTGTTCGATATACATATGTACATAGGAACTTTTTTATTTCCAGTACATAAATAATTAATATATACTACGTTTATACGCGCACTATTTGAAAATAAAATTATTTGCAAATAAATTAACTCACTGTTTATACGGGATAGCGAAAGTACACAAATAGTCTTGCGTAGTTCATGAACGAACTAGTTCAAATGAACGATTCAGTACTTTGAACTATGTGAACTAGTTCAATTGTTTTACGATCACTAGTTCAATTTTTTATCTAGTTCAATTTTTGAACTAAGAACTAAGACACAAAATGAACTAACACAGAGGATATGAACTAAATGTTTTCAACGTTTTGCTTTACTTTTTTACTGTTTGTGTGCTTTGCTTCTATACTTATACATATGTATGTATGTATGCATGTATATTTAGTTCTTTTTATCGATGGCTACTACCACAAATGCAATAAACAAGAAAACACAAGTAAATACTTAAAAATATTTTAAATTTTATAATATTTAAAGGTTTTCACACTAATTATAATTTATAAACTCATTATAAAGCAAATTTATTATTAATTAATTAGTTTCCGTAGTTTTTTAATCACAGAATCTGTGTTTTAAATTTTTCCAAAGACCACACAAACATACATATGCATGTAGAATTGTAGATGTAAAATCACTGAACTAAAAAGACCTAACTAATTCATTGAACTAAAAAGACCGATTGAACTAAATGAACGAACTAGTTCATTTATAAATAATGAACTAAAATGACCGGTCACTGAAATGAACTAAATGGCACAAGTCTATACACAAACTTGGTGTCACTTCTATAGAAAACTTACTTATGTTGACAAAAAAATAGTGTAAATGAACAAAATATCAAATAATTATTTGTTTTAATCGTCATTTATTGCTTCTATCAATGTTTTTTGTTGCAATATTTATCCATTTATTGTTTTTTGCTATCAAACATATGTAACCGTGGCAACCTCAGGCATTTTATTTGCAAATAGTGCGTTAATTGTGAATAGTTTTCTGAATTAGTAAGTCGCAATAAAAACAATAATATGGCAACAATTTACAGTTTTATTAGCAAATAAGCCCTGCGTATAAACGAAGTAACAGTCAAACTTCCATAACTCGAATCACCATCATCCCAAAAAAAACTTCGACTTACGGAGACTTCGAGTTACAGAGTTGTATGTGATTGGTTATTTCAACGCTATTGCCAACCAAAGTAGTTCGAGTTAGAGAAGTTCGAGTTATGGAAGTTCGACTGTACCTATAAGTTTTGTAAAATAGCACATACATATGTATGTATAGCTTGTTAAATTATGTACATATGTATATTAATAAGTATGTATGTACCCAGCAAGAAATAAATGAACGTGTTCAAATGAAATACTGTTTCATGCTTTCATGAGAATTTGTTTCTTCTGAATATCATCGCAAATTGTAAATACAGTGGAGGCTCGAAAAAGTTAAGTCATAGAAAAGATAAGTATATGGAAAAGTTAAGCAGCTTTTATTCACCATTGGTGACTCCAAAAAGTTAAGTAATTCTGAACTTTTCTGAGACAATTTTTTATATATAGTTTTTTTCTCTTTCTAAGATGATCTCAACTTTTGTATGTAAATCCTCAATACATATTTATATATAGTGAGTCATATACGCCTGTATACATGCAAAAATAAAACCGTTACCGTTATATATTTTTTTTGTGAATTTTATATGCATAATGTAGTTGCTCTCATCAGTTGGTTGTAAAAGAAATTAGTCGTAGAATTTGTTTTGTTCTGATTGCGACAATGTTAGCAGCAGGGAAGCAAAAAAGGCGAAAAATGCAAGATTTTAACAAAATTAGATGAAGGCGTTCTTGCTAATCGGTTGGCTAAGGTTTTTCACGTATCTGAAGCAGCAAAAAGTAATTAATATGTATGTATACAAGTATATATGTACATATAATTCTAATTGACAATTAAAAAATAAATAAACAATGTACAAATACACATATAACTTCTTGAATTTTTTATACTACGGAAAAGTTAAGATTTAGGAAAAGTTCATCACTCCCAAAACAAACTACTTAAATTTTTTGAGCCTCCACTGTAATGCTATAGTTTTTGAACTCATTAAAAACGCATGCGATATTACTGGGTAATATGTATGTATATTGAAATAAATACCCAGCAAAAAGGGGATGTAAAAACGGAATTAAATTATCATCACATTGCTACATTTTCATATAACAAGTTTTATTTCCAATACATAACAAGAGTACAGTAGTACAGTGGTAGAGACTGTGCTTTGAAATTGAGAGTGGTTCAAATATTTTCATAGAATAAGTTTTATCTCTAAAGAATAACAAGAGTATAGTAGCTCAGTGGTAGAGAGTGTGCCTTGAGAGTGAGAACAGCGTGGTTCGTATCCTGCTACAAAAATTTTTATTTATTTTTTTGTTTTGTATTTACGTGACACGATCGGATAGGGAACTGGCAAGGGTTTCAATTCATTAATTTTAATGGATATCAAAGTATTTAAATTCTCGCACAAACACAGATCTCCAATGACAAGCTAATGTAAAAATCATGTATCATAGTTCACATAAATCGAACCAATGCGTCATCACTTGAACCCATGATTCAACACATGATTTATCTTTTTTTTTTTTTGCTGGGTGGGTAATATATTGAAATAATATCCAACGAAAAAGGCATGCAAAAACGGAATTAAATTATCATATTGATACATTTTCATAAAACAAATTTTATCTCTAACTATTAATAAGAATTAATACGTCAGTGGAGGAGAGTATGACTTAACAGTCAGAAAAGCACGGTTCGTATCCTGGCTGCGTCGGTATTTTTTTTACGTGAAAAACATAATCGTTTTTTAAGTTTCGTAAGAATTGACATTGCACATACATACATACCCAGCAAAAAATAAATGAACGCGTTCAAAATTAAATACTGCTTCATGCTTTCTTGAGCATTTGTTTCTTCGAATGCATTCTGAATATCACTGCAAATCGTAAATAATGCTATAGTTTTTGAACTAATTAAAAACGGATGCAAAAACGGAATTAAATCATCACATTTTCATATAACAAGCTTTATCTCCAGTGAATGACAAGAGTACAGCAGCTCAGTGGTAGAAAGTGTGGCTTGAAGGTGAGAACAGCACGGTTTGTATCCTGCGACAACAAAAGTTTTTATTTATTTTTTTGTTTTGTATTTACGTGACACATTTTCATAAAGTAAGTTTTATCGCCAAGAAATAAGTAAAGTACAGTAGCTCAGTGGTAGAGAGTGTGCCTTAAGAGTGAGAAGAGCACGGTTCGTATCCTGCGACAAAAGTTTTTATTTATTTATTTTCTTTTGTATTGACAAGCTAAAATAAAAATCATGCATGTTTCACCTAAATCGAACCAATGCGTCATTACTTGAACCCATGATTCAACACATGATTTGTCATGTTTTTTTTGCTGGGTATGTACATGTCTATGTACATGCAAAAGAAATAGTTAATGCATGGCTTCTACTGAAAATTCAATTTAGTTCAGAAAGCATTATTTTAACCCCTGTGTTAAAATCATGCTTTCTGACTGTTCAAAATGTGTGGTTGAAGTCTACTGACGATATGCTACAGCAACAATGAAATGCATATAGACATCGCTGAACCACCAGCAAATAAATTTAAAATTAAAATAAACTTATGACAATATGTCGAATAATAAATTTCTTAAAATTTAGAAAGAAATAAATTTGTACTCGTATTAAAACCAGAAAAATTTAAATAATTCCAGGGTTGGAAGTTGAAAAAAAAATTGGCTAAAAAATAACCAAAAATATTTTTTTTCAGTTGAAAATATTTTAGGAAGATCTTTACTCAAGCAAATTCTTTAGTCGAAAAAAAACCGAGAGGTCACTTACTAAAAATTGCACTATCACAAAAAGTTATAAATTTAATCAGAAAAAAATATGTATGTATGTACTAATGTGTGTATCTGTATACTACATATACATATGTACATATATACGTTGGTAAAGGGTATATAATATTCGACACAGCCGAATATAGCACTCTTACTTGTTTTTTGTTTAGTTTGTATGTAAGAAAAATTCCGCTTTTACGTCTGTTCACTATGAAGGTACAGCTAGAACTGTGTAAAAATATGAAAAATAATTTAGTTGAAAAGATATGCAAAGAATTGTTGAACTAAAATAATTATTAACGAGTCGATATGATTATGTTTATTTATAATTTATTTCGTGTTATTTTCTTATGTAGAGACAACTGATAGAAAAAACTTATTTCACGCATTTTACATTCACTTTATATTCATTTTCATTATTTTATTTTCATTTTCCTGTAAATTATTTATTTTTTTGTTATTAAATAATTTTTTTGTGACATTGTGTTTGCATTTGACACTCGATTACTGGAAATATTCCAGTAAAAACAGAATTTTCTGTTCTCGCATTAAAATACAGAAATACTTTTTTCTCACATATCGAGAAACGATGGAATTTTATGTTTCACATTTCATTTGAGAAATTTTACAATGCAAGAAATACAGAAAAGAGCTACTGACTTCAAATTCGGATTCGGAGAAAAATTCTACATTAAGATCATGTGTCAAACTCATTTGGTCACGACTTTGTTGAAATTTTGTTCAGCAGTGTTATTTGTTTGTCTTGTGTAATGAATTATTTTTCGTTTGATAATAAAAAGTTAAACTAGTAACACATGCGTGTCGTTTTTTGCAAACTTTTTTAATGTTATTCGAATACATTTTTCCATTGTTTGTTCGTTCGAATATTCGAACAAAAGTTCAAAATTATTCGTCTGTTCGAACAAGAAAAAAATCATGAAATTTCATTCGAACAAATATAAAAGACGAATAATTAACAACACTAATTCACACATTATTGAATGAAAAACAGCTTAAATATAAAATAAAAAACCATGAAGTTCTGACAAAAGATAGTGAATTCGAAAATGTAACAAAAATTTATTTTATCATTAAATTTATACAATTCGATTTAAATCTTTTTTATAAATAAAAAAAATGAATTATAATTATTACAACTAAAAGCTATAGAAAATAATTGTAATTTTTGTATTAGGCTTGCCAGACGGGCTTGATTTGGCTGGAGTGTCAAGCTTTTTCAATGCTTGTCAAGATTAAAGCTTAAAAGCTATTTGTCAAGCTGAAAATTAGTTTAAATATATCTTAGATTTATTTCGACATGCTGATTGTATAACCATAAATAATGTTACAATAGCTGCAACACTAATAAGTGTCAAGAAGTATTTTCCACCTTTAAACAACACACAATTTGGCAGCACTAATAACTTGACATTACAAGCGACCAACGAATGAAGTTATACTTTAAAAATACATATGTCTTTGCAAATGTTTTTTTTAATTAAATATAATTTTTGTTAAAAACCATTGAGTTATTATTGTTTTAAGAATATTTTTAATAATGGTCAAGCTTTTTTTGAAAATCAAGAATTTTTTAATTCAATATCAAGATTTTTCACTCTTTGGGTTTGGCCAGCCTAGCCTGTATAACCTTATTGTGTTGGGGCCTTCCAAAATCAAAATAAATTAATATATCGAGCCTTATTTTTGATTTTATCGTAAGCGACAAAAATTAAATTTTTGAGGAGGTTTTTTTAAAATATTCAAATATGTTTTTGTACGTAAATTGTCGCTTACGATAAAATTGTACAGCCTGTATCTTAAAAGTTATCAACAATTTTGGCGTTATTATTATAACTATTAACTATGGGTAGGACCAAAACATTTTAATTTCAATAAAATAGTATATTTTCGATAACATGTCGCTTACGATAAAATCGAAAATAAGGCTCGATATGTATTAAAATGTTTTTTTTTTAGTTTGTAGTTATTATTATTTATTTAGAGATTCATATAACTTAAAACTTAAATTCAATTTCAGGTGTAACCGTTACCAGATTAGCTATGATGAACCACTGTCGTGCTCTCACTATGGCGTGTCACTATACAGAAGGTGAAACAATGGTATGTGTTTTAGATTTTAAACGTGAGGTTGGCCTTTGGCATGCTGTTTTTACATCAGTATTGAATGGAATGCATGTGTTTTTTATACCGTACGCTCTAATGAAACTGAGGCCATCTTCTTGGATGCAGTTAATTACAAAGCATAGAGCTTCATGCTGTCTAGTCAAAAGTAGAGATTTACACTGGGGTCTTTTAGCGACTAAAGATCATAAAGATATATCATTGTCATCATTACGAATGCTTCTTGTAGCTGATGGAGCAAATCCTTGGTCTCTGTCATCGTGTGATCAATTTTTAAGCGTTTTTCAAACCAAAGGGCTAAGAGCAGATGCTATTTGCCCTTGTGCTAGTAGTTCAGAAGTGTTCACAGTATCACTTCGTCGTCCAGGTAGATCTTCAAGTGGATTCAATCAGTCCGCTACAGGCAGAGGAGTACTATCAATGGCCGCTTTATCGCACGGAGTTGTACGAGTAGATAGTGAGGATTCCTTAACATCTTTAACTCTTCAAGATTGCGGGCAAGTAATGCCTACAGCTACAATGGCTGTTGTTAAATCTGATGGTCATCCAGTTTTATGCAAAACGGATCAAGTTGGAGAGATATGTGTAACGAGTGGTTCAACTGGCTCTAGTTATTTTGGTTTAGAAGGATTAACAAACACGACGTTCAAGGTTCAGCTGATTTCTGAGGAACCTGAATCTGAACAAGAATATGGAGCCGGTAAAATAAAACTTATCAGTGATGAGTCTTATGTCCGTTCAGGACTCTTAGGATTTTTAGGTCCTGGTGGGCTTGTTTTTGTATGTGGGTCACGCGATGGGCTGATGACAGTTACTGGACGTAAACACAATGCTGACGACATCATTGCCACAGTATTGGCTGTTGAACCTATACGCTTTATATATAGGGGAAGAATAGCTGTTTTTAGTATTAAAGTATTAAGGGATGAACGAGTATGCGTAATCGCCGAACAACGGCCCGACTGCTCAGAAGAGGAAAGTTTTCAATGGATGTCTAGAGTTCTACAGGCAGTCGACTCAATACACCAAGTTGGAATTTATTGCTTAGCCCTTGTTCCACCTAACCATTTGCCAAAAACACCTTTGGGAGGAATAAATCTTTGTGAGGCTAGACGCAGGTTCTTGGATGGTTCTTTACATCCTGCTAATGTTCTCATGTGTCCTCATACATGTGTTACAAATTTACCAAAACCAAGAGAAATTCATCAAGGTAAATTTATTTGTATTAGATAATAATTGTTAATGTTTATAAGCTACTATGATATGACACACGTATTTGAATAATGAAAACTATTGTAGTTGTTGGTCTCTCGGTTTCCTCCTCGTTGAATTCGGTAAATTACTAACTATAGTCAGTAGGCTGACTTAATTTTTTATGTTTTTGCTCTCCTAAGAGAACCCACAATGATGCCTCGGCGAAAATATTCATAATGAATCTGTATATCCTGAGCTATAGTTCGGATCACAAACGTATGAACAGTGGGAAATAAAAGGTACATAAATCAAAAGATTCTAAATGGATACTTAGATTTTGTTGAATCTGTACGCGCGTACGAGCCCACGACTTGAATTTTCATTTGGTATTATTTATGATGGCAGGCCCATACACTTTGAAAAAAAAAACTTTAGTTAATTTTAATTCTTATTCTTAGAACTTAATCTTTTTTTCTAATTTTTGCTTTGATCAGGCTAAAGTTCGTATTGCTTTGTAAGCCAAATTACATGTCATAATTATTAATGCACAAATAACACCAAAGTTAGTTGTAAATATTCTGACTAACACATAGTTGAACGGAGCAACTAGCCGTGTTCGATGGCCACTAAACCTTCATTATCAGCGTTCTTTTGTGTTTGGTCCATTGTGTGTTTTGTCAGTTGATGTAGATTTCTCCTTTATATACTCAGTCATCATTGCAAATGGAATATGTGAATTGTTTTGAGTCATCGAATTTCAATTTGCTAAAAGCTTTTTTGTAATGAAAGCTCAATTCTATCATCTCTAAATTTACAAAAGTCTCGCTATTGTCGTTTGTTCTTTACTAATTATGAACATGTTGGTTAATTTGCTTATTTTTGTTCTACTTAAGACAAAATGTGGTTTGATACTTTAAGTGTATTTATTTATTTTTTGCCACAGGTCAATTGGTATTTATTTTTACTTAATTTTAATTATTGTTCGAACTTGATGTGTTTCTATATTTAGGATTTGATGATTTGGCTTACAAAGCAATACGAACTTTGGCCTGATGAAATCATAAATCTAAATTAATTAAATTTAAAAAAAAATTAGTTAAAAGATGAATTTTAAAGAGAAAATATTTAAATGGGAGAAGGACTTATAGGAAAATTCGTATGAGACTACATGGGTAGTTGAAAGTAGAATAATGAAAATCGAAGGAGCAAATTTCGTAGATATTGTCGAATCTCCAATAGAAATAGTTATATAGAGTTAGTAAAGCAGAAAGTGAGGAGCCAGGGAAACATAACAGAATTTACTTTTTTAATTTGAAAATTTTGCTGGTTTTTATAAGTAGATTAATAATGGGGACGGACAACATGTTTTGGGAATTCAAAACCGGGAAAAAACAAAAAGGGTTGCAACCCTGTTACAAATGTGGAGGATTTTGGGGATTTTCGTGCTGAGATTTTCTTGGCTATGTGTGTGTGTATGTGTTTGAGAGTTTGATTGATTAAGGATAGTTTGATGTCGGTCCGTCGATGTGTTTTTGTTTTAATTTTATTGTTTGATGTCCGTCCGTTGCTGCGCATAGTTAATTATGTAGGCATGCAGGGCTTGTTTGTACGTAGTTTTTTCCTTTGTTAAGCGCTTGCAGTAGGTTTATGATTTTAGATTGTGTGTGCGTGTGTGCATAGAGAAAATGTTGCTTTAGTTTTTTTTTTATTTTCTTTTTAGCTGGTGACCATGAAAGGTTATTTTAGAAAGAAATTATGTATGCTTGTAGGAAATCTATAAATGTTTTTGTTGTTGGTTTTATTTTGTTTGATTTTTCAATTTCCTATGTTTAAAGAGTTTGAAGAGATGAATAAATTATGTAATTTATGAGCAATGAACTTACTTGAAGGTTGGAGAAATTGAAGTGTAAGATATTTAAGATTGTCAAAGGGAATTAGAGATGCGTGATCATGGGAGCCAACGTTATGCTCATGCATGTGTATTTGCGTATGTTTTTACAATAACTTGAGCGTTGGCAGATTGGTAATGTATATAAAAAAGCGAGTGTGTAATGCCGAGTACACATCTGGCATTTGTTTTATTCTAATAATTTTTTAAAATGTATGCAACGCCTTTCACATTATTTTTTTATAGGGAAAGCAATACCACACAACAAAAAATCAGAAATCATAAACGTTTCCACTAGTGCACACTGTTGCGATTGCACAAAATATCATAGTGTGCACGCGGCATTACTTTTTTTGTTTGTAGTATTTCGTTTAGGACATGGAAGGGTATTTATAGAAAGTAATTATGTATGCTGGTGAGATATCAATGTTTCTGTTTTCGTTGTTGTTTGATTTTTAATTCTTTTATGTGTAAAGAGTTTGAAGAAATGAATAAAATATACAATTTATGCGTGTTGTATTTATTCATTCTTTTCACTTATTTTGTAAACAAATTGAATATTGAGGATTGTCAAAGATTGGTTGTTATTTGCACTGCTTGCTGACATTTGTCTCTGTCTCTGTCTATTGACTCTTAAATTATGCATATTACTTGATCGTAATTCGTATAAATTGAGAAGTTTTCTAATCTAGCAGCAAGTACAGCATTGTATCTAACAAGTACATCATCGTATAAAATTTAAAAAAATATATATCATCAATACATTCTATAAATTATTAAAATGGATGCGGTATATAAATGCAATATCTGCAATAAGGTATACAAATACCAAAAGTGTTTTCCGATCATATCCGAAATCATGATGTTGAGGACCAATATAAATATCCTCAACAACAACAACATCAATATCCTCAACAATATCAATATCCTAAACAACAACAATATCTATATCCTCAACAACAACAACAACAATATCTACATCCTCAACAGCAACAACAATATCTTTATCCTCAACAACAACAACAATATCAATATCCTCAAGAACAACAACAATATCTATATCCTCAACAACGACAGCAACAACAATATCAATATCCTCAGCAGCAACAACAATGTCTACATTCTCAACAACAACAACAACAATTACAAATGTATTGGGAGCAAACTCCTACGGCCATGCAGTGGTACCCAAATACTGACCAACAATTGCAATATCAACTACAACAGCAACAAAAGCAAATGTATTGGCAACAACCTTCTACCTCCATGCAATGGTACAAAAATACTTATGAACATCAACTACTACAATATCAACCACAACAACAACAACAAAAACTAAAAGGAGCGGATGCTTATGGAGGTAATTTAATAGATAATACCATCATTTATGAAGAAACTCAAGGAAGACATGAAGATAATATGAAATTTTACAACATAAGCAAATCTTCTAGTAAAAGATGAACTTTTACTAGAAGATTTTATTGGTGAAAATGAATCAATTTTCATAGAGATGCTTGAAAGTCATTTACTAAGCCACACTGTAATAAAATTTAATGTAAGTATTGTGGCAGAATATGTAAAAATTGTGGGAGAGGAATTGGAGTTCAATATTATTCATCATAGAGCTAAAATGAATTTGTTGACCAGAGGAGATGAAATATATGAAGTATTTTCTAACCAAATTTCAGAAATTCAAAATAAAATGTCTGAATTCCAAGAGAAGGACTCTGGTTGGACTTTGATACGCATAGTCCGAGCAGAGCTAAGTATTAATAAGGCTTCTCTAGTTAAAGGAGCAAACTGGAGGAGTTTACCAGAAAAACTTCAAAAAAGAAAAGCTTGCATCAATGTAGAAAACACCGATCAATATTGTTTCAAGTGGTGTCTAATCGCCGCAGGGGATACTTCTTAAATAAATAGTAAACGGCGATGTAGCTCATACAATATTCATGACATAAGTGCTGACATCATTTGTACCCAAAACGGTGCAACGCTAAATTTTTAGAATTTAATATTTCCAATATCTTTAAAATATATTAAAATATTTGAGAAGCGGAATAGCGGAATCAGCGTAAACGTATTTGGTTATGATGAGGAAAATAATGTAATTGTTGGTCCGTATTATATTACAAAGGAGGAAAAATGTAATCATATCAACTTATTGTTGTTGGAAAATATCGTTGGTCATCATTACGTTCTAATAGAAAATATGTCTAGGTAAGCTAAAAGTGTCAAGTACTAGTTAATATAAATAAATATATATATATATATATATATATATATATATAAATTTAAGGTAAACTTTTTATGCTATTTATTATAAATGATTTAATTTAAATTTTTTTTACAGATTATTAAGTGGTCAAACTACAAAACATGAACACACTCTTAAATTGTCTAATGTATGTCTGCAATATACACACAGTGATAGGATCATGGAGCAACACAAATCGGACTGTAGTAAAATTGTAGCCTAGCTACCATCCCATAAGAATGCTACACTGAAATTGAAGGACCACCAACGACAGATGGATGTACCTTTTGTCGTGAATGCAGATTTTGAGTGCATACTTGAGGACATCCCATATAGAGTAAGTGAAAAAAATAATTTAACTAAAAAGCATATTCCCTGTGCTTTTAGTTATAATATTAAATATATTAAGCATAATATAGATAAGTTTAGAATATATACTGGTAAGGACGCGGCAGAAAAATTTGTTGCTTATTTAGTTAAGGATTGTGAGGATATATATGCTAATTATTTAATGAGTAAGACACAAATGGATTCTTTATCTCCTTCAGAGATATTCAGTTTCCAAAATGCTGTAAATTGATACATATGTGATACATTTTTAGGTAGTGATCGCGTAAGGGATCATTGTCATGTAACTGGCAAATTTAGAGGTGCAGCTCATAATATGTGCAACTTAAAATATCAACAGCCAAAATTTATCCCTATTTATTTTCATAATTATTCATCTTATGACTCACATCTTTTTGTTAAAGAGTTAGGAGAAAAGTCTGACAACATAAAAGTCCTTCCGCTAAATAAAGAACGTTACATATCTTTATCAACATATACAAAAATGAATGACGATTTCAATCTTGAACTTAGATGTCTAGACACCTTACGTTTTATGCCCGAAAGCTAAGAAACTTTAGCCAATAATCTTACGGATGACGATTTTTGTACAATTAAAGAGCAATTTACATCAAAAATAGAGTTTGATCTGGTTAGAAGGAAGTGTGTTTTCCCTTACAACTATCTCAATTCTTTTGAAAAATTAAATGATAGTCAACTTCCAGCGAGGGAAGACTTTTTCAACACACTTACCAAAAGAGAATGTTCGCATGAAGATTACGGGCATGGAAAAAAAATTTGGCAAACATATGATTTTTTTTAATACATATGTTTATTTATTGAATCTTCAAATATGAACTAACAATAAGTATTAAAATCTTAAATCTAAATATAATTAATTAGGCCCGACCAGTGTCGGACATAAACTTAGTGAAAGTTATTAATAATACATAAGTCGTGATAAGCAAAAACAAAAGTATATTCAAGCAGTTTATTCTGGAGTGTTGAGTATTAGAGCCTTTGTGTCCCTCTTTTTTAAGCGGATGTGTCCAGTAAAATTCAAGATATTACGAGCATGGCGATTAGGATGGGTCTCGAGTTTTGTTATGTATTTCCTGCGTAATTTGCGATTTCTTCGGTCACTAGTGGTATATTTAAATCACGATGTATATTTGAATTTTTAATGTACCATGGAGCCGATGTTATTAGTCTTAAAATCTTATTTTGCCTTCGTTGGATTCTCTCTATATTGGATGCCTTGTATATTAAAAGTTTACAATCTAGACTGAGTGTTGAATTTCTACCAATCAGCCAATGTATCTGAGTTAATTTCAGTTTCATTTGTGTTAGCTTTGAGTCAATATGGGGCTTCCATGTAAGCCGTCGATCAAGGTTTATACCAAGGTATTTTACGTGTGAATGTTGAAGATCAACTTGATTGTTGATTCGAATAGGGGAACAAGTATCTCTTCGCAGGGTAAATGTTACCTGGACACACTTTTGCTCGTTTACCTTGATTCTCCATAAATTTAACCATAGTTCCAAGTGTCTAATATGTTCTTGTAGATATCGGGAAGCCTCGTGAGGGTTTTCGTGCATACTAAGGCAGGCTGTATCATCGGCAAACGTAGATGTATGGATATTGCTGCTCAAAGGCATATCACAAGTGTAAATCAAATACAAAACTGGCCCCAGTATACTCCCCTGTGGCACACCGGATGATATAGATTCGGGCACACTCATGTAGTCTCCTTCCACAACCGTAAACTTCCGGGTAGTAATATAACTTTCTAATAGCTTCAGAAAATTTATTGGTAAATATGATTTCAATTTTAAAATAAAAACATATGATTGCAAAACTTTACAAGACTATATGGAGTTGTATTTAAAAACAGACGTACTGTTACTAACTGATGTAAGGGAATATATAACCTAGATCCAAGCCAGTACTATACTTTTCCTGGACTATCGTGGAATGCTATGTTGAAGTACACAAATATAGAATTGGAGTTGTTAACTGATATAGATATGTATAATTTCTCTAAAAAGGGGATACGTGGGGGGATTGTACAATGTAGTAAAAGGTATTCAAAATCAAACAATAAATATCTAGAGGATTTCGATAAAGAGAAACCCTCAGAATTTCTAATGTACCTAGATGCCAATAACCTTTACGGTTGGGCTATGTCCGAATATCTTCTATACGGAGGATTCAGATGGTTATCAAGTGATGAGCTAAATCTGGATCCAAATCGGATAGATAATAATTCAAATGATGGTTATGTGTATGAAGTTACTTTAGAATATCCCTCCAATTTGCACAAATTGCACAATGACCTACCTTTTCGTGCGGAAAATAAAAATCTTATGTAAAGAATCAAATTAAATTAATTGCTTACTTTTATACTAAACATTCATATATTATTCACTATAGAATTCTTAAGCAATGTTTAGAGTATGGTTTGATTCAAAAGAAAATACATCGGTTTCTCACTTTCAAACAATCCCCATGGTTAAAATCATATATAGACTCAAATACCAAGCACAGAGCTAACGCTAAAAATACGTTTGAGAAAAACTTCTTCAAATTGCTCAATAATTCGGTATATGGTAAAACTATGGAAAATGTAAATAAGAGAAAAGATGTTAGAATTGTAACAAACTGGAACAGAACGAATTGCAATCATTTGGGAGCCCAAGATTGGATATCTAAACCCAATTTCCATAGTTTATCTATATTTTCAGAAGACATGGTACGATTCAAATGAATAGGCTCCAGAAATATAATAAGCCTACTTACTTAGGATTTTGTGTGTTAGAACTTTCCAAATGGAAAATGTATAATTTCCATTATTGCTACATGCAGCCTAAATTTAAATCAAAATTGTCATTAAACTATATGGATACTGATTCATTCATATATACAATACGGACTGATGACTTCTATGCTGACATAAAAATGAACATACAAGATGAATTTGAGACATCTGATTATCTTGCAGATAACATATATGGTATTCCTCGTTTAAACAAAAAGGTGCTGGGTATGATGAAAGACGAAAATTGTGGAAAAATAATGAAAGAGTTTGTTGGGTTGCGATCTAAAATGTATTAATTTAGTGTTCAAAATCAAAATGATGTAAAGAAATCGAAGGGGGTCAAGAAAACCATTTTAGATAAGTATAGCCTAAGTTCATATAGAGATTGTCTGTTTAATAAATCAAATGTATTTGATAATATGCTTATATCATAGACAGACGACGGCGTTAATTTGCATTAACTGCCCTAATTCAAATTAACTTGTGAATTATCTCCATCCCAAAGCGTATTTGATTTGAAGTAAATGCAGTAAATGAAAGTGAATTAATACTGAATTTACCTATTTCAATATGGCAACATCGTCAACAATCAATCAAATGTTGCCTGATGAGTGAATTAGATACGGACTGCTTGAAAAGGTGTGCGAATTGGATAAGAGTACATTCAGTTAATGGGTGTTGTTTTGGATAAAACAAATCATCGGTTGGTTATTGGTTTGCTGCAATCTTAATATATTTTGGATACACTGTGCCACAAGCCAATACCCAAACGACGATTTACTTAATGCAAATACTGTCGTCTGTCAGGGTAAATTTTTAATTCACATTAGTGAGCTTTTAATGCAAATTAACACTGTCGTCTGTCTATGCTATTACCTTTAAGTAAATTTTGCATCAATTATATACTATGCAACTACATAAACTAATACTAAGTTATCAAGATGATAAAAGGAAAATCAAAAGTGATGGTATAAACACATATGCATGGTATCATTCAGCAATAGAGGAAACCAATCCTGATTATGAGCTTGACATGCTATTAATGGAAATTGATAGACTTCAAGAAGAAGAAGAAAGTTAAAATAAATGTAAATTATGTAAATTTTTATTGTTAAAATAAATGTAAATATTAATTATTAAGAAAAATTTTTATGAAAAAACAAAGAAAATATAACCAATAAAAAAACAATAAAAACATATATTTTTGTCTACATTTTGTTTTTTATTTATTATCCATCCTTAAATATAATTTATGAATTTTCACATCTGTTAGAATCTTGTTAGAATCTCATAACAAAGTCGTGTCAGTTCAATCTTTACATCACTTTCGTGTATTTCTCGTATTTGTTTTCTCAGAATGTTGTTCCAACATAAAACTGATATAAAAAATACTCGAATTTGAGTTAGTGATCTCCAAGTGTCAGAATCGATTTTTATTTTAAAGTTTTCTTGTATGATAACTAGAAAGCAAACACCTCTTTTATATTGAAACTTTTATTCAACATCTCTCTCACTTTCATTATCAATTATATTTATAGAATTTAAAAAATTTCGACGATTAAGCATATCATGAATATAGCACATGAGATGTAACCACTCTTCTTAATCCAGTCCAATGTATTGCTTATTTTTATAATTCAACCATATCATTGGCTTAAAACCAAAACCTGTAGAAAATCCACATGAAATCTTCAATTTCCAATTGAGCAAGTATTCAAACCCAAAAACCAAATCATATATTTGAGGTTTTCGTTCTTGATTGTTGTGAAATATATTCTTTAAAGTACGTTTATCTATCCTTAATGAAAATAACATTTAAACTAATAGCTTTTCAGTCTATTAATCTCTATATATACATAAATATGTATATTAAAGTAAATAATAAATCATACATATACAAATACATTTTTTATTTCTTCATTGTTTTTTTTTTGACATACATTTTTATAAGTTTCAAAAATTTTAAAAATTATTTTCTTCCTTATGTGGGACATTGTACACCTACAAGTGTCCGGCCCTTCCTCGCATCCTTCGCTATACCAGGGGCAGCTGGCAAAATGTCCACTCTCGTCGGAGTCCACCTGCTCTACAACTCCATACTCCTCATTTTCCGTCAGCATTGAAATAAAAAAATTTATGGTTTCCTTATGCTCATATAGTAATAACTCCTCAAAGGAATGGAGGAAATCAAACAAGTTCTCTCTCTCTCACACGGATTTGGCTCATTTTTAGGGTTTCGTACACCAAAGGTGAAAAGAAACCGTATTGTTTTCGCTACGCTGTCCGGCTGTCCGTCTGTCCGTCACAGGGTATTTTCTCGAGAACCGTAAGAGCTACGGACCTGAAATTTGGACAGAGTATGTAGACCCTTGGCCGCTACAACAGCAAATACATGAGAGTTGGAAATTAAAGGGTGTGCCAAAACGAGCAACAAAAAATGTTAAAATCCCATGTAATAATATACATACAATTGTATGTATATGCACTTGCAATTTGTAAAGTTAGTGTATTTTTATACAGACTACAACAATTAACACTAAAATTTAAAACATTTTAATTAAAGGGTGTACCATCAGTTAATGTAATTTCGACTATGTAATTTTGATAACTTGCTGTATCTTGGAAACCGTAAGTGCAAACTTCTTGAAATTTTCAAAACCGGTAAAACAAAAAAATCTCAAAATTTTAAAATCGCCAAACCGAAAAAAATCGCCAAATTCAAAAAAAATCGTCAAAACGAAAAAACGCACCAAATTAAAAAAAATTTCTAAATGGAAAATAAATCGCTAAAAACCGGAAAAATCGCCAAAATGAAAAAATCGCCAAAATGAAAAAAAATCGACAAAATGAAAAAATCGCCAAAATGAAAAAAATCGCCAAAATTAAAAAAATCGCAAAAATGAAAAAAAATCGCCAAAATTAAAAAAAAATCGCCAAAACGAGAAAAAAGAGAATAATAATAAAAAAAAAATGTATTTCAGCTAAAAAAACGTAAAAAAACACTGTATTAAAAAAAATGCTCAAATCCCAACGTACGGAACCCTTCGTGCGCGAGTCAAAGTCGCACTTTACTGAATTTATTTATTTAATTTAATTATTTTATTTCTTTTTTATTTAAAAATATTGTTGAATGCTATTTTTACACTAATATTCTTGAAACGTTTACGTTCCTATTTATAGTAAAATATACTTGTAAAATTGAAATTTTACAAAAAAGTATGAGTTCTTTTGAAACTTTTTTGTTTCAGTTACACTTTAGCACATTGATATAACTATCTCTCTGATCTTTTGTTTTGAAATATTTTTCTTTCAGTTACACTTTAGCACATTAATATAACTATCTCTCTGATCTTTTGTTTTGAAATTTTTTGTTTCATTTACGAGTACACTTTAGCACACTAATATAACTATCTCACTGATCTTTTGTTTTGAAATTTTTTGTGTCGGTTACACTTTAGCATATTAATATAACTATCTCTTTCACTACAATTTAATCAGTGACAAAACAAATAAAAAATTTACGTAAAAAATAATT
This sequence comes from Tachina lurida, assembly GCA_944452675.1. Classification (NCBI taxonomy): domain Eukaryota; kingdom Metazoa; phylum Arthropoda; class Insecta; order Diptera; family Tachinidae; genus Tachina; species Tachina lurida. The sequence continues at coordinate 71,357,072 of OX101754.1, forward strand.
ACAATATGAGAAAAAGAGATAGCTACGATACTGATCTTTCTTTTAATAATTATTTTTTACCTACTTAAAGATTGGTAGAAATATTTAATACATCAGTTTACAAAAGCAGATTGAGCTATCTGTCAAAAAAGAAAAGAAATACATATAAAAATTAAGTTTAATTAATTAATATTGTGATAATGAATCCTCCAGATTTGATCACAAAATTCAACACGTTAAATAAAAAAAATTAATACATATAAAAGAGCTCGAGGACTCAACTAAATACGGGACCACAATTCAAATTGAACTAGAAAACAACATAATGTTTTTACCAAATCGGTACAACACGCTATCGGATGATGATATAATAGAACTGGCATCCGGGATATATTGCATATGTAAGCAAGGAGACAGTGGCTTAAAATTGGATACTGCTGCTGAAATAAATATCTTTTTAACAAATGCTCAATACCCACAGTGGGAATAATATCTAGAAACTATATTTTATAAACTTTTTTATTAATAAAACAGAAAAAACTTAAAAATTGTTCGTGAGTTGTATTTATTTATTTACTAAACTTATTTTGTAAAGAAATTGAAGACATAAATGTCCACATTTAAATGAATTATAATCTTAAATTGATTGTAATTATATTTTATATTTTTGCCTAGATATTTAACTAGTTCTAATGAGGTTGTAAATTTCCAAAACTGTCGAAATATTCTTTATGTTCATTGTTTTTATAATATGGTACCCAATGGGTTCCAGGTCTTCTTGATAAATCCAAATTAATGCTTCCGCATTCTCTTTTTCTCGATTGTTTTGGTAGTGTATCCAACATGAAAACTCCTCTAAAGTATTGAATGTTTGTTGAAAAGTTTCTCAGATCAACATCAGATAGGCGTTTATTGGGCAGCTTTACGAAAAATTTGGTTTTTGTTTTTCTTGACAAACCAATCCATATCCTTTCTTATATGGTTTAAGGTAAAGACTTTTCCCCATTGCTACTGCTTCCATTCTTTTATTATGTCTAGTTGCTTTATCAAGTTGTTGTTTGGCATCATTTGCAGCATTTATTGCTTTTGCTATAGCTGCTCCGCCAGTAGAAAAACTACCAATTGCACTCAGAGCAGTAAGAATAGTTACCAAAGGTAAGAGGCCACCAATCTTTGGAACATTAATTTCGCGTGGTATTACAGCTTGCGATTTCTTCCCCCTTAACGACTTGTTGATAATCTTACGTGCAATCCTAATTTGTTACCGCGATCTAAACGTTTTTGTAATTTTGTTCCGGGTCCACAAAACTTATATCCAGGAAGGTGTAATTCAACAGGCAGAGAGTTTATTACTCTATTCACTAAACCTTTTCCAATGGCTTTTTTTTTATAAATAAACGTTTTGTTATAATGTATAAGCATCTTATTTTATTTTTTCTTCTATAATAAAAGTAACATTTATGAAATGCTATTAGTTATAAGAATGCAGTTAGTAAAAAAACATAAAATTATTGTGATTCGCAATATTGATGCTTCAACGAACATCAGATCTAAAATAAAATATAGCTCTCTCTTACCAAATTCTATTCGTGGTAGAAAGTCCTAATGGACTCAAAATTGAAAACATGTATTTATACTCAAAATCCCTTTATCAACCAAAATATGAATACTTAAAGCGATTAATTTCACCAATTAAAGGGATGGGATATTACACATTTTCAGATAATGAACAAGTTATTCCTCCTGACGAAGTGAAAACTAATCCTATTATGATCTTTGATGATGTTGCATTCGAGAAGCAAAATAATATACGATTAATTATACTTGTGCCAAACTTATACGAGAATTCCCAAGCACTTAATAAGAGACAATGCAAATGTGATTATAATGTTTAAACAAGACTAGACAAACATGAAGCACGTGATCATGTTGCCAGCGATATGAGTTATGAAAAGTTTCATGAAATTTGTCGAGAGTGTTGGAAGGATAAATATGGATTTTTGATTATAAACAAAGATAATAACTTAAACAATGGTCGCTATAGAAAGCAATTCGACTATTTTATAAAGATATAAATTACTCTACATTAAAGTAAAACATTAGTACTAAATTTGACCTTGCACATAGTACATCTACTTATTTCCTAAAGTACTTACCGTACCTGATCTGAAAGCTGATTTGTTACCTGATCTAATAGCTGATACCTGATCTGATGCCCGATACCTGATCTGATAGCTGATCTTATAGCTGATCTGATACTTGATCTGATAGCTGATCGGATACCTGCTACCTGATCTGTTAGCTGATCTAATACCTGATCTGACAAGTGATACCTGATCGGATAGCTGATCTGATACCTGATGTGGAAGCTGATCTAATACCTGATCTGATAAGTGATACCTGATCTGATAACTGATCTGGTGTCTAATAGTTGAAAATGGATGAAAAAGTTTTAAAAGAACTAATAAAGACAAGAAATGTTTTAAAGAAAAAATTTCGTAGTATAAAAGTTGATGAAGCAGATACACATGAGCAATTCAAAGATACATTTAAGCCAATAATAGAACCATTAACAGAATTTGTGAACAGTTCTAAAAATAATTAAAAACAGTATTAAATCAGAAAGAGATGAATTTAAAACGAAAGTTTATAAAAATTCAAATTTTACATTCAACGAGCAATCAGTTAAGTTAGAGACAAGTACTCCAAAGAAACTTGTTGAAGAAACGTTATGCAATAGAAATATCTCACTTAGTAATCGAAACGCAAACAAGGTTGATAATGTTGATACTGATGATGAATCATCATCAGACAACGATGATTTTTACTCTCAATCGGAAACTCTAGACAATTCAGATAATAATAAGAGTTATACTGACCTAGCACTCTTGGAAAGCAGAAACGAATTAGATACTCTATACGGTCTACATAAAGATTTTAATAATGAATGGAAGTTTGGCAATACTGAAGATAACAAAATGAAATCAAATATGGGCTTTTGCACCAGGTTTATTTTCTTTACTGTTTCACAAAACACCAAAATTTTAGTGAGCTCAACACAACAAAAATCCTCTTCACACCGCCAAAATAGTTAAAGAATGGTTCTTGTCTCACACACCAAAATAACTGGACTGTCACCCACAATTGCCGGACCTCAACATAATTTAACATTTCTGAAAGAACTTCGGCAGACAGTCCAGAAAAAGAAACATAACCATCAAAAACCTCCTGAAGGAAATTTAGCGGGGAGAGTGGCCAAAAATGTCAACGGAAGTAATTAATAAATTTATGGAATTGATGCCTGGAAGGCTACAAGCAGTTCTAAAAGCAAATGGAAATCAAACAAAGTAGCAGCCATTATTTGTTTTTGCATATTGTAAGACTGTACAATTTCTTTTGACGCATTAAAATTGCAGTGATTTTGATTTTGTTTCAATTGTTGTTGTTGGTTTGAAGGAATATTGAGTTTTTATTCATTTATTTTAACAGCATTATATAATGTTTTGAAAATGACAAAAAAGTTTCAAAAACTTTTATCTTTTAATACCGAAATAAAACCAACTGTACAGTTTCTTTTGACTCTCACAGTACACCATACCTACAATCCTTCAACAATAATGATGAGATTCGAATTTCAATACAAAATCAAGACTTTTATGTGCTACCCAGCGAAAGCTACATATATGTTGAGGGAAGAAGATAATAACAGCAAAATATCTTCGTTTTTAAATCTAAAATTACAAAATAACTCTGTGGCACATCTCTTTGACGAAATTCGATATGAACTTAATGGCATAGAAATTGATCATACAACACATTTAGCAATTACAAGCAGCCTAAAAAACTTTGTTTCTTTATCACCAACAGAAATTTTTGGCTTGTACAATGCAGGATGGAACAAACTCGATGATTTGGATATTTCAAATGGACACTTTAATTTCTATATACCACTGAAACTATTTTTAGGTTTTGCTGAAGACTAATAAAATTATACTCCAGCGGCAAACAAACCAAAAATTAGTATCTCAAACATCTCATGGAGAATTCCACATGTACAATTATCCGATCTGAGCAAATTGAATATGATTAAAAATATTAACCGATGGCATTTCGCAGTTGGGATTGTCACATTAATCCTCAACTAAATACAGGAACCAGCTATATATGGAATGTTAAATTGGCTGCAAATAGAGAACGACCCCGTTTTGTGTTGATTGCTTTTCAACAAGATAATAAGTTTGTTCACTGTAATCTAAACAATTTAAAAGTGCATTTAAATTCAGAATCGTACCCATACGATGATCTAAATATAAAATTTAAAAATTGTCGGGTTGCCATCCTATATGATATGTATCTGCGGTTTCAACAAAGTTACTACAACCGCTTCTAACTGCTTAAGAATTTAAAAATAGTGTGCCGATAGTGGTAGTAGATGTCAGTCACCAAAACGAAGCCCTCTCTAACGGTCCTGTTGATATAAAAATTGAAATCAAAACGGACTCCAACATTTCTACCGATACATCTGCTTTTTGCATTCTCATCCACGATCGCATAATAGAATACACACCCTTAAAAGGTCAAGTTCGTAAAATAATGTAAATAAAAAATAAGATGATTGGGGATAAAGTTTTCATCGATATGCAAGAATTTAAATCCAATTCAAACATCTTCATTGCAAAAGAAATATTAATTGTTTTTAACAATAAGGAGCACATAAATTTTATTATTAAACCTAAACGGTGCTTCAAAAGATTATCAATAGCAAAGCAAAGAGAAGCGAATTGGCTAACAAGAAACTTTCATCATCTGAATTGGAATGACGGATCAATATCATTTAAGAGTGTTGTAAAATTTTTAAAATTCAATTTAAAACATTCTTCAATCTGTGTTAAGGGTGTGGAAAAGCAGAAATGGTTTGAGGAACTACTTCAACTTAGAGTTTTCAACATCGAGGCATTAACTTTAAGCAAATACAACTTAAATATCCGGAATATTTTTACTGCAGCTATCATAATTTAGGAGTTTGTGCCTTAAGAGATGCATATTTACTTTATCAGGAAAATAACAAAAAAATTTATTTTAATTTTCTATTTTTACATTGCATATATTTACGATATTTTTTAAATAAATATGTAGATTAAAAATATACAAAATTTTGTTCAATCATTTATTTATATGTATATGGTATGTACAAGAGACAGAGACAAATGTCAGCAAGCAGTGAAAATAGCAACCAATCTTTGACAATCCTCAATATCACAAACTTCAATTTGTTTACAAAATAAGTGAAAAGAATGAATAAATACGACACGCATAAATTGTATATTTTATTAATTTCTTCAAACTCTTTACACATAAAAGAATTAAAAATCAAACAACAACAAAAACAGAAACATTGATATCTCACCAGCATACATAATTACTTTCTATAAATACCTTTCCATGTCCTAAACGAAATACTACAAACAAAAAAAGTAATGCCGCGTGCACACTATGATATTTTGTGCAATCGCAACAGTGTGCACTAGTGGTCAGGGTAGGAAGAGTGCTCGAATTAATTTCTTTCGCAAACGAATTTAATTCGAACGAATTTTATTTTCCATATTCTTTTTAATTCGCAAAATTTTATTTATAAAATTTGCGAACGAAAAGAAAAACCAAGAATGCAAAATAAAATTCCTCTCGCAAATTTAAAAATAAAATTAGCAAACGAATAGAAAATAGAATTCGCGATTAAACTAAAAATACAAATACATACATATGTACCTAATTCAAAGTAAAGACTTAAAATTCTTTGAGGAGATTTCGAGGAGATGACAAAAATGCGATGGAAAAATGGCGGAAGCGCCAAAAAGTGGACACTTACATATGTCCATTTCTCACTTTCATGATATGGGTATCAAATGAAAGGTATTTTCGAGGAGATGACAAAAATGTGTTGGAAAAATGGCGGAAGCGCCAAAAAGTGGACACTTATGTCCATTTATCACTTTCATGATATGGGTATCAAATGAAAGGTATTTTCGAGGGGATGACAGAAATGTGTTGGAAAAATGGCGGAGGCGCCAAAAAGTGGACACTTATGTCCATTTATCACTTTCATGATATGGGTATCAAATGAAAGGTATTTTCGAGGAGATGACAAAAATGTGTTGAAAAAATGGCGGAGGCGCCAAAAAGTGGGTACTTATGTCCATTTATCACTTTCATGATATGGGTATCAAATGAAAGGTATTTTTGAGGGGATGACAAAAATGTGTTGGAAAAATGGCGGAGGCGCCAAAAAGTGGACAGTTATGTCCATTTATCACCTTCATGATATGGGTATCAAATGAAAGGTATTTTCGAGGGGATGACAAAAATGTGTTGGAAAAATGGCGGGGCGGCAAAAAGTGGACACTTATGTCCATTTATCACTTTCATGATATGGGTATCAAATGAAAGGTATTTTCGAGGGGATGACAAAAATGTGTTGGAAAAATGGCGGAGGCGCCAAAAAGTGGACACTTATGTACGTCCATTTATCACTTTCATGATATGGGTATCAAATGAAAGGTATTTTCGAGGAGATGACTTGTATGAAAAAATAAATTAACCGATATTGTCCCATCGGATTTTTGATACCTTTTGGCATGAGGAAAAAACTTTAACTTCCACATGTTAAAATATTATTTTCGGTGCGCCAATTTTTTTTTAAAACAATACTCGAATATTTTACTTTTTACCAGTTTAAAACGAAAGATTTAATATACGAATAACACAAATAAATTTAAAATAATTGTTTTGCATGATATTAATTTATATTGTATTAATATTTAATTCCACCACAACAAAATAATCAATAAAACTATTTCTTTAATAAAATATTTATGTATACAGGCAAATTTCGGTATAACGAATCTCGTTTTAACGAAAATCCTATATAACGAACGTCGAAATATTTTACATTAACAACCTTATATAGCGAATAATATCCTAATGTTATACTGAATATAACGAATGATAAAGAAAAAATCGCAAAATAAAAAACAAAAACTTGCTATAGATAGCATCATATTTCTAATATTTAGTTCTACTTTATATAGCGAATGTTTTGATAAGGCCATGCTCTGTATAACGAACGGCAAAACAAATAATATTAAAAAAAAATCTACAGCAGCAATTGGTAGCTTATTACAAAAAAATTGCACTCATTCTTTTTATTGTATTGTATCATCGATATAACGAATGGGCCTGACATTATATCGTTCGTTATACCGGGATTTGTCTGTATATATTATTCTTAAACAAAATTAAGTCAGTCGTGTTACCTTCTAAAACAATCTCAAAAAACTAAAAAAATCAAAAAATTTAATTTCTGGCGCCTCGAAAATAATTATTTTGCTATGTGGTAGTGGAATTTTTTTCCGCATACCAAAAGCTATCAAAAAATCGATGGCACAGTATTGGTAAATTTTTTTTTTCACAAAGGTCACCTTGAAAATCCCTTTCATTTGATACCCATATCATGAAAGTGAGAAATGGACATAAGTGTCCACTTTTTGGCGCCTCCGCCATTTTTCCAACACATTTTTGTCATCCCCTCGAAAATACCTTTCATTTGATACCCATATCATGAAAGTGATAAATGGACATAAGTGTCCACTTTTTGCCGCCCCGCCATTTTTCCAACACATTTTTGTCATCCCCTCGAAAATACCTTTCATTTGATACCCATATCATGAAAGTGATAAATGGACATAAGTGTCCACTTTTTGGCGCCTCCGCCATTTTTCCAACACATTTTTGTCATCCACTCGAAAATACCTTTCATTTGATACCCATATCATGAAAGTGATAAATGGACATACATAAGTGTCCACTTTTTGGCGCCTCCGCCATTTTCTCCAAGGTATCAAAATTCATTTTTTACCCCCTCAAGAATTCAATTGGCTGCCTAACGAATTTTATAAGAATTATTCTTTTGCATTCGTTCCTTAGAATTATAAAATAAAATTCGGAAAAGAATTCTATTTTAAATTCTTGGTTTTTTTCGTTCTCCTCGCAAACGAATTAAATCAACAAAAGTCAATTTAATTCGTTTGCGAGGAGAACGAAAAAAAAAACAAGAATTTAAAATAGAATTCTTTTCCGAATTTTATTTTTAAAATTCCGAAAACAAATTTTAAAACGAACGAAAAAAATAAAATAGCATTTGCGAACAGAATTTTTTCCTACCCTGCTAGTGGTAACGTTTATGATTTCTGATTTTTTGTTGTGTGGTATTGCTTTCCCTATAAAAAAATAATGTGAAAGGCGTTGCATACATTTTAAAAAATTATTAGAATACAACAAATGCCAGATGTGTACTCGGCATTACACACTCGCTTTTTTATATACATTACCAATCTGCCAACGCTCAAGTTATTGTAAAAACATACGCAAATACACATGCATGAGCATAACGTTGGCTCCCATGATCACGCAACTCTAATTCCCTTTGACAATCTTCAATATTGTTACGTTTTTATTCTCTGTTAAAAACGCTTTTCCGTAGATTCGTAGATTTGCAATAAATAAAAGACCCAATGTACTAATTAGGGTTAAGAATGATACAATCTTTATTTACTATAAATACCACTTATACTAATCTAATTCAAGAGCTTAAATACAAACACATAGGTTACTTCAATATTCACAACTGGTTACCACTATGCCTCCTTCGCTGTTGTATACGTACGTCTTAGACCACTGGCTGCGCTAGTGTTGACACAATTCTGCTTTCTCTGTTGCTCGTCACTCGCAAGACTCACTCTGCCGACACTTCCAGTTGATACACCAATAACAACTCTATGGCAGACTCTCACAGTTGATACACTAATCAAGACTCGCTGGCTTCACTTACACGTCTTTATCAGCTTCCACTGCTCCCTTACTCTTTACTCAAGGGACTTCACAATAATCTCAAATCACGACAGACTCTAACTGTCACTATAGACTGTACTATAGTCTCTTCAATTTCCAACTCACGTATTGTAAAGCACAGACTCAAATATCAACTCACTGTTGTATCACAAATCACGGACTGCGCACAACTTAATTGTCAACTCACTTGATTAACAACAGAATTCTTATTAACAACTGAGCTTCTTCGCAACTGACTTATTCCCAACTAACTTTTGATCGCGACTGAACTGCTGTTGGATGCGTCAACCCCTTTTTATACTTCGCACAACAACCACTAGAATTTTCATGCAAAGTCTAGACCGAATCATCATTATCTTCAATGTTGTTTACAAAGCGCGTAATTAAGTTCATGTGGTAACTATGTACATACGTGTGTATATGCATACATCATTAAGTGGTTGTTTAGTTTTATTTCTGCCTTTAGTTGGAATTGTCAGGCATGTATGTCTGTATGCATGTAGCTATGTATACCTTCTTAATAAGCAGACGCTTTTAGTTGTTGTTGGTTGTTTACGTTTAATCACGTATGTATGTGCTACGCATGTGTATATACTTGTTTGCTATAGTGCTTGTATGTGAATACGAGTGTACGTTTAGTTATTTATTTAAATACTTCTGGATGTTTCTTTATATTGGCCCTGTTCGAATATTCTTGCGTAACACTTATATTAACCCGACGGCCATTTCCGTAACAATATCTTACACTTCAATTTCTCCAACCTTCAAGTAAGTTCATTGCTCATAAATTACATATTTTATTCATCTCTTCAAACTCTTTAAACATAGGAAATTGAAAAATCAAACTAAATAAAACCTACAACAAAAACATTTATAGATTTCCTACAAGCATACATAATTTCTTTCTGAAATAACCGTCCATGGTCACCAGCTAAAAAGAAAATAAAAACCGCTTAACAAACGAAAAAATTACGTACAAACAAAAGAGTATTACAAAAAAAAACTAAAGCAACATTTTCTCTATGCACACACGCACTTATACTCTAAAATCATAAACCTGCTGAAACCGCTTAACAAACCAAAAAAACATTCAATTCAAAATTAAAATTAAAACAAAAACCTACATACAAGCCTTCGAATCCTACATAATTAATGCGTACCTACATAATTAACTATCTACATCGACGGACGGATATCAAACCATGCTTATCTCACAAACTATATATATTATTCATCTCCTCACACGATAGTTCTCGTTGTACCTTCATACTGAACAGACGTATTAGCGGTTTTTTTTTTCATCCAAAAAAAAAATATTTGTAGTACATAGTATTCGTTGTACATTAACTTTGATGAACAAGCTTTTTTGCTTTGCTAATATTTTTTACATAGACAGTAATAACTAAAACAACAAAAAAACAAAAACAACCGTAAACAAAATAACTCAAAGTGCCCTTGAGGAATACACTACCAAAGAGACCTTGAGGAATACTCTATATGAGTACCTCAAAAACAAATAATTGTGAAGTGAGTTATAACGGTAGAAATGCCTATCTTACTGTGAGCTCTGATGATCTAAATGATAACAATAAAAATAAAAAATCTGATAATAGACTTACTGTGAGTTCTGATGATCTTAATTTAAATAAAATAAATAAAAAACCTAATGATAGACTTTTTTTAACGGCTAAGCCAATTTTTCATCAGCGATCAACTTCGCTTTGTCCACTGCCAACTAGTGATTCGTTAACATTACAGTTGTCTACTACTTCGTCGATATCATCCGATTCATCACTTACCCAATTAGTCACTGTAAATAAGAGTAGCCCAAAACCAAAGTTCCAAGTCGGAATGGACCGTTATATTATCGTGGGAAAGCGCGGGCAAAGCCCAAATTCTACTAAAATTGCATCTGCTTCAAGGGTATCTAGGGATAACAGCGCATCCTCCACTAATCGTTTTCAAATATTGCAAGATGACAACGACACACCTGATATATCCGCGAACAAAACCTCCAAGCCGCCACCAATCTATTTGAGAGAAAAAAATTCAAACGCTCTTATTAAGAAATTAATTTCGGTCATTGGTGAGAATAAATTTCACATTGTTCCAATAAAACGTGGCAATATCGATGAAACGAAAATTCAAATTTATAACGAAACAGATTTCCGCAAAATGGTTTCTGAATTTGAAAAAAATAAAACAAGTTTCTACACATACCAGCTCAAGAGTGCTAAAGGCCTGCAGATCGTATTGAAGGGCATAGATTCTTATGTTGTTCCCGAAGAAATAAAAGACGCACTCGTCCTCCAGGGATTCAAGGTAAAAAATGTTACAAATATAATAAATAGGGAGAAGATCCCCCAGCCTCTATTTCGCGTTGAACTTGAGCCGAATGATATAAAATTGAGAAAAATGAGACGCACCCAATTTATAATTTAAAATATCTTTTATACCGCAAAATAACAGTTGAAGAACCACACAAGCGTTCTGGACCCGTACAGTGCCATAATTGTCAAGAATATGGCCACACAAAAACTTACTGCAAATTACCTACAAGTTGTGTTATTTGCGGTGATTTCCACGGTACTGCTAGTTGTACTAAACCAAAAGATCAAGCAGAAAAAAAATGCAGTAATTGTGGAGGTAATCACACCGCTAACTATAGAGGATGTCCTGTATATTCCTTCGTTAAAAAGACTATGGGGCAAAAACCTAAAGTAGCTCCAGCACAACCAGCAAACACTTACTCCGCCACTCTTGCCCAAGTGAGCCAACCAGTTAATTCACGTGCATCGTATGCCGATGCTGGTAAGACAAGCATAGAGCTTCCCACACAAAATGTTTCACGGCCAAATACTTCAACAAATACAAACTCAGGCTTTAATTTTAATCGCCTTGAAGCTACTATTGAAAATCTGGTGCAAACTATAAACAATTTTACAACAAATATGACTAGCATGATGCAAGAAATGCTCCGAATGCAGAATACATTGCTTCAAGCTTTAGTTAACAAACCATGAACACGTTAAAAATATGTTTCTGGAACGCAAACGGCATTCGCCAACATAAAAATGAACTTGAACACTTCCTCACGGAAAAAAATATTGATATAATGTTGGTCTCTGAGACTCATTTGACTTCGAGAAGCCTTTTTAAAATTTATGGCTACACCTTATATGATTCAAAGGACCCGAGAGGAAGAGCATTATTGATAACATTTGTGAAGAACATTTACAAGCAACGAATATTTGTGTCGAAAATTTTTGCACTAATTTTGTCATACCATCAATTTACTCCCCTCCTAGATTTGCAATTACTGAGGACCAATACGAGGATTTCTACAAATCTCTGGGCCCTTGCTTCGTAGCAGCTGGCGACTACTATGCAAAACATACGTTCTGGAGTTCGCGTCTTATTACACCTAGAGGTCGGGCATTGTTCAACACAATTTTAAAAATGGGCTTGGACGCCATTTCGAGTGGGGAGCCCACTTACTGGCCTACGGACATACAAAAAATTACGGATGTTATAGATTTTGGAATCATTAAAAATATTTCTAGGGAATTAGTTCATGTTGAAGCGCCTCAAGATCTTTCCTCCGATCACTCTCCCACGATAGTTACAATTTGTAGCCCACTAAGTAGTGACCTACCTCACCCGTTTGTGAAGACGATCAACCGTGCTAATTGGCTGGTGTTCAGAAAATATCTCAGTACTCATTGTACGGAAAACATTACGCTAAGAACATCCGAAGATATTGAATTTAACATTGGCAATCTTATCAAAAATATAAAACAGGCTGCTGAACATGCGACTACCTCCTACCCGCAGACTGGATTTAATAGAATTTATTCTACGGATATTGAACGTCTCGTAAGTGAAAAAAGAAGAGCTAGAAGGGAATGGCAACAGCACAGATCGCCCCAACATAAAATCAGATTTAAAGAGTGCACTAAACGACTCCAAGACTTGCTTGCATTTGAAAAAACTGCATCTTTTAAAAACTATCTGGAAGGTCTTGATGCCACACCAGCATCTAATTACTCTTTGTGGCACGTTGCTAGAAAGCTTAAAACACCTGTTGCGTTTAAACCACCTCTGCGTACATCTACAGGGGGTTGGGCAAGAAGCGATACTGAAAAAGGTAAAATATTTGCTGAGCATTTAAAATCAGTATTTACCTCTAACTCATGTCCTGGTGTTATTGATTTGCCGAATGTAGTGGCGCTACCCCCTCGACCCATAAAATTTAGAACGTGTGATGTACAAAAACTAATTGCTGAACTTAACCCGAAGAAAGCTCCGGGTATTGATGGAATTAGTAACCAGATGCTAATAAAGTTACCTCGTATTGCAATTAGAATCCTGTTATTTATTTTTAAGTCCATTTTACGACTGGAGTATTATCCAAATAGCTGAAAGCTTGCCAAAGTTAAAATGATTCCAAAGCCGGGCAAAGACCTTACCAAAGCTGAGTCATACAGGCCAATAAGCCTGCTATCAACAATGTCAAAACTTTTCGAAAAACTGCTCATGACAGAATTGTCCCCAATTTTAGTTAGTAGTGGGTGCATACCGGACCATCAATTTGGTTTTAGAAGTCAGCATAGCACTATCGAACAAACTCATAGATTGGTTCAATTTATAAGACGAACATTTGAAGAAAAGAAGTATTGTTCTGCGCTGTTTATCGACGTTTCTCAGGCATTTGATAAAGTGTGGCATGAAGGTCTTATTTTAAAATTGAAATCATATTTACCAATAAATTTTCTGAAACTATTAGAAAGTTATATTACTACCCGGAAGTTTACGGTTGTGGAAGGAGACTTCATGAGTGTGCCTGAATCTATATTATCCGGTGTGCCACAGGGGAGCATACTGGGGCCAGTTTTGTATTTGATTTACACTTGTGATATGCCTTTGAGCAGCAATATCCATACATCTACGTTTGCCGATGATACAGCTTGCCTTAGTATGCACGAAAACCCTCACGAGGCTTCCCGATATCTACAAGAACATATTACACAACTGGAACTAAGGTTAAATTTATGGAGAATCAAAGTAAACGAGCAAAAGTGTGGCCAGGTAACATTGACCCTGCGAAGAGATACTTGTTCGCCAATTCGAATCAACAATCAAGTTGTTATTCAACATTCACACGTAAAATACCTTGGTATACACCTTGATCGACGGCTTACATGGAAGCACCACATTGACTCAAAGCTAACACAAATGAAACTGAAAGTAACTCAGATACATTGGCTGATTGGTAGAAATTCAACACTCAGCCTAGATTGTAAACTTTTAATATACAAGTCGATTTTGAAACCAATATGGTGCTACGGAATACAGTTATAGGGCACTGCTTCAGCATCCAATATAGAGAGAATCCAACGAAGGCAAAACAAAATTTTACGGTTAATAACATTGGCTCCATGGTATATAAAAAATTCAAATATACATCGTGATTTAAATATGCCACTAGTGACTGAAGAAATTGCAAAATACGCTGGCAAATATTTAACAAAACTCGAGTCACATCCTAATCCGCTTGCCCGTAATATTTTGAACTTTACTGGACACATCCGCCTAAAAAAGAGGGACACAATGGCTCTTATTCACAGCACTCCAGATGGGACTTCTTGAAAATCCTTTTTTTTTTTTTTCCTTTTGACTATCACTACTTATGTATTATATATAACTATTACTAAGCTTATGTCCGACACTGGTCGGGCCTAATTATATTTTTAGATTTAAGATTTGAATACTTATTGTTAGTTCATATATGAAGATACAATAAATAAAAATCATGTATTAAAAAAAAAATCTCCTCAAACTCTTTAAACATAGGAAATTGAAAAATCAAACTAAATAAAACCAACAACAAAAACATTTATAGATTTCCTACAAGCAAACATAATTTCTTTCTGAAATAACCTTCCATGGTCACCAGCGAAAAATGAAATAAAAAAAAACTAAAGCAACATTTTCTCTATGCACACACGCACACACAATCTAAAATCATTAACCTACTGCAACTGCTTAACAAACGAAAAAGCTAACAAACAAAAAAAAAGGGTTACGGAAACCCTCAACACTTCACACCATTGACACTAATTACCATAATATGTAAATTTTAGCCCATAAATTTAAAAATTTCGATTTTGCTGAGTAATATGTTGCTGAAGATATCGGGAAGCCTCGTGAGGGTTTTCGTGCATGCTAAGGCAGGCTGTATCATCGGCAAACGTAGATGTATGGATATTGCTGCTCAAAGGCATATCACAAGTATAAATCAAATATAAAACTGGCCCCAGTATACTCCCATGTGGCACACCGGATGAGATTATTTCAGGCGTACTCATAAAGTCTCCTTCCACAACAGTGAACTTCCGGGCAATAATGTAACTTTCCAGGAGATTTAGAATTTTTATTGGTAGCTAAGTCTTTAATTTTAAAATTAGGCCTTCATGCCACACTTTATCAAATGCCTGAGAAACGTCAATGAACAGCGCAGAGCAATACTTTTTTTCTTCAAAAGTTTTTCTTATAAATTGAACCAATCTATGAGTTTGTTCAATGGTGCTATGCTGACTTCTAAATCCAAATTGATGATCCGGTATGCACTCATTATCAGTTAGAATTGGGGACAATTTTATCATGAGTAACTTTTTAAAGAGCTTTGACATTGTTGACAGTAAACTTATTTATTGGTCTACATGACTCAGCTTTGGTAAGATCTTTGCCCAGCTTTGGAATCATTTTAACCTTGGCAAGCTTCCAGCTATTTGGATAATACTCCATTCGTAAAATAACATTAAAAATGAATAACAGGATTCTAATAGCTATACGAGGCAACTTCATCAACATCTAGTTACTAATTCCATCAATAACCGGAGCTTTTTTCGGGTTGAGTTCTGCAATTATTTTTTGGAAGTAGTAGGGAACTGCCACTTCTGCGACAATTACAATTTTGAAATTTTAAAATTTTAATTACCCAAATTTTAAAATTCTTGGAAATTTGTGAAATTTTATACCTTCAGTTTTCGGCGGCACGCTTTGATGTTTTTTTGTTTACATAAGGAATTTTTTTGTTTACATAAGGAGTTTTTTGTTTACATTAACCCTTGTGGGAACGGGTGATTTTTTTGGGGTTACATTAATTGTGTGAATGGGTGATTTTTTTTTTGTGGGGGTACGTTAAGTGGGTTCATAGGTTGGAGGTTTTTCTTTTTTGTAATGTATGTATGTATACATATATATGCCGACGGGGAAATCATGAGATGATTTTTCCTAGTACCAACGGGAGAATCATGCAATGATTTTTCTTAGTACTAATGGGTGTGAAATAGTGAAAATTAATTTTTCCTAATGCCTACGGCAATGCATGAATATTTTTCCTAATGCCTACGGCAATGCATGATTATTTTTCCTAATGCCGACGGCAATGATGAATATTTTTTCAAATGCCGACGGCAAAACATGATTCTTTTTTTCTAATACCAAAGGGAAAATTGCCAGTGTTGCCAGACTGTAGAAATTTCTTATCGTAATAATATATCAGTAATATCAGAGAAAATAGATTTGATGACTACAAGTGATTCTCATATGAATCGTGTGTATGCGTGATTTCCTCACGCTAATAAATTGTTTATAAATAAAATATTTAAATAAATTAAATTAATTTATTTAATTATTTTATTTATGTGTTCACATGTATGTGAACACCCTAATACTTGTGTGGGGGGGTCCAGCTTTATTGTCGTTGGTAATTTAATATTTTGTGTATTTGTTTAAGAAATATGTATGTATGTATGTATGTGTATGTATGTATGTGTATGTATGTATGTGTGTATATGTATGTGTGGATGTATGTATGTGTATGTATGTATGTGTATGTATGTATGTGTGCATGTATGAATGTGCGATCGTGGGTACTTGTGTGTGGAATATTTTGTAGAATACATATATATTTTGCAACGTAATCATTTTCTTTGTCTACGATTATTTTAAAGCAGCAAACTAACAGTCAGCAGCAGAGAAACAAAAACCAAGCATTTGCAAGTAAACAAAAAATTAACTTCTCCTCCTCCCCACTTCCTTCTCATTCCTTTATGTAGTTTGTATTTGAAATAAGAAAACACTTGTATATTATTTTGTTTTTTATACATTTATTGTTTAAAATTTTATAATAATACATACATTCATATTTTAAAAAGTGAAAAAGTTTAATTAAAGCAAGACATTTCTTTTGTTAGTAAAATAGCATTTTTTAGTGCGCAAGCACCAAATTTATGATAATTACAATAAAAATATTCTGGATACTTGATTTCCATTTGTTTAAAGTTGATGCAGCCTATATCCTCAACGTTAAAAATTTTTCGGCATAAAATTTTTTCCAACCAGCGTCTTTTTTCTTCACCTTTTACATAAATTTTAGAACATCTTACGTTAGCTTTTAAAAAATTGCAAACGCTTTGAAATGAAACTGATCCTGCAGTCCAGCTTAGGTGATGATAGTTTTTTGTTAGCCACTTTGCTTCTCTTTGCTTTTCTATTGATAAGCATTTGATATCAAATGGGGGTTTTATAATGAAATTGTTATATTCATAATTTTTAAAAACAATCGCTACTTCTTTTGCGATGAAATCATTTGAATTACTTTTGAAACCTTGTACGTCTATGAAAATTGTGTTGTTTTCCATATTACTCAATTTATAAGACTTTTGGAATTTGTCCTTTGATGGGTACATATTCTATTATACGATCATAAATAAGAATGCAGTAAGCTGATGTCTTTGCTGCAATATTAGTTGCTGTTTCAAATTCTATTTTTATATCAATCGGTCCACTATTGAGTGATTCATTCTGATGACTGACATCTACTACAATAATATGAGCTTTTGTCTTAAACTCTGGTGCAGTTAGAAGCGGTTGAGATTCTTTCATATAGTAGCTTTGTTGAAATCTTAGATACATATCGTATAGAATTGCATATCGTTCATTTTTGAAATTTATGTTAAGATCATCATATGGATATGAGACTGAATTTAAATGTACTTTTAAATTAGTCAAATCACAATGAACAAACTTATTTTCTTGTTGAAAAGCAATCAATACAAAACGAGGGCGTTCTCTATTTGCAGCTAGTTCAACATTCCAAATATGGCTAGTTCCTATGTTTAATTGTGGATTGAAATGACAATCCCAACTGCGAAATGCCATAGGTATAGAAGCACCATTGTTAATAATTTTAATCATATTCAATTTGCTAAAGTCGGATAATTGTACATGTGGGATTCTCCATGAGATTAGTGAAATTGTAAGTTTAGCTTTTTTAGTAGAAACACTCGAGCGTACAAGATCTTCATCGTTCTTATTGCGCAAGAGTATCAATTCATGTTTTCCATTTAGTATAACTTTGTTGTAGTCTTCAGCGAATCCTAGAAGCATTTTTAGAGGTACATAGAAATTGAAAAAGCCATTTACAAGAGTGACATCCAGCATTTTGTATCACGTTGCTTTCTGTTGGTGACATAGAAACCAGTTTTTTTATGGTGCTTGTGGCTCCTAAATATCTTGTATGATCAATTTCAATTCCATTGAGCTCATAGCGAATTTCATCAAATAGATATGCCACAAAGTTGTTTTTTAATATAAAGTTGTCCGAAGATGATGAAGATTTAGAGTTATTATCATCAGCAACAAAACCTTCTACATAAATGTAGCTTTCACTGGGTAGCACGTACAAATCTTGATTTTGTATTGAAATTCTAATTTCATCATTATTGTTGTAAGATTGTAAGTATGGTACATATGTATGATAGTCCTTTTTGATTATATTCTCATCAGACAAGGGCTTATCTAAGACATCTATTATTGAACTCATTTTGTCTTCAATTTAAAATTCAAGGACTTTAGAAAATTTTTATTTCATGTTGTTAATGCTTTTTGTTGTACTGGTCGCTTAATGTTGTTGTTGTTCTTGCTGCTATATTTTTCAATGTATTTGTGTTGCATATTAGCATTATTTAGTTGGCTTTAAATATATTCCTATTGTAATTTCCTCTTCTCGGAAATTAATTAAATCACCGCGTTGATCAACTACGCGCAGCGCTAGTGAACTTATCTCTCTGGTGTTCACAGGTAAATAGATGAGATTTCTTGGAACCTCATCTATTTTATAGCCTGGAGGCACATTAATCGAAAATTCATGAAGTGTATGCGATTTGGAGTTATTCATATATGTGTTAATAGCGATATTACTTTCAACTCGCAAGAGATTTACTTTAAAAATATTAACTGGAAGATCTGAATAATAATATTTGTTTGGTGTTAGGATTTTGCTATTGATTCCTAAAAGTTTTCTAATTGTATTGTCTTTATTAAAATATACAGTATCCTTGGAACTATTAACTTTAACTTGCATTGTATTGTTATTGGCTTCAATAAAAATCTTATTTGTTGGACAGAGTAGTTTGTATTGCTCTTCTATAAAATCAACTATATCATTTAGTTCGTAAGATCCAATTGGTATTTCTATTGTATGTTCTCCTATATGAAACATATTGTTGTAGGTGTCTACATTTGGAATACTGTTGTATGAATGAAAATCAGTTAGAGCACACTCATATGCACCATGTAATTCAATAGGAGGAAAGTAACTAGCAGATAATTCTGATGAGTTAGAGCTCAGAGTAAGTGTTATTGACATTATAACAGACTGATTACAATTAAATAAATTTTAGTAGACAGTATGGTTTATAAGCATAATTTACATATTTATTTCATTTTCTTATTTTAAAATTAACATTAGTTTCTTAATATTAATACTATTATTGTTTTGCTATGATGTTGTTGTTGATTTAGTTTTTCTTCCATCTATAATATTTCATCATTACTTATCCAAGAATTGTGTTGATTAGAAAATCCCAGCCATTTAACATATACCTCCTTCCCTTTAATTTTAAGAACCTTTTCAAATAGATATGTATTTGGAAATCTGGTTTTTGAAAGTTCGTCAGTATAGAATCCACCTTTAATAGGATTACCAAGATAGTCTTCTAATATGTATGTTGCAGGATTTGTATTTTGAACTCTTGTAATTGTGAAAATTTCTGTAGTCCAATTTGGAGTATAACCTTTTTCAAATGTATATTTGCTTATGCGTACATGATCTCCTACATTAAATTTTGACATTTATACATTTTCATATGACTGTATACTGTATTTAGCAGCTTTTCCTCATTTGTTGAGTTGACTTTAATTGGAGGCATTTTAATGGTACGATGAACTTTTCTATTGTAGGTATTAAGTAAATCTTTGTATATATCAATCCAGTTATATGAACCATTATAGATAAATTCTTTGCACATCATTCCTTTCAGTGTTCTATTAAATCGTTCTACTATTGATGCTTTCATAATGCTATATGTTGAGTAGTGATTAATGTTGTATTTATGCATTAATTTTTCAAAGTGTCTGTAGAAAAATTCTTTACCATCATCTGTTTGTATGTTTTTTGGTATTCGCCCCATTTCAAAAATATTTTCCATTGCGTTGGTTGTTTCGAGTGCAGTTTTTGCTTTTAGCGGTACTGCCCATGCAAATTTTGAGAATGTGTCAATTACAGTCAGCAAAAATCGATAATTTCTATTTTCTTTAGAATAGTTCCCCATTTCAACTAAATCAGCTTGCCAAAGATCATCTATTCCTTTCATTATAACTCTGCAACGCACAAAATGTTTTCGTGCTTGCTCATGGAGCTCGTTTACTAAATTTCTTTTTGAAGACATTAAGTTGTTTTTAGATATTTTTTGAAGAGTGTTGTGATCTACTTGAAGCACTTTCAGCTATTGATACAAACATGTAATTTTCTAATCTATAAATTTTCTCATTAAGCTGTTCAATTTGCTCTTCAAAGTATGTTTTAATTTTTAGAATATCTTTTTCAATTTTATAATTTTCTTCTATATCTAATTTTGTTTCGCGATGTAGATCCTCAATTTGGATTTGAATATTTTCTTGAATTATAGTACTGTCTCTCTTAAAGTATGTTAATAATTTCTCTTCTAGTTTTTCGATTTGAGTTTGCAAAAACAATTTATTGATAACATCGTTTTCCTCCACAGCTTTTGCAACATTTTTGATCCTTTTGTTTTGGACATCAATGTTGTTGTTCGTATCCACAAAGAACCCCAGCAGTTTAGGTGCATTTTTCAAAGAAACTATGTTGCTAGTAACGTTTAAATAATGTCCAAATTTATCAACAGACATGCTTTATATACTTTATTAAAGTTAATGTATTATATTAGCTTCACGTAGTTCTTCAATAATTGATACAATCTCGTTATTGTGATTATTATGACCTGCAGCTTGTGATGCGAGCAGTAGTCGAAGTCGATCTACTAGCTCATTTGGATCATCCCAGTATATATAGTTGGGCTTATGGATATTAAATTTCATCATTCCATCACCTAAGTAGCTACCTTTTGGCTTAGATCCTGTTGATTCACTTAAATTCTTTTGGTTTTTCTCGTCAATAAATTTCTTAATATTATGTTTATATTTATATTCTCTAGTACCCTTAATTTGACCATCAGGTTTATAGTCTCTTCTATATGCATTAGTAGTAATAAAAATCTTTTTATAGATTTCGAGTTAAAATTTATCATAATTTGTTGGTATTTTATGAAACATTAGAGAAAATAGTCCTGGTGTTTGAGCCCATATTTGACCACCAACTTGTATTTTATCTTCATTAAGTGTAAGTTTACTATCACCAAATTTCCATTCGTTATTGAAATCTTTATGTGGACCATAGTTTGTATTTAATTCATTTTTTCCTTCCAATACTGATAAATCAGTATAAGTATCTTCTGTATTGGAAGTTTGTGAGTAAAAATCATCTTCATCGTCATCGTCATCATTTTTAGTATTAGTTTCATTAAATAAGATGGTATTATCAAATATTGTTCCTTCTGCTAGTTTCTTTGGTGTACTTGTCTCTATCTTGAGTGATGGTTTTTCAGGCTTTAAACTTGTATTATTTTCCAATTCTGTCTTCATTTGATTTTCTTCTTTAATGGGAATTCTTTTAATATTTTTAGAACTATTTATGAATTCTTTGAGTGGTTCTGTTATAGGTTTAAATGTATTTGTTAGTTGTTCACGTGTATCTATTTCACCAGTTTTTATACTACGAAGCTTTTTCTTCAAGACATTTCTTGCCATCACCAACTGTTTTAAAATTTTCTCATCCATGTTTAATAAATAAAAAGTATCAGCTTTTAGATCAGTTATCAGCTATTAGATCAGCTATCATATCAGCTTTTCAGGACCTGGTCTGGTTTTCAGATCAGCTTTTCAGGACGTGGTCTGGTTTTCAGATCAGCTTTTCAGGACCTGGTCTGGTTTTCAGATCAGCTTTTCATGACCTGGTCTGGTTTTCAGATCAGCTTTTTAGGACCTGGTCTGGTTTTCAGATCAGCTTTTCAGGACCTGGTCTGGTTTTCAGATCAGCTTATCAGGACCTGGTCTGGTTTTCAGATCAGGTTATCAGGTATCAAATCAGGTTATTAGGTAGCTGGTCTGGTTTTCAGATCAGCTTATCAGGTATCAGATGAGGTTATAGCAAATAGATGTATCAAGTTTAAAGTTAGATTAATAACTAAAGTAAATGTTTATGAAGAGTAGTTTATATAGTTATGAAATGGTCAAATTGCTTTCTGTAGCGTCCATCATTTAATTCATTATCTTTGCTAATCACCAAAAATCGATATTTATCCTTCCAACACTCTCGACAAATTTCATGAAACTTTTCATATCTCATATCGCCACCAACATGATCTCTATAAACATGCTTCATATTTGTCTCATCTTGTTTCAACATTATAATAACATTGGCATTGTCTCTTATTAAATGCTTGGGAATTCTAGTATAAGTTTGACACAAGTAGAATGAATCAACATCCCTATGTCGCCCCATACAAAAATATGTACCTATATTATTTTGCTTCTCACATGCAACATCATCAAATATCATAATTGAATTAGTTTTAGCTTCGTCAGGTGGAATAACTGATTCATTATCTGTATATGTATAATATCCCATTCCTTTAATTGGTGAAATTACCCTGCAGGAAATGGAACTGACACAAGACTAGTCACGTGACCGGTCCCCAAGTGATAGGGACCAGTCCGAGTTCTAACACTTCCTATGAAGCGGACCAGTCACTTTTACATGGGGATGGCCTAGGATGGGGTTAATTGATACTTTGTATGCACCTTGTGACTTGTTACTGAACTATCCCATAGCGACCTCTTCGATGTATAATAATATAAATTATTTATAAATAAAATTTCGACATTTAACTGTAATAATTTAACGCTTATATATTTTTTTATTGTTAAAAATGCAATGACATTTTTTTTTTATTTTATTTTTAATCTGAAAATTTTTTGAGATTCGAACCGACAACCTCGTGCATGACAGGCTGGCACACTACCCACTCGACCACAGGGCCACTCATATTTCAGAAGTATAAATACCATTTAAGGTTAGGTTAATATCTAAGTATAGTTACGGGACTGATCCCAGAGTCACATTGAAGGGAGCAATTAACATTATATTTACACTATTTGATAGGTCCTGTGTTCGACCATACACTACTACGTACTTTTATAACACCCACATTATCTCCAGTTATAGGACGAGTACATTTGGATCAATTGTCACCAAATTTTCTGCACGGTAGTTTCTTCAGGTATTCATATTTGGGTTGATATAGAGATTTTGAGTATAAATAGATGTTTTCAAACTTGAGTCCATTAGGACTTTCTAGTAAGCCAATCATAACATTAGTCTTTCCACAATTTGATGGTCCAACTATTAGAGCACGAATAGAATTTGGTAAGAGGGCGCTATGCTTTATTTTTGAACTGATGTTCACTGAATCGTCAATATTACGAACTAAAATATTTTTATGTTGTTTCACTAACTGCATTTTTGTAACTAAATACATTTTATAAATGTTACCTCTTATTATAGAAAAAATTAGATAATATGGTTATACGATATCAGAAAACGTTTAGTCTTAAAAACAACTTCGTTGGAGGAGGTATAGTAGATAAAATAATAAACTCTCTACCTGTTGAGCTTCATCTTCCGGGGTATCAGTACTGTGGACGTGGAACAAAACTACAAAAACGTTTAAATCGAGGTGTTAAAGGTATTAATTTATTGGACTCTGCTTGTAAAAATCACGATATTGCGTATTCAAAAAATAAGGATTTAAGTATTAGACATAAAGCTGATAAAATACTTGAAAATTCATCTTGGAATCGAGTTTTATCAAAAGATAGTAATCTTGCAGAAAAATTATTTGCATATATGGTTACTAACGCAATGAAAGCCAAAACTAAATTTGGTATGTGTACGGAGAAAAAGAAAAATGTTAAAAAGAACAAGCTAAATGATAAAAAACTGTTTAGAACATCAATTACAGCTGCAACTAAAATACTAAAGAAGGAAAAACCATTAGATATTAACTCAGCTATTAAAATTGCACGAAAAACTATCAACAAATCATTAACAGGAAGAAAGTCTCAAATTGTAGTACCACGTGTAATACGTGTTCCAAAAATCGGTGGGTTTTTACCTCTAATACCGATTTTAACTGCTCTGGGTGTAATTGGTAGTCTAACAACTGGAGGTGCTGCCATAGCTAAAGCTGTAAATGCAACAAAGAATGCAAAAAATCAACTTGATGAAGCAACTAGACATAATAAAGCGATGGAATCTATAGCAGTTGGAAAAGGACTTTACTTAAAACCATATAAAAAAGGTTATGGTTTAGTTCACAAAGAGGAATCAAAAAACTCTTAAAGATGCTGCCCAACAGACCACTATCTGATGTGGACCTAAACCGTTTCTCTATAAAAATTCCATATTTTAGAGGAGTTTTCATGTTGAATACTCTACCAAAACGAACAAAGAAAATTGAATGTGGAATAATCAACTTAGATGTATCAACAGGACCTGGTACACATTGGGTAGCATACTATAAAAACAACAATGAAAAAGAATATTTCGACAGCTATGGAAACTTACAACCTCCTTGGGAAGTAGTCAAATATCTTGGTGCATATATAAAATACAACTATAATCAGCATCAGAATTTTAATACATTTACCTGTGGACATTTATGTCTTAAATTTCTTTATGAAATAACTGAAAATATTAAATAAAACACAAAAATTTATATTTTACAAAACTCTTTAATGACTTTTTATTCATAATTTAAAATACATAATTAATATATTATTGCCAAACAGGAAATTGGGAATTTTGAATTAGAAATTCACTCAGCTCACTCTCGACAATTAGGTTTTCTTCGCCTTCTCTACTTAGGCAATATGATCCGCTTGAGAGATCATTAATATCCTCATCAGTTAAAATATTATATCGTTTTGGCAGGAACATTATGTGTTTATTCATTTCAACTTTTAGTGTTGGTCCATATTTAGTTGTTACACGTAACACATTTCTAATAGTATATTTCGTTGAAGATTCAAGCTCCTTTACGTGGATTAAAGTTTTGTTATTTAGAGCATTAAATTTTGCAATTAGATTTGTTGTGGAGTCCATATTTTTTATTTTTTATTTACTTCTTATCACTTTGAATGTTTAACTGGAAATGATCTTAAAAGTAGCAATGATGACTTCAAAAAGGCTAATCGAAAATAATTATTGTGAAATAGTGAATAAGTGGGGATAGTGATAGACAGAAAGAGATAGTTATAGAGAGAAAAGGGTTAGAGAGAGATAGAGTGGTAAAAAAGAAATATGGGATAGAGAGAAAAGGGTTAGAGAGAGATAGAGTGCTAAAAAGAAATATGGTATAGAGATGATAGTATAGAGATTTTAAAGACCATATAGATATTTTAAAAATTTACAGAACAAATTAGTCTTAAAGGAACCTTCCAACATTCATCATCATTCATTCATCAGCAAATAAAATGAGCCAAATTAGACGTACTCTTACCAATTTATAAGAGATTTTGAAAGCTTCAGGCTTTTTGATCATTGGGAGATTATAAAATGTTTCCAAAATATGCTGGATGAGAACGAAGAATATGGTGTCATGGAAGATGAAGACAACACTGAAGGAAACTTCCCCAGCTGTCCTTGGTATCATCCTGAGTGTGAGGAAGGACCTGATACTTGTAGATGTACAATATATTTTTTACGAAAAAATATACTAGAACATCTAATAATTGGGTATTACGAAATATTTCCATCATTATAAATAAAATAAATAAAAATTAAATTAAATTGTATAAATAATAAAATAAAATAAAATTAAATTATTAAAATATTCTTTGATTTGTATTTTTTTTTTCTAAAGGAAAACTAGGAATCATCTGTTCGTATATAAAATATCAGAAACTTGTATGTAGTGAAATATATGAGGATTTATCCGATTATCTAAATTATTTCTCTTTCTGAAAATATCTAATGGAATTTCATAATATTGTGAAATTCAATTTCTCTTGTGCAGAACCTCTCAAAGAAAACAAGACTGTGCATGTTTAAGTGATATGAAAACAAGACTGTGCATGTTTAAGTGACCTAAAAACAAGACTGTGCATGTTTAAGTGACATGAAAATAAGAATTTGCAAATAAGCAAAAACAAAATTTTTTTTGATCCAACGAAGTAAAGCCAATAAAGAAATAAAAAACCATTCACATTTTTCATTCTTTTTTCAATATTTTATTTACAATAGCTTTTCTTAATAAATAAGATTTAAATAGAATAATATTTCTTAGGCTTTTTTTACATTCATTTTAACAACAATAAAAGAATTTTTCTTAATAAATAAGATTTTATAAACAACAATTTTTCTGATTAAATAGGATATAAATACAAAATATTTTTTCTTATTAACTTTGATTTTATATACATAAATTTTTCTTAATAAATAGGATATAAATACAATGGCGCATATTCAGAAATCATTACTAGGTGCTAACTTTTTTAAATACCTATTTAAGTTATTCACAGACGGCTACGAAAGTTTACACTTAATTATGAGTGAAGCTGTAACTAAATGTTAACTAACTTATACATGTTATACGTATACTTTACATGTCAAAAATTGTTTTTTGATAGTTTGAATAGTTTTTTATTTAATTGCAATTTATATCGATCATAGTATTATCGACATTTTATTTTCTTATTTCTTTTATCAGCTGGGAGTCGTTACTTCGTTAGTTTAGATTTGTGAATGTAACTATCTGTTAACTATTTTTTAGTATCTGTTTAATAAATTTCGACTTTAGTTACGATTTATGAATATGCGCCAATATTTTTTTCTTATTAACTAAATTTTATATACAATTTAAAAATTAACTAATTAACTACGATTTTAAATATTAACTAATTAACTATGATTTTCTTGCATATATATCTCATATAGCAACATGTTAAGTTCGTATTCAGGGTTAGTTTCCTTAATACGAAAATGATACCATGCATAAGTGTTTATGTTATTTGACCTAATTTTTCTCTTATCGTCTTCATAGCTTAATACTACCTTATTTAATTCGCTAGTATATAATTGATGTAGCTTAGATTTAAATGTTAACATACTATCATATACATTAATCTTATTAAATAAACAATTTTTATATGTAGCTAAACTATATTTATCTAATATGGCTCTCTTTACCCCCTTCGATTTTTTAATGTCATCTTGGTTTTCTACACTAAATGAATACATTTTTGATCGCAGCCCAATAAACTCTGTCATTATCTTACCGCAATCTTCATCCTTCATCATACCAATAACTTTTTTATTTACTATTGGGAAATTATAAATATTGTCTGTAGGATAGTCCGATGTATCAAATTGTTCATGAATGTCATTTTTTATGTCAGCGTAAAAGTCGTCAGTCTTTATTGAATATATAAAAGAGTCCGTGTCCATTAGGGTGGACCTTGTGTCGATATTTTGGTAGATGAGGGCTCTATTCCGTGCCTTTTTGAAAAAAAATGACAATGCCGAAAAAAAAAAATTAAAAAAAAAAAAAAATTAGGGGTTGCGCATGAGCCGAGAAAAAGGTCCACTTTGCCAAAATTAGGGGGGAAATTGCCATAGGTCATCAGGGGTCACCCGTAGGGGGGAAGAATGTATGGCCGACCCCCATTAACTTTTTACCGCCAACATTTTCCCCCAAGACACTCACCCCCTAGCTCCTCCCCTTAGGGGGGTCACCATACAAAAATGGAGGTTGCTCAGTATTTTCGAAAAACACCATAGGTCATCAGGGGTCACCCCTAGGGGGGCAAAATATATGACCGACCCCCATTAACTTTTCATCCCCAACATCTTTTCCGAACAAACTTACCCTCTATCTCTACTCCTTGAGGGACTCCCCATACAAAAATAAAAGAAGCTGTAATTGAGTAGTACTACTAAGCACTTTTAATATAATATAGTCAAATTAACATATTTTTGTTCGCTGATGGGTATTTCTTGCGGTAAGAATCGATAACATGTAGTAAATACTGTTTCTCTTCTTCGCCTTGAC
Organism: Tachina lurida; assembly: GCA_944452675.1. Lineage (NCBI taxonomy): Eukaryota > Metazoa > Arthropoda > Insecta > Diptera > Tachinidae > Tachina > Tachina lurida. The sequence continues at coordinate 71,385,553 of OX101754.1, forward strand.
ACAGTATTCTATTATAATCTTGTATCATTTTTACTCCTCTTTCGGCAGTGTCGTTCACAACGCGCAAGTTATTTACAATTCTACGACCTTCTTGATAGTCTGCGCGAGATTTCCAGGTTGCTGGATTTGCTAGAATGAAATCTTGCGATATTCCAAATCGTACAAATAAATTTTTGGTATTATGAGAGACGAAGTTGCTCAAGTCTTTAGCCAAGAATTCCTCATTCACATCTTTGAATTTCACCTCGATTTTTTTAACGCTGGTGCTTTTGATTACGACGCGAGGAGCTGGGGGAACCGGGTCGTCTTCTTCATCTTCTTCACCTTCTTCGTCTTCTTCATCTTCTTCACCTTCGTCATTCTCATTTTCTAGCAATGCTTGGGCCATTTTGGCCTTCAACTCATTTGAAACCTTGTCATCGAAAAAGGCAAGGGCTATGTGCTCATCGGCGAGATACCATAGGTGACCGATAAATTTCTTTATCATTACCCGAGATAAATCCTGGTCAACGGACTTGTACTCGACGATGTCCTTCAAAAACTTCCAATCTTGATTCGGCGCCTCAGCTGCTCGAGAAGAACCAAACCATGCCTTGACGTAAAGTCGCACCACAAAAATACAAACGTGTCGAATACCATTCAATTCACATACAGATAAGTGAAAAGTTCTCCGAAACAAAAACATCTTGAGGCTGTAAATGGCTTTTGCCATCCATCGAGCATGGGAAACGGGTCCTGGAGCTCGGAAATGGTAATTCTCAAGTTTTTCACCCAGAAACAAAAGAATTAATTGTAGCATTTCTTTGTAGTCATCGCGAGGGTGTTTCTCCTTCAATTGATCTAAGCAAAACTCCTTTATGCCGACTTGCATTGCCACAGCAATTTTTCTGACGACTTGATCGTCTATCAAGCCAGAATGGAATGGTTTAACCTTTACAGCGTCCCATTCCTGTTTGAAACGGTCAAAGCAAGGAACGCCTGGTGCACTGGTCTTTCCCATTTTTGTCTCAAAAACTTCCCTTAGCACCAGTTCGTATACGTGGTGTCTGCAAGGTAAATATAAGATTTCTCTCTCCAACAGCCGCTCAAGAGTAACTGCGGCTCCGGAGAATGGGCCACTGTTCGTTGATGTCGTGTCGAAAGAAAGTCCTTGTATTCGATGTGTCATATGCCAAGATGCCAACAGTTGATAAACGGCATGTGCTATTCTGCGGCCTTTTCTTTTCCCATCTTCTACTTTGGGAACTCCAAGAAGTTGTTCTTTTTCTCCGTACGAGACAATTACCGGTAGACGGTCCACCTTCTTGGTACCCACAAAATCCAAAAGCATTTTGCCATCCCAATGGACTACGAAGGATTTAGCTGCGACAAGCTGGAGATAAATGAAACGCGTTGAAGAATAAGAATTCTGAATGAGAGCAAATAAATCTATGCGATCTTACTTCTGGATTGTCTTTCACATAACCCAGCATGTTCTCTCGATTTGAACGCCGACATCTCCGAAGCGACGTACGGTTTATTGTGTATTGCTGAGGATCGCGTCCAAATGCTTCTGCCGCCGCTATCATAATGCCGACCGCGTCTCGGTCAGTCACTTTGCACTTGTCCAAAGCTGATAGGACTCGTTCAGTAAAACATTGTTTGTAACCTCTTATGTCACCAACATTTGATGGGCCAGCTTCTGCCGGGAAGTTTTCGTCCTGTCTCCCATTATCATCGCTTGAATCACTGCTTGAAAATTTAACCACTGCAATTGAAAGAATTTCATTTGAATATAAACATTGGACGAACACACAAAGCGCGAAATAACTTACCGCCTTTAGCGAACTGATCTCTACTAGATTCCGTTGCACGTTTGCGTCGCAACTCTTCTTGTTCTTCGCGCTCAGCTTTTCTTTTCCTCGTTCGAGTATCAGTAGCGTCCACACCTCCCATAGTTCCTGGCCGGCCATCTTCTCTTTGCTTTAGCAGAAACTCAATGTCTTCGGTATTTGTCATTTTCTCAAGGGCGTTGGCGTGTGCGATGTCGAAAATATTATCCAAGCTATCAGAAAACTTATTCTCTTTTTCTCTAGTGGACTCAGTCTTTCTGTGAGATGACTTTCTTAAAGCATCCCACTCATCGTGCAGCGCAGCTATTTTTCTTGTAACATCTCCTCTGGCTTTCGTCGGAATAGCTGCTTGGCGCCAAAAGATCATCACTGCGTCCGCGACTATAACCGCACTATTTTTCTTCGACATGTTTCGTTTGCGAATGTTGAAGAAATGCATTCTTAGCACTTGCTTCTTCGACGGTAATTTGTTCCCCGTAATATTCATGCTTGGATAACCAATCAAAAAAATATCGTCGCGCGATCTAAGTTGTGTTGTCATCTTAACTTTGGTGGAATATTGGTGGAATTTCTGTAAAAAAATCAAAAAAATATCGATATTGTGCAACTGTAAATACATAGATTTTCAGTATTTTTGTATGGGGAGTCCCATAAGGAGTAGAGATAGAGGGTAAGTTTGTTCGGAAAAGATGTTGGGGATGAAAAGTTAATGGGGGTCGGTCATATATTTTGCCCCCTAGGGGTGACCCCTGATGACCTATGGTGTTTTTCGAAAATACTGAGCAACCTCCATTTTTGTATGGTGACCCCCCTAAGGGGAGGAGCTAGGGGGTGGGTGTCTTGGGGGCAAATGTTGGCGGTAAAAAGTTAATGGGGGTCGGCCATACATTCTTCCCCCCTACGGGTGACCCCTGATGACCTATGGCAATTTCCCCCCTAATTTTGGCTAAGTGGACCTTTTTCTCGGCTCGTGCGCAACCCCTAATTTTTTTTTTTTTAATTTTTTTTTTCGGCATTGTCATTTTTTTTTTCAAAAAGGCACGGAATAGAGCCCCCATCTACCAAAATATCGCAAAAATTTCATTTCAAGGTCCACCTTAGTGTCCATATAGTTTAATGAGAGGTTTGTCTTAAACTTAGGTTGCATGTACCCGTAATGGAAATTATACATTTTCCATTTTGACAGCTCGAGTATACAAAATCCTAAGTAAATTGGTTTATTGTAGCAGGTTTTGACTCTAGTCATTTCGATTGCTACAAGATCTTCGGAAAATATAGATAAACTATGAAAATTTGGTGTTTTTATGGGAATTGTTAAAATTTAAGTTTAAAATTTTTAAACGCACTAATAATCCCAAATTATTATTTTACTTATTAAGTAAAATATTTTTTTATTAAAAATACAATGAAATTGATTATTGAGGGGTTTAGCTGGATCCTATGCGCATTTCACAGTTGCTAATGCAGATCATCAGGGAACCTTTACCCAAATTTCTTAGAACAACTAGAGTTATTATGTTATAAACTTTCATTTAAACAAATGAGAAGCCTAACAACAAATAACAAAGTTGAAACAAGAACTCAATAATCAACATGTTTTTTTATTTTCTTACTTTACCATTGCTACATTGGCTGACTTTTTTCAGCTTCAAATTGTAGTTGTAAGAGTATGTAAAAGAAAATAAATGTAAATAACAACAACAGCTATTAAAGAATAGAGTGTTTTCACACAATTATTTTTTGTGACCGGGTGCAGTCAAGTTAATAATTAGTGTTTTTACGGGAATTGTTAAAATTTAAGTTTAAAATTTTTAAACGCACTAATAACCCCAAATTATTATTTTACTTATTAAGTAAAATATTTTTTTATTAAAAATACATTGAAATTGATTATTGAGGGGTTTAGCTGGATCCTATGCGCATTTCACTGTTGCTAATGCAGATCATCAGGGAACCTTTACCCAAATTTCTTAGAACAACTAGAGTTATTATGTTATAAACTTTCATTTAAACAAATGAGAAGCCTAACAACAAATAACAAAGTTGAAACAAGAACTAAATAATCAACATGTTTTTTTATTTTCTTACTTTACCATTGCTACATTGGCTGACTTTTTTCAGCTTCAAATTGTAGTTGTAAGAGTATGTAAAAGAAAATAAAAAAATACTTGTGTGGCAACACTCTATTCTTTAATAGCTGTTGTTGTTATTTACATTTATTTTCTTTTACATACTCTTACAACTACAATTTGAAGCTGAAAAAAAGTCAGCCAATGTAGCAATGGTAAAGTAAGAAAATAAAAAAACATGTTGATTATTGAGTTCTTGTTTCAACTTTGTTATTTGTTGTTAGGCTTCTCATTTGTTTAAATAAAAGTTTATAACATAATAACTCTAGTTGTTCTAAGAAATTTGGGTAAAGGTTCCCTGATGATCTGCATTAGCAACAGTGAAATGCGCATAGGATCCAGCTAAACCCCTCAATAATCAATTTCAATGTATTTTTAATAAAAATATATTTTACTTAATAAGTAAAATAATAATTTGGGATTATTAGTGCGTTTAAAAATTTTAAACTTAAATTTTAACAATTCCCATAAAAACACTAATTATTAACTTGACTGCACCCGGTCACAAAAAATACTTGTGTGGTAACACTCTATTCTTTAATAGCTGTTGTTGTTATTTACATTTATTTTCTTTTACATACTCTTACAACTACAATTTGAAGCTGAAAAAAAGTCAGCCAATGTAGCAATGGTAAAGTAAGAAAATAAAAAAACATGTTGATTATTGAGTTCTTGTTTCAACTTTGTTATTTGTTGTTAGGCTTCTCATTTGTTTAAATGAAAGTTTATAACATAATAACTCTAGTTGTTCTAAGAAATTTGGGTAAATGTTCCCTGATGATCTGCATTAGCAACAGTGAAATGCGCATAGGATCCAGCTAAACCCCTCAATAATCAATTTCAATGTATTTTTAATAAAAAAATATTTTACTTAATAAGTAAAATAATAATTTGGGATTATTAGTGCGTTTAAAAATTTTAAACTTAAATATGAAAATTTGGTTTTGATATCCAATCTTGGGCACCCAAATGATTCCGATTCGTTCTCTCCCAACTATTAACAATTTTAACATCTCTCCTCTTATCCACATTTTCCATGGTTTTACCATACACATTATTAAGTAGTTTGAAAAAAAATTTTTCAAAAGCATTTTTGGCAGTGGTTCTATGTCTGGTATTTGGGTCAACATAGCCTTTTAACCATGGAGATTGTTTAAATGCTAGAATACGATGAGTTTTCTTTAAAACTAAGCCATATTCTAAGCACTGTTTGAGAACTCTAAAGTGTATCACATATGATTGCTTTGTAGAGAAATCGGTTATCAACTTGCTATACTTCGCTTGCATAGGTTTTTTATTTTCAGCGCAAAAAGGAAGATCATTATGCAAGTCGTGTAAATGAGAGGGATAATCCAACGTGACCTCATATATGTAACCGTCTGTTCCGTTATCAGCTATGCTGTTTGGATCCAGATTCAACTCGTCTTGTGATAACCATCTGAACCCACCATGAGGAAGATATTCCGACATCGCCCATTCATACAAATTGTTAGCATCTAAATAGATGAGAAATTCTGAGGGCTTTTCTTTGTCGAAATCTTGCAAATATTTATTATTTGCTTTCGAATATCTTTGACTACACTGTACTATCTCCCCACGTATAAATTTTTTCATAAAATTGTACATGTCTATGTCTGTCAATAATTCTAACTCAATTTTTGTATATTTGAGCATTGCATCCCAGGAAAGGCCAGGTGCTGTATAATACTGGCAAGGATCGAGCTCATAAATACCCTTACAAACTTTTCTAAAGTTCTCGAAAATATCTGTCAGTAAGAGGACGTCTGTTTTTAAGTAAAGTTCCATGTAATCTTTCATTGTTTCACAACCAAAAGTATTCCATACCTCTACAGCATGTGAGTATTCCTCTAAAGAACACTCTTTATTATTCAACTTATTAAAAAAATCACTGCGTGAAGGCAGCTGGCATTCATCTAATTTTTGGAATGAATTTAGGTACTCATACGGGAAAATACCTTTTTTCTTAATAAGCTGAAATTCTTTTTCTGACTGAAATAGGGACCTTATAGTGCTGAAATCATTATCCGACAAATTGCAGGCTAATGATTCCAAACTCTCAGCCATAAAGCGTATAGTATCAAGAAATCTTATTTCAAGCTTATGGCCATCACTCATTTCTGTGAATTGGGAGAGGGATATATAAAGTTCCTTATTGAGAGGGAGTACTTTCAGTTGCAATGAAATTTCACCTAATTCTTTAATGAAAAGATGTGAGTCATAATTTGAATAATTGTGAAAGTAAACTGGTATAAATTTGGGAATTTGGTAATTTAAATTATAGTTGTTGTGGGCTGCACCTCTAAATTTACCACTAATGTGGCAATGATCTCTAACGCGATCTTTGCCTAAAAATTTTTGGCAAATATGGCAATTCACCGCACTATAAAAATTATAAGTATCCGAAGGGGATGAAGTATCCATTTGTCTATTGTTAACTAAGTGGTTATTATATATTTCTTCACAATCCTTAATTAAATATGCTACAAATTTTTTTGAAGCATCTTCCCCCGTATATATCCTAAACTTATCTAAATTATTACTATGCAAAAACTTAATATAATAACTAAAGGCACAAGGTGTGTGCCTTTTTACTAAATTTGTTTTACTACTTACACTATCACTTATATCCTCTAAGATGCATTCGAAGTCCGCGTAAACAACAAAAGGGACATCCATTTTTCTTTGATGTCCCTTAAAACTAAGAATGGCATCCGGACCTGATGGCATAGTTGTGACGATCTTTCCACATTCCTCCTTATGAGTACTCATGATGGTCTCCGTATGAGTATACTGGAGACAGCTATTGCAGAAGTGTAACTTATGTCCATCCTGTGTTATCTGATTCCGTAAAAGTCTGTGTATAATAAAAATAAAATAAAAGATTATAAGTAAAATGTATCTATTATAAAATATATAAAACAAGTATATGTATCATTAAATTAAAGTGTAGTATAATTTTTTAACTTACCTTGAAATGTCCTTTATCAAAATTTAGTGATGAACTTCACCATTCTCCAAAAGCAACAATTTTACATGGCTAATTTTCTCGTCCTTGGTGACATAATAAGGACCAATAATCTGATTGGCTCCCTCATCATAGCCAAATACATTAACACTTATTGCTGGATTGTTCACCTCGAACTCTTTGATTTTGTTTAATCCTAATGGGAAGCTTAAATTTTTAAAATTTAACGCTACACCATTTCGCGTAACAATCGTCTCTGCAGCAATGTCTTGAATATTATAAGAACTGCAACGTTCTTGATTGTATTGGGTAATATCCATGGCAGCAATCATACACCACTTGAAACAATAGTCATCATCATTTTGTATATTGATGCAAGCTTTTCTTCTTGCTAATTTTCCAGGTGTGGATATCCAGTTCGACCCTTTGACGAGCGAAGATTTGTTGATGTTGATTTCTGCTCGGACTATGCGTGACAAAGTCCAACCAGAATCTCGCTCTTCAAATTCGGACATTTTGGTTGAAATCTCAGCAACCTGCTTACGGAATAATTCTTCAATGCTATCTGCCTTCGTCAGCAAACTCATTTTGGCTACATGTGATATTATGCACAACTCCAATTCTTCTCCAACAATTTTGATATACTCCGCCACAATACTCATATGAAATTTAATTATTGAATGCTTAGTTAAACTCACTTGAAGTCTCTCCATAAAAACATTTTTATTTTCTTCAACAAATTCTTCCAACAGAAGTTGGTCTTTTTTGTTTAAAATTGCATAAGTTGCAATATGATTTTTGAATGCTTTCGATATTTTATAATATCGCACATTCGCTTCGACTTCTTCTGTTCTAGCATGCGAAGTATTCATTGGAGTTGGCAGAGTTTCTTCTCTTCTTTCTTCTACTTCTCCATCACTTTCCGGTAAGCATCGTCGAATAAATTACCTCCAAGGATATCCACGCCTTGTTGTTGAGCTTGTTGTTGTTGACCTTGTTGTTGATGATCTTGTTATTGATGCTGGTACTCTTGTTGATGATAATTAAGAGGTTGCCATTGCATCAAATTGGGATTATAATTGTATCCCAAAAACTGATTATTCCATGGCATACCGTATTGTTGAAAATTTAATGGTAGCTGATATTGAGGATACTGTAGAGAAGGATATTGTTGATGAATGAATGATGATGATGAATTTTGATGATTTTGAAGAGATGTCTGCGGTAGCTCTTGATTTATGCTCCGGCTTACCACCACTTGATCCTGCACACTATGGTTTTTAACATGCTCCAAAAAGGACTTTTGGTATTTGTATACCTTATTGCATGTATTACACTGATAACCTGATGAACTCAATTTTAATTATTTTATTATTATTTCACTTTAACACAATTACTGATGACACTTCTTGTAAATACAATAACGTACTGATGTGTTGGTTAGAACAGTTGGCGTATTTATACTAAAATTGGAAGCAGTATCCTTGCAGCATTCATAAATTTTACTTTTTGTTTCTCTGCTGCTGACTGTACTTAGTTTGCTGCTTTAAAATAATCGTAGACAAAGAAAATGATTACGTTGCAAAATATATATGTATTCTACAAAATATTCCACACACAAGTACACACGATCGCACATTCATACACACACATACATACATACATACACATACATACATACATACATATACACACACATACATACATACATACATATTTCTTAAACAAATACACAAAATATTAAATTACCCGCGACTATCAAGCTGGACCCCCCCACACACAAGTATTAGGGTCGTTCACATACATGTGAACACATAAATAAATATTTTCTCTGATATTACTGATATATTATTACGATAAGAAATTTCTACAGTCTGGCAACACTGGAAATTTTCCCTTTGGTATTAGAAAATAATAATCATGTTTTGCCGTCGGCATTTGAAAAAAATAGTAATCATGTTTTGCCGTCGGCATTTGGAAAAAATAACAATCATGTTTTGCCGTCGGCATTTGAAAAAAATAATAATCATGTATTGCCGTAGGCCTTAGGAAAAATATTCATGCATTGCCGTAGGCATTAGGAAAAATATTCATGCATTGCCGTAGGCATTAGGAAAAATATTCATGCATTGCCGTAGGCATTAGGAAAAATATTCATGCATTGCCGTAGGCATTAGGAAAAATATTCATGCATTCCCGTATTCATTAGGAAAAATTAATTTTCACTATTTCACACCCATTAGTATTAGGAAAAATCATCTCATGATTTTCCCGTTGGTACTAGGAAAAATCATATTCATGATTTTCCCGTCGGCATATATACTTATGAAATCTTAATCTTATGAAACCCCTTAATCCATCCCACAAAAAAAATTACCCATTCACACAATTAATGCAACCTCAAAAAAAATCACCCGTTCACACAAAGTTAATGTAAACAAAAAACTCCTTATGTAAACAAAAAATTCCTTAGGTAAACAAAAAGTTGGACGTACTTATTGAACCACCCTCGTAGGTATCAAATTTCCAAGAATTTTAAAATTTTAAAATTTTAATTACCCAAATTTTAAAATTTTACACTGAAATTCTCAAATTTCAAATTTTAATTACCCAAATTTCACAATTTTAATCGGCGCCAGAATTGGTAATTCCCTACTACTTTTGTACATCACGCGTCTTAAATTTTATTGGTCGAGGGGGTAGCGCAACTACATTTGGCAAATCAACAGCATCAGAACATGTGAGTGGGGTAAATACGGACTTTAAATGCTCACCAAATATTTCACCTTTTTCAGTATCGCTTCTTGCCCAATCTCCTGTAGATGTACGCAGAGGTGGTTTAAACTCAACTGGTGTTTTAAGCTTTCTAGCAGCGCGCCACAAAGAGTAATTAGATGCTGCTGTGGCATCAAGACCTTCCAAATAATTTTTAAGAGATGCAGTTTTTTCAAATGCAAGCAGCTCTTGGAGTCGTTTAGTGCACTCTTTAAATCTAATTTTATTCTGGGGTGATCTGTGCTGTTGCAATTCCCTTCTAGCTCTTCTTTTTTCACATACGAGACGTTCAATATCTGTAGAATATAGTCTATTAAACCTAGTCTGCGGATGGGAGGTAGTGGCATGTTTAGCAGCCTGCTTAATATTTTCGTTAAGATTGGCAATGTTAGATGCAACATCATCAGGTGTTCTTTGTAATGTTTTCCGTGCAATGACTACTAAGATATTTTTTAAATCCCAGCCAATTAACACGATTTATCAAATTCGAATATGGGTGAGGTAAGTCACTTCTTAATGGACTACAAATTGTAACGATCGTGGGAGAGTGATCGGACGAGAGATCGAGAGAAGCTTCAATTTGAATTAAATCCCTAGAGATATTTTTCATGACGCCAAAGTCTATAACATCCGGAATTTTTTGTATGTGAGTAGGCCAATAAGTGTGCTCTCCACTCGAAATGACATCCAAGCCCATTTTGGAAATTGCATTGAACAACGCTCGACCTCTGGGTGTAATAAGACGTGAACCCCAAAAAGTATGTTTAGCATTATAGTCGCCAGCTGCTACGAAACAACGGCCCAGAGATTTGTAAAAATCCTCATATTGATCCTCAGTAATTGCGAATCTAGGAGGGGAGTAAATTGATGATATGACAAAATTAGTGCAAAAACTTTCAACACAAATATTCGTTGCTTGTAAATGTTCTTCACAAATGTTGTCAACAATATAATGCTTGAGTCTTGACTTTATTAAAATTGCTGATCCACCGCATGCTCTTCCTCTCGGGTCCTTTGAATCATATAAGGTGTAGCCATAAATTTTAAAAAGGCTTCTCGAAGTCAAATGAGTCTCAGAAACCAACATTATATCAATATTTTTTTCCGTGAGTAAGCGCTCAAGTTCATTTTTATGTTGGCGAATGCCGTTTGCGTTCCAAAAACATATTTTTAACGTGTTCATGGTTTGTTAACTAAATCTTGAAGCAATGTATTCTGCATTCGCAGCATTTCTTTCATCATGCTAGTCATATTTGTTGTAAAATTATTTATAGTTTGCAGCAGATTATTAGTAGCTTCAAGGCGATTGAAATTAAAGTTCGAGTTTGTATTTGTTGAATTATTTGGTGGTGAAACATTTTGTGTATGAATAGAATTTGTCTTAGCAGCGTCGGCATACGATACACGGGAACTAACTGGTTGGCTCACTTACGCAATAGTGGCTGATAAAGCGTTTGCTGATTGGGCTGGGGCCAATTTAGGTGTTTGCCTTATAGTCTGTTTGACGAAAGAGTACACAGGACAACCTCTGTAGTTAGCGGTGTGATTACCTCCACAATTACTGCATTTTTTGTCACTTTGATCTTTTGGTTTATTGGAACTAGCAGTGCCGTGTAACTCGCCGCACACAACACAAACAGTAGATAATTTGCAGTAAGTTTTAGTATGGCCATATTCTTGACAATTATGGCACTGTACGGGTCCTGAACGCTTGTGTGGTTTTTCAACGGTTATTTTTCGATATAAGAGATATCTTAAATTATATATTGGATGGGTCTCATTTTTTTCAATTTATATCGTTTGGCTCAAGTTCAACGCGAAATAGAGGTTGAGGGATCTTTTCCCTATTTATTATGTTTGAAACATTTTTTACTTTAAGACCCTGGTGAACGAGAGCATCTTTTTCTTCTTCAGGAGCAACATAGGAATCTATGCCCTTCAACACAATCTGCAGACCTTTAGAACTCTTGAGCTGATATGTGTAGAAATTTGTTTTACGTTTTTCAAATTCAGAAACCATTTTGCGAAAATCTTTTTCTTCATAAATTTGAATTTTAGTTTCATCAATATTACCACGTTTTATTGGAACAATGTGAAATTTATTCTCACCAATGACCGAAATTAATTTTTTAATAAGAGCGTTTGAGTTTTTTCTCTTAAATATATTGGTGGTGGCTTGGAGGTTTTATTCGCAGATTCAGCGGGTTTGTCATTGTCATCTTGCAACATTTTAAAACGGTTTTGCCGATTAGTAGAGGATGCGCTGTTATCCCTAGACATCTTTGGAGCAGATGCAATTTTAGTAGAATTTGGGCTTCACCCGCGCTTTAAAATTGTAATGTATCTGTCCATTCCGACTTGGACCTTGGGGGTTTTGGGCTGCTCTTATCTTCAGTGACAACTTGTTTAAGTGATGACCACGAGCCCGAAGCGGATGATATCGCTGAGTTAAATGTAGAAGTACTAGGCAATAATGTCAACGATTCACTAGTTGTCATTGGACAAAGCGAAGTTGATCGCTGACGAAACTGTGGTTTTGCCGTTAGAAAAAGTCTAGTATCAGATCTTTGATTTTTACTAGGAGCTTCAGAACTCCCAGCAAGTCTATTCAGATTTTTTATTTTTATTGTTATCATTATGAGCATCAAAACTCACAGTAAAATAGGCATTTCTGCCGTTAGAACTCACTTCACTATTTTTTCCTTTGGGGTACTATATAGAGTATTCCTCAGGGGTACTTTGTATGTTTTTTTTGTTTACGGTTTTTTTTGTTTTTGTTATTTCTATATGTAAAAATATTAGCAAAGCAAAAAAAGCTTATTTATCAAAGTTAATATGTACTACGAATATTTTTTGTATGATTTTTTTTGTTTAGTTTGTAAGTAAGAAAAATTCAGCTATTACGTCTGTTCACTATGAAGGTACAACGAGAATATGTATGTGTGTATGAGTGTTTGTTTGTATTTACTTGTATGTTTGATGGTATCCGATACTTTTGTTGTAGTACCAGACAATCATTATACCTAGTAGGAAATGTTGATGGTGCAAATATATTGACTAGCTTTTGACTTGTCATCATTACTACTATATAATTATACCCCATACAATACTTTGTACTATAGACATTGAGCATGTGCTTTTCATTGAGACCCTACTAATAACACTAAAACAATTGACTAGGTAGTGACTACGTAGTTCTTATGGGGTCATGAGACATACTATCCAGACAGTTATTTACTGGTACATTTCTATAATTTACGTACATACAAACGTATGTATATTGACAAGTTATTGACAACTCCACCACAAATACACCATATATAGTTTCTCCCCTTCTTTTGTGCTGACGGATAGAAGAAAAGTTATTATACCAAAGTTGTTACTAGAATTTTAGTGTTGACACAAAGACACTTGCTTCCAGTCTGACTGCAGGGTAGTTACAAGGGATCTGTGTGTTTGTGTGTATGTAGTGATTGTTATTTGATAGACTTTGAGTTGCTGTTTTGAGTTATCGTTGGTATGCTTATGTAGGGTTATTGTATGTATGCATTTATGTTTGCGATCTCTGGGGAAATAATCTAATAGCTACAGAGAGTGGCAACCCTGTTGTGAATGGAAGTGGATAGGGAATGTATTTGGTAATGTATGTATATCTTGTTGTATTAATGTATGTGATCATATCTATTTTTACTTTGAAGAATATCATTGCTTGTGTGGATTGTTAGGCTTTCGAGAGTTTTTCATACATATTTACAAATGAATGTGTATATGTTTTCTAGGCTATTGACGTTGCTATTCTTACGGAGATAGAGAAAATATTGTGTTGGCATAGGTTTTATATGTACAAGTGAATTTCAGATGTTAATTGTTTTGAATCCAATCAGGTTGATAAGCAGAGTTTTTTGAATAGGGGTAATGATATTTTTATGTCAATATATTTTACTTTAATGTAACAATTATAGGAAATAGCTTTTGAAGACATACACCAAAACTTATAGAAGCACCTACTTTTACGTGACCCGATTTTTCTCGTACCTTTGTATTACAAAGTGATGCTAGCGATTTTGTTCTGGGTATTGCTGTGTATATGAATTTCATCATATATCTTACCACCATCAGATTTAGACTTGACGACTACACACGATTATTATATATGTGTGTGTATGTATGTATGTGTGTGTGTGTGTGTATGAATTTCATAATATTATAAAATTTCATTATGTATGTTTGTGTTTGTGTATTACGTCATCACGTCTCTGTGTGTCATGCCAGACATTTGGTAGTATAAAAAATTAGCATATATCAGAACCTTTTTTAATCGTAGTATGTTTTTATAATTAAGATTGCTTTATATTTTCTATTTCTTAAAATTGTCCAGCGTTAAAGTCTGCCTGTGAGAAATTTGTTTATATTATAGATTTTGTTTATTTAACTACGTCCGGCTTCTTTGGCTGAACTTCTTTTCATACGATCATGGGAATTTATAGTTTCTCTGCCCATAATAAGTTCGTTTAGCCTTGGCATATGCTTTGAATTTAAGTGTGATTGTTAAGATCTAATAAATACTGGAGTATTGATAAGAAATTTAATATATGTACATACATATCTACAAATTTATTTTATGTATGTAATGTAATGTATTAGAGTGGGTCAATTTATATTTTTTTTTTTTTTTTTTTTTTTTCATATACATCTTTATTTATTGTATCTTCAAAAATGAACTAACAATAAGTAATCAAATCTTAAATCTAAATATAATTATTAGGCCCGGCCAATATCGGACATAAGCTTAGTGATAGTTATAAATAATACATAAGTAGTGATAATCAAAAAGAAGTATTTTTAAGCAGTCCCATCTGGAGTGTTGGGTATAAGAGCCCTTGTGTCCCTCTTTTTTAAGCGGATGTGTCCAGTAAAGCTCAAAATATTACGGGCAAGCGGATTAGGATGTGACTCGAGTTTAGTTAAATATTTGCCTGCGTATTTTGCAATTTCTTCACTCACTAGTGGCATATTTAAATCACGATGAATATTTGAGTTTTTAACGTACCATGGAGCAGATGTTATCAAACGTAAAATTTTGTTTTGCCTTCGTTGGATTCTCTCGACATTTGAAGCTGAAGCAGTGCCCCACAGCTGAATTCCATAGCACCATATTGGCTTCAAAAGCGACTTGTATATCAAGAGTTTGCAGTCTAGGCTGAGTGTTGAATTTCTGCCAATTAACCAATATATTTGAGTCAATTTAAGTTTCATTTGGGTTAACTTAGAGCCAATATGATATTTCCATGTAAGCCTTCGATCAAGGTGTATGCCAAGGTATTTGACTTGAGAATGTTGAGGAATATTTTGATTGTTGATTCGAATGGGGGAACAGGTATCTTTTCTTAGGGTAAACGTTATATGAACACACTTTTGTTCATTGACTCTAATTCTCCATAAGTTCAACCATATTTCAAGCTGGGTAATGTGTGCTTGGAGATTGCGGGATGCCTCATCAGGATTTTTGTGAATACTCAAACAGGCTGTATCATCGGCAAATGTAGAAGTGTGGATGTTATTGCTCACAGGCATATCACAAGTATATATTAGATACAAGACTGGCCCCAGAATACTACCCTGTGGCACACCAGAAGATATAGATTCGGGTACACTCATGAAGTCTCCTTCCACAACAGTAAACTTTCTATCGAGAATATAACTTTCCAAAAGCTTTTGTATATTTATTGGTAGGTATGTCTTCAATTTTAAAACTAGGCCTTTGTGCCATACTTTGTCAAATGCCTGAGAAACATCAATAAAAAGGGCAGAACAATACTTCTTTTCTTCAAAAGTCCTCCTTATAATTTGAACCAATCTATGCGTTTGCTCAATAGTGCTATGCTGACTTCTAATGCCAAATTGATGGTCCGGGATGCACCCAGTATCAGCTAAAATTGTGGACAATTTAGTCATGAGCAGCTTTTCGAAAAGCTTTGAAATTGTTGAAAGTAAGCTTATAGGCCTATATGACTCAGCCTTGGTAAGATCTTTGCCTGGCTTTGGAATCATTTTAATCTTGGCAAGTTTCCAGTTATGTGGAAAATACTGCATTCGTAAAATGGCATTAAAAATAAATAGCAAAATTCTTATTGCAATATGAGGCAAGTTCATCAGCATCTTGTTACTAATGCCATCAATACCTGGAGCTTTCTTAGGGTCGAGTTCAGCAACTATTTTTTGTAGTTCATGCATCTTAAACCTTAAGGGACGAGGGGGTAGAGAGACTACACTCGGTAAATCGGCAGCACCCGTACATGAATTGGGAGTGAATACAGATTTTAAATGCTCAGAAAATAAGTTACCTTTCTCACTATCGCTTCTTGCCCAGCCTCCAGTCGAAGTACGCAATGGTGATTTGAGATCAACGGGTCTTTTAAGATTTCTAGTAGCGCGCCATAAAGAGTAATTAGATGTTGACGTTACATCAAGACCTTCTAAGTACTTTTCCAGTAATGCAGTCTTTTCCGACGATAGCAGCTCTTTGAGTCGTTTAGTACATTCTTTAAGTCTGATTTTATTTAGGGGTGATCGGTGTTGTTGCCATTCTCTTCTAGCTCTCCTTTTTTCACAAACGAGACGTTCAATATCCGTAGAATAAATTCTATTAAAGCCAGTCTGCGGATAGGAAGTAGTGGCATGTTCAGCAGCCTGTTTAATATATTCGGTAAGATTGGCAATATTAAATTCAATATCATCAGGTGATCTTAGCTGAATGTTTTCTACGCAGTGACTACTAATATATTTTTTGAATCCTAGCCAGTTGACCCTATTAATCGTTTTCGCATATGAGTTAGTTAAATCACTCCTTAGTGGGTTGAGAATTGTAACTATTGTGGGAGAGTGATCGGAGGACAGATCTACAGAGCCCTCTACGTGAATTAAGTCCCTATGGATATTTTTCGTGACGCCAAAATCTATAACATCTGGAATTTTTCTTACGTCAGTAGGCCAGTAAGTAGGCTCCCCACTCGAAATGACATCTAAGCCCATTTTTGAAATTGTATTAAACAACGCTCTACCTCTAGGTGTAACAAGACGCGAGCCCCAGTACGTATATTTTGCATTGTAGTCACCAGCTGCCACGAAACAAGATCCAAGCGATTTGTAGAACTTCTCATACTGATCTTCGGTAACTGAAAATCTGGGAGGTGAGTAAATTGATGATATCACGAAATTCGAACAAAAATTTTCTACGAAAATATTCGTAGCTTGCATATATTCTTCACTAACGTTCTCAAGGATATAGTGCTTGAGTCTTGACTTAATTAGAATTGCTGATCCACCACATGCTCTCCCTCTTGGGTCCTTTGAATCATATAGAGTGTAACCATTTATCTTAAAGCAGCTTCTCGAAGTCAAGTGAGTCTCAGAGACCATCATTATATCAATATTTTTTTCCGTGAGGAAGTGCTCAAGTTCATTTTTATGTTGGCGAATGCCGTTTGCGTTCCAGAAACATAATTTTAACGTGTTCATGGTTTGTTGACTAATGCTTGAAGCAGAGTATTCTGCATTCTCAGCATTTCTTGCATCATGCTAGTCATATTTGTTGTAAAGTTGTTTATAGTTAGCACCAGATTCTCAATAGTAGCTTCAAGACGACTAAAGTTAAAGCTAGAGTTTGCATTCGTTGAATTACTTGGCGGTGGAACATTTTGTATGGGAATAGAACTAGTCTTAGCAGCATCGGCATACGATACACGTGAAGTTACTAGTTGGCTAGTTTGAGGAAGAGTGGCGGAGTAAGCATTTGCTGATTGAACTGGAGCTAATTTAGATTTTTGACCCATAGCCTGTTTAACGAAAGAATATACACGGCATCCTCTGTAATTAGCGGTGTGATTTTCTCCACAATTACTGCATTTTTTTTCAGCTTGTACTTTTGGCTTGGTACAGTTGGCAGTACCATGCAATTCACCGCAGATAACACAAACTGTAGGTAATTTGCAGTAGGTTTTTGTGTGGCCATATTCTTGGCAATTATGGCACTGTACGGGACCTGAACGCTTACGTGGCTCTTCAACTGTGATTTTTCGGTGTAAAAGGTATTTTAGACTATAAATTGGGTGCGTCTCATTTTTCTTTAACTGTATATCATTCGGCTCCAGTTCAACACGAAATAGAGGCTGGGGAATCTTCTCTCTATTGATTATATTGGTAACATTTTTTACCTTAAATCCTTGTTCGATAAGTGCACATTTTACTTCTTCAGGCTCAACATATGAATCTATGCCCTTTAATACTATTTGTAGACCTTTAGCACTCTTAAGTTGATATGTATAAAAATTTGTTTTATTTTTTTCAAACTCACTAACAATTTTTCGGAAATCTTTTTCATCATATATTTGGATTTTAGTTTCATCAATATTACCTCGTTTAATTGGAATGATGTGAAAAGTATTTTCACCAATGGTCGACAGTAGATTTTTTAGAAGCGCGTTTGAATTTTTTTCTCTCAGATAAATAGGTGGTGGCTTGAAAGACTTTTGCGATGATGCGGCGGGCTTGTCGTTTTTGTCTTGCAATAATGAAAAACGATTTTGACGATTGATAGAAGATGTGCTGTTATCCCTAGACATCTTTGGGGCGGATCCAATTTTAGTAGAATTTGGGCTTCGCCCGCGCTTTAAAATGGTTATATATCTGTCCATTCCTACTTGTACCTTTGGTTTTGTACTACTGTTGTCTTCAGTAACAACTTGTTTAATTGTTGACCACGAGCCCGAAGCGGATGATATCGCTGAGTTAAATGTAGAAGTACTAGGCAATAATGTCAACGATTCACTAGTTGGCATTGGACAAAGCGAAGTTGATCGCTGACGAAACTGTGGTTTTGTCGTTAGAAAAAGTCTATTATCAGATTTTTGATTTTTATTAAGAGCTTCAGAACTCACAGCAAGATTATTATCAGATTTTTTATTTTTATTGTTATCATTATGAGCATCAAAACTCACAGTAAAATAGGCATTTCTGCCGTTAGAACTCACTTCACTATTTTTTTCCTCTGGGGTACTCATAAAGAGTATTCCTCAAGGGTATTTTGTATGTTTTTTTGTTTACGGTTTTTTTTTGTTTTTGTTATTTCTATATGTAAAAATATTATCAAAGCAAAAAAATGCTTATTTATCAAAGTTAATATGTACTACGAATATTTTTTGTATGCTTTTTTTTTGTTTAGTTTGTATATAAGAAAAATTCCGCTATTACGTCTGTTCACTATGAAGGTACAACGAGGTCAATTTATATGGACTACAAAAATTCACGATTCGGTTGTCAAAATCGTAATATATGATGAATTCTAAGAAGGTTTGCCCAAGGAACCATTGGTCTAAAATCAAAATCGAGCTTCCCATTCCTTCATATAATAGCTTTGTTGGAATCTTATATAGATATAATATATAGAATTGCATAACGTTTATTTTTAAATTTTATGTTAAGATCAGCATCATATGGATATGATACTGAACTTAATTGTGATTTTAAATTAGTTAAATCATAATGAACAATCTTATTTTCTTTTTGAATAGCGATCAACAGAAAACGAAGTTGTTTCTTACAATTTAGGTCTGGCCTCTCAATTGCTCTTCTAGTATACAAGATGACTTGGTATATCAGCATTTCTGTCTTGTCTTTGTCAGCGTTATCGGTAATTAAATTTTAAAATTTTATTTCCTCAAATTGTGTTACTTCATACTGATAATATGTTTACATTAATAAGGTACGAGTGTATGTTTATTTCATGGAGGTTGAGCGGCTATGGCTTTAATTTGATGTTCTGTGATTTTTTTTCTTATTTTACTAAAGTTCAGCGTATTGCGTATATATTTCTAATATATTTAAGTGAGCTTTTTGTACCTGTCAGACAGAATGTCAGTCAGTCTCTCTTTATATTAATTTTTTCTTCTAATGTGTCACTACTATTTTTCAGATTTTACAAGTTGAAACAGAGAATATTTGTATAATTTTTAATCGGATGTGTAGAGAAATTAGTTTACATAAAAAGAAATACATATTTAATAATAAACTATTCTAGAAAATCGATCCAAAATAACACAGTTACCACCATCATCAATTCACCATCGGTGCTTTCATTAAGTATCAGAAACAATAGAATATCTATGTTTGGGAGAATTTTTACCTCAAGTTTTTATACAAAAGGTTTGCTGGTTGACCCCTTAAAGTTATTGTTGTTAACGTAGGCTGGGTTGTATCGCATTCAGATCTAATGATTTCTCACTAACAAAAAGTCCTCATTACCATCAATCATACCTGTATATAATACATTCATGAGTTGAGTTGATCCAGATACAATTTCTGTCTACAAATTAATGATTAGAAAAAAGCTTTCTCATCACCTTTGTTGCCGCAGATATTTACTAAATTACATTACTTTAAAGTTCAGTTTACTTTGCTTTCTGAGTAACTCTTAAATCAGTTAACTTATCTTTTTTTATAACGCACACACACATACGTATGTACATATATTTAATAAATACATATGTACATATGTATATCGAATTTCTCCTTAACTTAAAAAAACCTATTAAACTATGTAAAAGGGATAACGGTCAACAATTTAAAGACACGTCATATGATTATATATTTTATTATTTTATGCATACGTACATACATATATAACTATACTCGTATATTAATGTTACAAACATTTTAGAAATGGCAGTCTATTAAAAGGCGACAAAGTGTTCGGTCAAAAACAAATAATTTTAAAGCGACTTTAGTTTAAAGTGCATTTCTTAATAAACTTAAATTTAAACTAAATGCTATTAAAAGTTGTTTTTAAATAATAGTTACATTGCGTTAAATAGAAACAACAATTCTTTAAAATTATTTATTGTTTCAAATACGGTGCGCAGTAATTGAAATATGACCAATTCACAAAGTGAAAAAGACTACAATTGTAAAAACTGTCTTGAAAAAGACACTGACGATATGGTACAGTGCGACAGTTGCGATCATTGGTACCATTTCGGATGTGTAGGGGTTGACAGCAATGTAGAAAATGTAAGCTGGAGCTGCGATAACTGCAAGCATGCATGAATCGAAATATAAGATATTGTCCCAAGTCAATGAATCACAGCCGTACAGTCAAGCATTAAATATGAATTTACCGGTACAGACAGCGTACATGGAACCGACCCCGGTGCAAGTGGCTGCAAGACAGGCTATTCCGAAGCAACTACCTACTTTCACCGGTGACCCTGAAGAGTGGCCACTTTTTTACAGTACTTTCGAAAATAGCACCGCTGTAGCAGGATACACTAATGCTGAAAACTTAATAAGACTTTAAGCATGTCTCAAAGGTAAGGCCCGTGACATAGTAAAAAATAAATTATTTTTGCCTCAGATGGTTCCCGAAATAATACAAACGTTAAAAATGTGTTTCGGAAGACCAGAACACATTCTGGATCGAATGATACTAAAAGCCAAGAATTTACCGCCCTTAAAAGATAAACTAGACACATTAATCGAATATGCAATGTGTGTGCATAACATTTGTGCTACAATGGAAGGGTGTCAGCTGCAGTCACACCTCAATAATCCACTTTTAGTTAAAGAATTGGTAGATAAACTCCCAAATCACCACAAACTAAATTGGGCTATGAGCCAAAAAGATGAACGAGTACCTCTTGTAAAGTCATTCAGTGACTGGTTATACAATATCGCAGAAGCTGCTAGTACTGTTACCCCATTATTTTGTAAGCCTGGGGCAGCAGTGAATACTCATTGTCGTGATAAAAGTAGAGCGGAGATTGATAGTTTTAACAGAAATGCAGCTAATAACACATGCATTATTTGCAGCGGCTCCGGACACAAAGCGGCTCAATGTGAAGTTTTTAAAAGTATGCCGCTAAACAAAAAATGGAATTGCGTCAAATCTAACCATATATGTCGCCAATGCCTGGGCATTCATAAACGAAAATGCACTTCGAACAGAGAATGTGGAGTAGAAGGATGTCGATACAAACATAACCCTTTATTACATAAAAAAACGAACATCGTTAGACAAACTGTCAGTACCGCACAAAATACACAGTCAAATACAGTAGTAAATGCACACAGTAGTGACGCGGATGAGTCTCAGCCGATTTTTAGAATAATTCCTATAAATATTCATGCCCCAAATAGAACCAAAAGGGTATTCGCATTTCTTGACGAAGGATCCGCCGTAACATTAATGGAAAAAGGTATTTTCGATGAACTCGGTTTAGAGGGCGATATTGATCCCCTATGCTTAAGGTGGACCGGTGACACTACGCGTATGGAAAATGAATCGGTTAAGACGTATTTGACAATTTCCAATGTAACCAACAACAGCAAATTTCAGCTAAATGGAGTCCATACCGTAACAAATCTAGGACTTCCAACTCAAACAATTGACGCTGCGAAAATCTCTAATAAATATAAGTATCTCCCAATACAGTCATACGAAAATGCTACTCCAACAATACTGATAGGAGCTAATAACTGGAAATTAGCAATACCTTTAAAAATAAAAGAAGGCTCATGGAACCAACCCATTGCAACGAAAACTCGTCTGGGTTGGGCCCTGCAAGGCTGTAACCCTAATAGAAGCATCGAGGGTAGATTTAACTATCATACATGCAATTGTGAACGTAGATCCAACGAGCTACACGATTTAATAAAAAGCAATTTTAGTCTCGAAGCAGTCCAATCAACACAAATATACTCAGCTGATGATAACAAAGCCTTGGAAATATTAAATCAAACATGTAAAAACGTTAACAATCGTTATGAGATTGGGCTGTTATAGCGTAACCAAAATATTCAACTGCCAGAAAGTTATACACTCGCTTTAAATCGTTTAAGATGTCTAGAGAACAAATTCAACAAAACGCCTACTTTAAAAGCGACAATTCAAGTACAAATCGACAATCTTGTGTCAAAAGGATATGCAAAAAAGCTAATATCAAAAGAGTTGGAGGAACACCATGACAAAATTTGGTATCTGCCTATCTTCGTCGTCACCAATCCAAACAAACCAAACAAAATTAGACTTGTATGGGACGCAGCGGCGAAGTCTAAAGGAGTATCATTAAATGAATTTTTAATTCCTGGACCTGATTTATTAAACTCGCTTTTTGAAATATTGTTGAAATTCCGAGTGGGCAAAATTACCGTCTGCGGTGATATCTCAGAAATGTTTCATAGGGTTAACGTAAAAGAAAGAGATATGCACGCCCAACGTTTCTTATGGTATAGAAAAGGAGATGAACCAAACAATCCTAGTGTTTTCGTTATGCAAGCCTTGACGTTTGGCACGTGTTGTGCTCCGTGTATTGCGCATTTTGTTCGTAATAAAAACGCTGAACAATTTAAAGATGTTTATCCACGTGCAGTTGAGGCTATACAGAAGAATCATTATGTGGATGACTTTATTGACAGCGCACCAGATGAAGAGCAAACAATTGAGCTAGCTAAGCTTGTCAGAGATATCCACGCGAACGCCGGGTTTGAAATGCACAACTGGTCGTCTAATTCGCAAAAGGTTTTGAGTCAACTCCAGAATAATTTTTCATCCGAGCAGACATCAATAGACTGGGGGACCACTACCAAAGTACTAGGTTTGTATTGGAACCCTAATAATGATGAATTTAAATATATTTGTAGATTTGCAAGACTACGTCGTGATGTTCTAAATGAGCCAATAATACCTACAAAACGTGAAACCCTTCAGTTCCTGATGTCCGTATTCGATCCCCTAGGGTTTGTGTCGTGTTACATTATAGGGTTAAAAATACTTCTCCAAGAAATATGGCGCTCTGGTATATGCTGGGACCAACCGCTGACCGAAGTATTGTATAAAAAATGGTGTGCGTGGAAAGCTACAATTCCACTCATAACTTCCATCAGAATTGCCCGCTGTTACTCCGAAATGATGCCTACTGCTGACGATATACAATTGCATACTTTTGTGGATGCCAGCGAAAAAGCCTATGCAGCCGCATGTTATTTACGCATCAAAAAGGGTGATTGCATAATCGTCAGTCTGGTCGCTGCTAAGAACAAAGTTGCACCGCTAAAGCCACTTTCAGTACCGAGACTTGAGTTACAGGCCGCCTTACTCGGCACAAAACTGGCGAAATCAGTAACCGAAGTTAAATGCTTAAAAATTAATTCTCATTTCTGGTGGAGTGGCGCAAAAACCATATTAAAATGGCTTCACATGGATCCTAAAAATTTCCAACAATTTGTCATGTATCGTGTAGGTGAGATCCTTGAAACCACTAATGTAAATCAGTGGAAATGGGTACCCTCAAAGCTAAACCCAGCTGATCTTGCAACAAAAATACAAACACCTCTTAATACTAATTTATGGTTCAATGGTCCAGATTTTCTACGCACCGACAATAATAAATGGCCTCATTGTAACGATTTTGGTGAACTGGACGAAAGCGAAATTAAACGGACCATGTTGGTCATCAAAAAAGAAAGTTCTATAACGTTAAATATCGAGTACTTTTCTAGCTGGAAACGTTTATACCGCGCTGTTGCAACATTCATTTTATATATGAAAAGGCTTAAACAAATGGTAACTCAAAAATATATCAGAAGATATACTGTAGTTGACTGTCATATGATCGAAACAGCTAAAATATTCCTAATTAAGTACGCGCAGAAAAATCAATACAGCAGCGAGCTCGCAAAACTGAAATATGGTAAGCCGATCGAAAAGGGTTGTAAATTATTTACCCTTAATGTCTATTTAGATAAGAATAATGTCATTAGATGTCGGGGACGAAATGAATACTTGAATAATCATGAAGACGTTATAGTTTTACCCGAAAATCACACGGTGACATTTTTATTGATACGTCATTTCTACGAAAAGTTTCTCCATCAGTCGCATGAAACATCAATAAACGAAATAAGAAGTATGTACTACATAGCCCGCCTACGAGTTTTGTTTCGAAAAGTTCGTAGACTATGTCAATGGTGTAAAAACTATTATGCTTCTCCAAAAATGCCTCAAATGGCAGTACTTCCCGCAGCTAGGCTTGGTGTGTTCGAACGCCCGTTTACCTTTGTAGGCATTGACTATTTCGGGCCACTATATGTAGTAGTCGGCAGAAGGCGAGAGAAGAGATGGGGTGTAATATTCACCTGACTGACGATTCGTGCGGTGCATATTGAAGTTGCTTATAGCCTATACACAAGCTCTTGCATCATGTCCATCAGAAATTTTATTTCCAGACGTGGAAATCCGAGGGAAATATACTCCGACAACGGCACAAACTTTAAAGCCTCGGAAAAAATATTATGCCTCCAATCGAAAGATATTAATATATCTAAAGTCCAATCAACTTTCGAGCAAATAAGATGGAAATTTAACCCACCAGGTGCGCCTCACATAGGAGGAGCCTGGGAAAGACTGGTGAGGTCAATAAAAGATGTTATTTACAAAATTAGTCCTACTATGTCGTTTACCGACGAGAGTCTCAAAATCGCACTTTGTGAAGTAGAATATATAATAAATTGCCGACCGCTAACTTTTGTATCCCTTGAGTGTGGCGACGACGAGGCAATCACTCCCAACCACCTGTTGATCGGCTCATCAAATGGCTACAAACCAATTACAAACGAAAACTTAGATCTCCGTCAGCGATGGCACAAAACACAGGCATTCGCCGACCAATTCTGGAGCAGATGGTTAAAAGAGTACGTGCCCATCATTTCACGTAGAAGCAAATCGTTCTCTAAACAATCACCTATTAAAATTGGAGATATAGTTATCATCGTAGATCCAGATTTACCAAAAAATGTTTGGCCTAAAGGAATTGTAATAGACTCAGTAGTAGCAAAAGACGGCCAGGTGAGAAAAGTAACAGTGAAGACCAAAAACGGTGTGCTACAAAGGCCAGTAGCTAAATTGGCAGTCTTGGACGTAGTTGGCGGCTCTGAAGGTAAACTCCATTCATCAAACTCGTTTACGGAGGAGGGAACTGTTGCCGCAGATATTTACTAAATTACGTTACTTTAAAGTTCTGTTTACTTTGCTTTCTGAGTAACTCTTAAATCAGTTAACTTATCTTTTTTTATAACGCACACACATATACGTATGTACATATATTTAATAAATACATATGTACATATGTATATCGAATTTCTCCTTAACTTAAAAAAAACCTATTAAACTATGTAAAAGGGATAACGGTCAACAATTTAAAGACACGTCATATGATTATATATTTTATTATTTTATGCATACGTACATACATATATAACTATACTCGTATATTAATGTTACAAACATTTTAGAAATGGCAGTCTATTAAAAGGCGACAAAGTGTTCGGTCAAAAACAAATAATTTTAAAGCGACTTTAGTTTAAAGTGCATTTCTTAATAAACTTAAATTTAAACTAAATGCTATTAAAAGTTGTTTTTAAATAATAGTTACATTGCGTTAAATAGAAACAACAACCTTCTAACAGGTTTAATATTTTGCTAACATGCATGCTTTAGCATGCTTCTATCGATACTGACGCGAGGGTCCGACATTTAGTGGTGTTTCAATTAAAAATCTATACTATTAGAATTACGAATTCACTCTTTTGTATTTTTAACAAAGTAGATACATATGAATGTATTTCATTTGCCACAAAGTCTTAAAATTTGTTTGCTTATAAAAGTATGACATGAGGAATTTTTTTAAATTATACATGCTTCGGCGTGCTTCCAATATTTTTTTCGGTAAATTTATTTCATACTCATACAGATACAGATATAAAGTAAGATCTGTTTACATGTTTACATTACAGTTTACAATTTATGCATGCTTCAGCATGATTCTAGTTGAAGTCTGTATTTATTTAGTAAGTTTGTTTGATACCCATTCATACACATGTACATTAATAAAGATTGGATATCAAAGTCCAATTTCCTTAGTTTATCTAGAAATGAACAGAGTGAATATCTATTTTAATAATCCCATATTCACAATTTTAAATTTTGTGTGCCACAGCTTTCGAAATGGAAAATGTACAACTTTTACTATAAAAAATGATAATATGATGTGTTGCTGAATATTTTGAACGATTAAGTTTTCACAATATTTCATACAGACCAACAAGTTTAGAGAATTCCAGTACATTAAGTTATCTTCCTTGAGACCTAACTTTCCTAATCAATCCTTCAAAACAAAAACTAAGACAAACTAGATTTTTGCTTTTTAATTTTATTTATATTTTCATTAAATTTCAACATTTTATACATCTTCAAATTACTGTATTTTGCACCTTTTTCTCATTTGTTGAGTTTACTTTAATCGCAAACATTTTAATGGTGAGATGAACTTTTCTATTTCATGCACTAAGTAAATCCTTATATATGTATATCAATCCACTTATATGACCCATTAATACTAAATTCTTAACAAATAATTTCTTTTTATGATCTATTAAATCATTCTATTATTGATGCTTTCATATTAAGTAATGTTTAATCTTCTATTTATACATGAATTTCACAATATTTATGAAAAAATTCTTTACCATCATCTATTTGTAAGTTTTTTGGTACTCGTACCTTTCGAAATTTATTCTGGAGTTCGTTTACATAATTTCTTTTTAAAGATATTGAGTTGATTTACAGATTGATAAAAGAGTCTTGTAGTCTACTTGATGTATTTTCAGCTATTTATACTAACATGTAGTTAATTTTGCAATCTTTAAATTCTATTGTTCAGCTGTTCAATTTCTATTTCAGAAGATAATTTACTTTTTAAAATGTCTTTTTCAATTTAATGACTGTCTTCTATCTATAATTTTACATCACGTTGTAGTCCATCAATTTAAATTTAAATATATTCTTGAATTATATCAATGCCTTAAGCTATATTATGAATTTAACCTTTAGTTTGTCGATTTGAGTTTCCAGAAACAATTTACTGATAACATCGTTCTCCGTCAGTGCACGATGATGAATCTGTATGCATGCATTAGTAGATATTATATATTTTATCAGTTTTCAAATTCAAATTTGTAATAGTTTTTAGATGTTTTATTAATCATTTAAGAAAGTAAACCCGCTGTGAGAACCCATATTTAACAACCAACTTGTGTTTTTTATCTTCATACAGTTTGAGGCTGCTATCACCAAATTTCCATTCATTATTGAAATTTTTATGTGGACCTTAGTTTGTATCTATTTCATTTCATCCTTCCAAGACTGATAAATCAGTATAAGTGTCTTTGGAATTGGAAGTCTGTGAGTAAAAATCACCTTCATAATCGTCATCATCATTTTCAGTATTAACATAATTAAATAAGATGGTATTATCAAATATTGTTCCTTATGCTAGGTTCTTTGGTGTACTTGTCTCTATCTTGACTAATGGTTTTCAGGCTTTAAACTTGTATTATTTTCAACTTCTGTCTTCATTTTATTTTCTTGTTTCATGGGAATTCTTTTAATTTTTTTAGAACTATTTATGAATTCTTTGAGTGGTTCTGTTATAGGTTTAAATGCATCTCTTAGTTGTTCACGTGTATCTATTTCACCAGTTTTTATACTACGAAACTTTTTCTTCAAGACATTTCTTGTCAACACCAACAGTTTTAAAATTTTCTCATCCATGTTTAATAACAACAAATAAGAGGTATCAGCTATTAGATCAGGTATCAGCTTATCAGGAGCCGGTCTGGTTTTCAGACCAGCTTATCAGTACCTGGCCTGGTTTTCAGATCAGCTTATCAGGATCTGGTCTGGTTTTCAGATCAGCTTATCAGGATCTGATCTGGTTTTGAGATCAGCTTATCAGGAGCTGGTCTGGTTTTCAGACCAGCTTATCAGGACCTGGTCTGGTTTTCAGATCAGCTTATGAGGCAGCTGGTTTGGTTTTCAGATCAGGTTATCTGATTCAGATTGAGTTATCAGTTTACAAGTAGCTAGTCATTTATAATATTTATATGAATGAAGTTTCAGGTCAGTTGAAATAACTAGAGTCAATCTTATATGAGCAGTAATTTATATAGTTATGAAATAGTCAAATTGTTCTCTATAACGAACATCATTTAATTTATCATCAAAAATCCATATTTATCCTTCCAACACTATAAAATTTCTTGAAACTTTTCATAATTCATATTACTGACAACATGATCCCTATAGACGAGCTTAATATTTTTCTCGTCTTGCTTAAACCTTATAATAACATTGGCATTATCTCTTATTAAATGCTTAGAAAAGAAATTATGTAAACGAACTCCAGAATAAATTTCGAAAATTGTTTGTGCATTGTAGTTATGTAGTGAAAGGAATTGATGATATTTTATGGAGTTGATTTAGGTGAAGTGGGTAACTATTCTACAGAAAATAGAAATTATTGAATTTGGAAAATTCATGTATAAATAGAAGATTAAACATTACTTAATATGAAAGTAAAATGAATTTAGTATTAATGGTTCATATAAGTGGATTGATATACATATATAAGGATTTACTTAGTGCATGAAATATAAAAATTCATCTCACCATTAAAATGTTTCCGATTAAAGTAAACTCAACAAATGAGAAAAAGGTGCAAAATACAGTAATTTGAAAATGTACAAAATGTTGAAATTTAATGAAAATATAAATAAAATTAAAATGGAAAAATCCAGTTTGTCTTGGTTTTTGTTTTGAAGGATTGATTAGGAAAGTTGGGTCTCAGGGAAGATAATTAACTTAATGTACTAGAATTCTCTAAACTTGTTAGTCTGTATGAAATATTGTGAAAACTTAAGCGTTCAAAATAGTCAGCAACACATCAAATTACCTTTTTTTTAAGGTAAAATTGTACATTTTCCATTTCGAAAGCTGTAGCACACGAAATTTAAAATTGTGAATATGGGGTTATTATAATAGATATTCACTCTGTTCATTTCTAGATAAACTAAGGAAATTGGACTCTGATATCCAATCTTTATTAATGTACATGTGTTTGAATGGGTATCAAACAAACTTACTAAATAAATACAGACTTCAACTAGAATCATGTTGAAGCATGCATAAATTGTAAAATGTAATGTAAACATGTAAACAGATCTTACTTTATATCTGTATGAGTATGAAATAAATTTACCGAAAAAAATATTGGAAGCATGCCGAAGCATGTATAATTTAAAAAAATTCCTCATGTCATACTTTTATAAGCAAAGAAATTTTAAGACTTTGTGGCAAATGAAATACATTCATATGTATCTACTTTGTTAAAAATACAAAAGAGTGAATTCGTAATTCTAATAGTATAGATTTTTAATTGAAACACCACTAAATGTCGGACCCTCGCGTCACTATCGATAGAAGCATGGTAAAGCATGATTGTTAGCAAAATATTAAACCTGTTTTAAGTGAATTCGTAATTTTAATAGTATAGATTTTTAATTGAAACACCACTAAATGTCGGAAAGAAGCATGCTAAAGCATGCATGTTAGCAAAATATTAAACCTGTTAGAAGGTGATGAGAAAGCTTTTTTCTAATCATTAATTTGTAGACAGAAATTGTATCTGGATCAACTCAACTCATGAATGTATTATATACAGGTATAATTGATGGTAATGAGGACTTTTTGTTAGTGAGAAATCATTAGATCTGAATGCGATACAACCCAGCCTACGTTAACAACAATAACTTTAAGGGGTCAACCAGCAAACCTCTTTTAAAAAAACTTGAGGTAAAAATTCTCACAAACATAGATATTCTAATGTTTCTGATACTTAATGAAAGTACAGATGGTGAATTGATGATGGAGGTAACTGTCTTATTTGGGATCGATTTTCTAGAATAGTTTATTATTAAACATGTATTTCTTTTTTATAAACTAATTTCTCTACACATCCAATTAAAAATTATACAAATATTCTCTATTTCAACTTGTAAAATCTGAAAAATAGTAGTGACACATTAGAAGAAAAAGTTAATAAAAAGAGAGACTGGCTGACTAAAGCTCACTTAAATATATTAGAAGTATGTCTGACCGGTACAAAATGCTCACTGAAATATATTAGAAATATATTCGCAATACACTGAACTTTAGTAAAATGAGAAAAAAATCACAGAACATCAAATAAAAGCGATAGCCGCTCACCCTCCATGAAATAAACATACACTCGTACCTTATTAATGTAAACATATTATCAGTATGAAGTAACACAATTTGAGGAAATAAAATTTTAAAATTTAATTACACATAACGCTGACAAAGACAAGACAGAAATGCTGACATACCAAGTCATCTTGTATACTAGAAGAGCAGTTAAGAGGCCAGACCTAAATTGTAAGAAACAACTTCGTTTTCTGTTGATCGCTATTTAAAAAGAAAATGAGATTTTTCATTATGATTTAACTAATAAAATAAAATAAAATAAAAGAATAATAAAATTTTAATTTGAAACAGTAAGCAAAGACATCAGCTTACAGAATTCTTATTCATGATTATATACTAGAATATGTATATACCTATCAAAGGTCAAATTCTAAAAGTCTTATAATTTAAGCAGTATGAAAAATAACATAATTTTTATAGTCACGTAAGGTTTCAAAACTAATTCAATTATTTCTTTGGAAAAGAAGTAGCGATTGTTTTCAACAATTAAGAATATAATAATTTTAATATAAAACTCGCTTTTGACTTTAAATGTTTATCAATGAAAAAATAAAAAAAAGAAGCAAGCTGGCTAACAGAAAAGATATCATTACCTAAGCTGGACTGCCGGATTAGTTTAATTTAAAAATTTTTGTAAATGTATAAAAGGCAATGCAAGATGTTTTAAAATAAATGTAAAGGGTGGTGAAAAAGCCTACGGCTGGAAAAAATCTAATATGAAAATATTTCTAAGAATGACTATTAGGCTGCATCAACTTTAAACAAATGTAAATTAAATATAGGAAATATTTCTGTTATAGTTACTATTACTCTAAAGTATGTATCTTAAGGAATTCAGTTTTACTTAAAACAGAAAATCCTCACAAGCTTTTAAGTAAATACAGATAACAATTAAAGCAACGTTTTTTAATTTTAAATATAAATACTATGAAGATATTTCACATTTATACATAAAAGACCAGGCGAATATTTACAACAACAACAAAAGACTGCACATGACTAACGTGACCAGAAGCTTTTTACAAAAAGCGGGACACGATCGTTCAAAAAGCGGGATTTTGACGAAAATACGGCCAAAAAGCGGGATTTTTAAATAAACTACTATTTGAAAGCGGGATGTGTAATACGCACATGAAAAGTTTCGTATGTACTTAGGAAACACAGTTTTTAACTCAAAAGAATCGATTTTAAATAAACAAAAGTTTTTATTAACAAAAATTATTATTTAGTAACGTAAAATAAATAAAATTAAAGATTTTTTGACTTCATTTACAAAACAAAATACAATTGTTATACAAAACAATATACAAAAACTTAAGGCGAATGATAGCAAGTGGCCTTGTTAGTACATATTATCATCAACTGACTACACCAATGTGTCAAACTCTTTATAAAAAAATAAGCAAGAACTTTTTATTTTTTTATTGACAGTTTGGTGAATGTCAGTTTTTATTCTCCTAATAAGCCCTCTTGGTAATAAATTCCTAAAGCAGCAGAATGTCTGCACATATAAAGCACTGTAACAAAGGGATCTTTGAGTGTGTACGTTTGTATTTTTATTTTTTTCATTTGAGGAGCTGCCAGATCCAAAAAAAATAAACAATAACTACACTAAAAAATATTTGGAATACATTTTTATCAGTTACATATTAATAAAAATATATTAAGAGATAAGAAATTTCAAAACTCTAAAAAGCGGGATAAAGCGGGATAAAAATTCAAGGCGGGATCAACCTCAGAAAAGCGGGATAATCCCGCCTAAAGCGGGATGTCTGGTCAGGTTACACATGACATAAACAAATATATTCAAGCACGGAGCCAAACACATATTTGTTTGTACATTAGAGTGGGTGAATTTTTTCTCGACCGAGCGGTTGTCAAAATCGTTAAAAATGGGAAGCTCGATTTTGATTTTAGACCCATGGTTCCTTGGGCAAACCTGCTTAGAATTCATCGTATATTACGATTTTGACAACCGCATCGTGAATTTTTTTTTGACCCACTCTAATGTACATACATACATACATAAAATCAATTTGTAGATATGTATGTACACATATAAAATTTCTTATCAATACTCCAGTATTTATCAGATCTTAACAATCACACTTACATTCAAAGCACATGCCAAAGCTAAACGAACTTATTATGGACAGAGAAACTATAAATTCCCATGATCGTATGAAAAGAAGTTCAGCCAAAGAAGCCGGACGTAGTTAAATAAACAAAATCTGTAATATAAACAGGCAGACTTTAACGCTGGACAATTTTCAGCATTAGAAAATATAAAGCAATCTTAATTATAAAAACATACTAGGATTAAAAAAAAAGTTCTGATATATGCTAATTTTTTATACTACCAAATGTCTGGCATCACACACAAAGACGTGATGACGTAATACACAAACACAAACATACATAATGAAATTTTATAATATTATGAAATTCATACACACAGACACACACACACACACACACATACAAATTCCCACAATTCATATGCTAATCGTGTGTAGTCGTCAAGTCTAATTTATGTGATGGTATTACGATATATGATGAAATTCATATACACAGCAATAACTAGAACAAAATCGCTAGCATCAGTTTGTAAAACAAAAGTACGAGAAAAATCGGGTCACGTAAAAGTAGGTGCTTCTATAAGTTTTGGTGTATGTCTCCAAAAGCTATTTCATATAAATGTTACATTAAAGTAAAATATACTGACATAAAAATATCATTACCCCTATTCAAAAAACTCTGCTTATCAACCTGATTGGATTCAAAACATTTAACATCTGAAATTCACTTGTACATATAAAACCTATGACAACACTATATTTTCTCTATCTCCGTAAGAATAGCAACGTCAATAGCATAGAAAACATATAAATATGTATGAAAAACTCTCGAAGACCAAACAATACACACAAGCAATGATATTCTTCAAAGGAAAAATGGATATGATCACATACATTAATACAACAAGATATACATACATTACCAAATACATTCCACACATAAATGCATACATACAATAACGCTACACAAGCATACCAACGATAACTCAAAACAGCAACTCAAAGTCTATCAAATAACAATCACTACATACACACACATACACAGATCCCTTGTCACTAGCCTGCAGTCAGGCTGGGAGCAAGTGCCTTTGTGTCAGCACTAAAATTCTAGTAAAAATTTTGGTATAATAATTTTTTTCTATCCGTCAGTATAAAGAAGGGGAGAAAACAGATATGGTTTATTTGTGGTGGAGTTGTCAATAACTTGTCAATATACATACGTTTGTATGTACCTAAATTATAGAAATGTGCCAGTAAATGTCGCATGACCCCATAAGAACTACGTAGTCACTACCTAGTCAATTGTTTTAGTGTTATTAGTAGTGTCTCAATAACAAGCACATGCTAAATGTCTATAGTAAAAAGTATTGTATGGGGTATAATTATATAGTAGTACTGATGACAAGTCAAAAGATAGTCATTATATTTTCACCATTAACATTTCCTACTGGATATAATGATTGTCTGCTACTACAACAAAAGTATCGGATACCATCAAACATACAAGTAAATACAAAAACACACACTCATACACACACATTCATACACACACTCACATATACATACATACATCCATACACTCTACAAGTATACATACATTCACATAAACAAGGAATCAAACTCTCAAACACACACACACACATACACACATATCCAAGAAAATCTCAGCATGAAAATCTCCAAAATACCCCACATTTGTAACAGGGTTGCCACCCTTTTTGATTTTTCCCAGTTTTGAATTCCCAAAACATGTCGTCCGTCCCCATTACTAATCTACTTTTATAGTTAAGCAATTGAAGCACAGCCGCGAATAACGTTGTAAAAGACAATTTTGAAAAAACCAGTTTTTTCACAGATTACCGTTAACATAACTCTCTTGCGTTGTTCAAACATCAAACCATCCAAAATTATGCATCTGATCGCCGTCAAAATACAATTACAATCAGTCAGTCAGTGGAAGACTTTGTAAGTAACTAATAAATCATGCAAACAAAATTGTTGAAAATAACTGATAAATGTAGCAGAGGTACAAAAAGAAAAGATAATGCTAGATATCATTATTTTCGATACGCTAAAAACACTTAAACGAAAAAAACAATCTTGCCTTAAAATACGTTTTTTGGCTCTCTTGCAAAATTATTATTTTGTCACTTAAAACGTTATTCGCGGCTAACCTTCAATTGTCTATATGCATTTCGTTCCCTCTTTTCGAACTCATCAGTAGACCTCAACGCAAAATTTGTTTGAATTTACTAGTAGCTAACAAACTTCTTATGTTTATAGGAAGACTCTAATTGTGAAATGGTGCTGGAAAATAAAATAGATGCACAATCGAATAAAGGTGATTGTTCTTATGCTTATAATGTTTGTTTATTGTGATTCTCAATATAGTATTAGAGTCTTACTATAATCATAAAAAGTTTGTTAGCTAAATTAAAAAAAATTTTGGGTTGAAGTCTACTGATGAGTTCGAAAAGTGGGAACGAAATGCATATAGACTACTGCTTAAATATAGAAACAAGCAAAGTGTTCAAATTAAATAAATTTACCTCGGTATTTATGGAATTTATTTATTTATTTTATTTATTTATTTAATTCAGTTTAAGTCTATGGATAATTTCCTTACAGACTATTTTAATATTATAAACTTTTTGAATTTGAATTTTTGTATAGGATTAATTCGAGCTCATATGATACCTTGTGTAGAGCAAAGTTAAAATTATTGTTTTAAGAATAAAATGATATTTCATTTGATAATATCGGTGTTCAAATAAAAGTCTATAATATTATACATTTCAGTAAAACAAGTGCATAACTGCCTAAGTGGGTTGGTTACACATATCAAATTTATTGTAACGTGTTCTTACATTAAGTCCTAGTGTACACTATGCAAGTCTTACTGTTTCGCTGATTAGTTTGTTAGGAAAAAGCGACGAGGGGCACATAAACGTTTATTTTCCCTAGTCTCTCTCTCCTAACAAACTAATGAGCTTAGCCATAAGACTTGTACAGTGTAAATTAGGACATAGTGGGTTAAAATAGCGAATTGAGCGTTGAGGAATATTAAAAGAAATGCTTCTCAACAAAAATTCTGAAAACATGTTACCACGAACGAGATTAACTATGAAAGATATATTATGCATTGTCCTCCGGTTTTTTAAAATTGGTAAATTAATATAAGGTAATCTCCTAGAGTATAATGGTAGTTCCAAACGATCTCTGTAAAAGTTTCTTAGGCAGAAAATAATTAGTGAACATTATAATGCCGTATTCTAAAATTATTCTTACCAGCGAAGTAAAGAGCCTTTTTGTGATAAAGGGATCATCGAACTCCTTTGCCCAACTCTTAATAAATGCAAGGATGCTGCAAGATTTAATGACATTCATTGCGATGTGTTGAATAAAGTTTAGTTTAGTTTTGAAAAAAAATATATTTTAAAAATCAGCAAAGTACAGATATATCATGAAGCAGTAGAAGGAAAAGAAAAATACTTTGCGTAACGCTTGACTCCATATTAGCTGTAGCAACTCATTGAAAACAGGAATGTAACGAAGAAAAAACTTAACAAATCGAACCGCTGAAATCGGCCTATGTACTCAGTGTGTATATTTACACGAAGGCATTCGTCGTGTTTTTACCCGCAATTCTCAAATTTAAACCATCATTATAATTAATTCATGTTACTGCATATGCGAAGTTTTATAGGTGCTACAATGAAAACTTCCTTATATGTACTGTGTTCAGACATGCATTTTTAATTGAGTCAATTTAATTTTAATTGCGCAATTACATTTACTGTTCACACATACTCAATTTAGCTGACTCAATTATCATTTGACAGCTGGAAAAAAACGTTGTTTTTATTTGTTTTATGAATATTTGTGTTTGTAAATTTTCAAATTGGATGCAAATTTTGGTGTAAAAGAAATTTTACTTGCAGTTCTCGTTGTACCTTCATAGTGAACAGACGTAATAGCGGAATTTTTCTTATATACAAACTAAACAAAAAAAAAGCATACAAAAAATATTCGTAGTACATATTAACTTTGATAAATAAGCATTTTTTTGCTTTGATAATATTTTTACATATTGAAATAACAAAAACAAAAAAAAAACCGTAAACAAAAACACATACAAACATACCCTTGAGGAATACTCTTTATGAGTACCCCAGAGGAAAAAAAATAGTGAAGTGAGTTCTAACGGCAGAAATGCCTATTTTACTGTGAGTTTTGATGCTCATAATGATAACAATAAAAATAAAAAATCTGATAATAGACTTGCTGTGAGTTCTGAAGCTCTTAATAAAAATCAAAAATCTGATAATAGACTTTTACTAACGGCAAAACCACAGTTTCGTCAGCGATCAACTTCGCTTTGTCCAATGCCAACTAGTGAATCGTTGACATTATTGCCTAGTACTTCTACATTTAACTAAGCGATATCATCCGCTTCGGGCTCGTGGTCAACAATTAAACAAGTTGTTACTGAAGACAACAGTAGTACAAAACCAAAGGTACAAGTAGGAATGGACAGATATATAACAATTTTAAAGCGCGGGCGAAGCCCAAATTCTACTAAAATTGGATCCGCCCCAAAGATGTCTAGGGATAACAGCACATCTTCTATCAATCGTCAAAATCGTTTTTCATTATTGCAAGACAAAAACGACAAGCCCGCTGCATCATCGCAAAAGTCTTTTAAGCCACCACCTATTTATCTGAGAGAAAAAAATTCAAACGCGCTTCTAAAAAATCTACTGTCGACCATTGGTGAAAATACTTTTCACATCATTCCAATTAAACGAGGTAATATTGATGAAACTAAAATCCAAATATATGATGAAAAAGATTTCCGAAAAATTGTTAGTGAGTTTGAAAAAAATAAAACAAATTTTTATACATATCAACTTAAGAGTGCTAAAGGCCTACAAATAGTATTAAAGGGCATAGATTCATATGTTGAGCCTGAAGAAGTAAAATGTGCACTTATCGAACAAGGATTTAAGGAAAAAATTGTTACCAATATAATCAATAGAGAGAAGATTCCCCAGCCTCTATTTCGTGTTGAACTGGAGCCGAATGATATACAGTTAAAGAAAAATGAGACGCACCCAATTTATAGTCTAAAATACCTTTTACACCGAAAAATCACAGTTGAAGAGCCACGTAAGCGTTCAGGTCCCGTACAGTGCCATAATTGCCAAGAATATGGCCACACAAAAACCTACTGCAAATTACCTACAGTTTGTGTTATCTGCGGTGAATTGCATGGTACTGCTAACTGTACCAAGCCAAAAGTACAAGCTGAAAAAAAAATGCAGTAATTGTGGAGAAAATCACACCGCTAATTACAGAGGATGCCGTGTATATTCTTTCGTTAAACAGGCTATGGGTCAAAAATCTAAATTAGCTCCAGTTCAATCAGCAAATGCTTACTCCGCCACTCTGCCTCAAACTAGCCAACTAGTTAATTCACGTGTATCGTATGCCGATGCTGCTAAGACTAGTTCTATTCCCACACAAAATGTTCCACCGCCTAGTAATTCAACGAATGCAAACTCTAGCTTTAACTTTAGTCGTCTTGAAGCTACTATTGAGAATCTGGTGCTAACTATAAACAACTTTACAACAAATATGACTAGCATGATGCAAGAAATACTGAGAATGCAGAATACTCTGCTTCAAGCATTAGTCAACAAACCATGAACACGTTAAAACTATGTTTCTGGAACGCAAACGGCATTCGCCAACATAAAAATGAACTTGAGCACTTCCTCACGGAAAAAAATATTGATATAATGATGGTCTCTGAGACTCACTTGACTTCGAGAAGCTGCTTTAAAATAAATGGTTACACTCTATATGATTCAAAGGACCCGAGAGGGAGAGCATGCGGTGGATCAGCAATTCTAATTAAGTCAAGACTCAAGCACTATATCCTTGAGAACGTTAGTGAAGAATATATGCAAGCTACGAATATTTTCGTAGAAAATTTTTGTGCGAACTTCGTGATATCATCAATTTACTCACCTCACAGATTTTCAGTTACCGAAGATCAGTATGAGAAGTTCTACAAATCGCTTGGATCTTGTTTCGTGGCAGCTGGTGACTACAATGCAATACATAATTACTGGGGCTCGCGTCTTGTTACACCTAGAGGTAGAGCGTTGTTTAATACAATTTCAAAAATGGGCTTAGATGTCATTTCGAGTGGGGAGCCTACTTACTGGCCTACTGACGTAAGAAAAATTCCAGATGTTATAGATTTTGCCGTCACGAAAAATATCCATAGGGACTTAATTCACGTAGAGGGCTCTGTAGATCTGTCCTCCGATCACTCTCCCACAATAGTTACAATTTTCAACCCACTAAGGAGTGATTTAACTAACTCATATGCGAAAACGATTAACAGGGTCAACTGGCTAGGATTAAAAAAATATATTAGTAGTCACTGCGTAGAAAACATTCAGCTAAGATCACCTGATGATATTGAATTTAATATTGCCAATCTTAACGAATATATTAAACAGGCTGCTGAACATGCCACTACTTCCTATCCGCAGACTGGCTTTAATAGAATTTATTCTACGGAAATTGAACGTCTTGTATGTGAAAAAAGGAGAGCTAGAAGAGAATGGCAACAACACCGATCACCCCTAAATAAAATCAGACTTAAAGAATGTACTAAACGACTCAAAGAGCTGCTATCGTCGGAAAAGACTGCATTACTGGAAAAGTATTTAGAAGGTCTTGATGTAACGTCAACATCTAATTACTCTTTATGGCGCGCTACTAGAAATCTTAAAAGACCCGTTGATCTCAAATCACCATTGCGTACTTCGACTGGAGGCTGGGCAAGAAGCGATAGTGAGAAAGGTAACTTATTTTCTGAGCATTTAAAATCTGTATTCACCCCCAATTCATGTACGGGTGCTGCCGATTTACCGAGTGTAGTCTCTCTACCCCCTCGTCCCTTAAGGTTTAAGATGCGTGAACTACAAAAAATAGTTGCTGAACTCGACCCTAAGAAAGCTCCATGTATTGATGGCATTAGTAACAAGATGCTGATGAACTTGCCTCATATTGCAATAAGAATCTTGCTATTTATTTTTAATGCCATTTTACGAATGCAGTATTTTCCACATAACTGGAAACTTGCCAAGATTAAAATGATTCCAAAGCCAGGCAAAGATCTTACCAAGGCTGAGTCATATAGGCCTATAAGCTTACTTTCAACAATTTCAAAGCTTTTCGAAAAGCTGCTCATGACTAAATTGTCCACAATTTTAGCTGATACTGGGTGCATCCCGGACCATCAATTTGGCTTTAGAAGTCAGCATAGCACTATTGAGCAAACGCATAGATTGGTTCAAATTATAAGGAGGACTTTTGAAGAAAAGAAGTATTGTTCTGCCCTTTTTATTGATGTTTCTCAGGCATTTGACA
Organism: Tachina lurida; assembly: GCA_944452675.1. Taxonomy (NCBI): domain Eukaryota; kingdom Metazoa; phylum Arthropoda; class Insecta; order Diptera; family Tachinidae; genus Tachina; species Tachina lurida. The sequence continues at coordinate 71,425,971 of OX101754.1, forward strand.
AAGTATGGCACAAAGGCCTAGTTTTAAAATTGAAGGCATACCTACCAATAAATATACAAAAGCTTTTGGAAAGTTATATTGTTGATAGGACATTTACCGTTGTGGAAGGAGACTTCATGAGTGTACCCGAATCTATATCTTCTGGTGTGCCACAGGGTAGTATTCTGGGGCCAGTCTTGTATCTAAGATATACTTGTGATATGCCTGTGAGCAATAACATCCACACTTCTACATTTGCCGATGATACAGCCTGTTTGAGTATTCACAAAAACCCTAATGAGGCATCCCGCAATCTCCAAGCACACATTACCCTGCTTGAAATATGGTTGAACTTATGGAGAATTAAAGTCAATGAACAAAAGTGTGTTCATATAACGTTTACCCTAAGAAAAGAAAGCTGTTCCCCCATTCGAATCAACAATCAAAATATTCCTCAACATTCTCAAGTCAAATACCTTGGCATACACCTTGATCGAAGGCTTACATGGAAATATCATATTGACTCTAAGTTAACCCAAATGAAACTTAAATTGACTCAAATATATTGGTTAATTGGCAGAAATTCAACACTCAGCCTAGACTGCAAACTTTTGATATACAAGTCGCTTTTGAAGCCAATATGGTGCTATGGAATTCAGCTGTGGGGCACTGCTTCAGCTTCAAATGTCGAGAGAATCCAACGAAGGCAAAACAAAATTTTAAATATGCCACTAGTGAGTGAAGAAATTGCAAAATACGCAGGCAAATATTTAACTAAACTCGAGTCACATCCTAATCCGCTTGCCCGTAATATTTTGAGCTTTACTGGACACATCCGCTTAAAAAAAAGGGACACAAGGGCTCTTATACCCAACACTCCAGATGGGACTGCTTAAAAATACTTCTTTTTGATTATCACTACTTATGTATTATTTATAACTATCACTAAGCTTATGCCCGATATTGGTCGGGCCTAATAATTATATTTAGATTTAAGATTTGATTACTTATTGTTAGTTCATTTTTGAAGATACAATAAATAAATATGTATATGAAGAAAAAAAAAAAAACTTGCATATAACAGAAATATGGAGCTCTTGGAGTCAATGCGATCGATTTTTGATTAAAAATTATCAGTGCTTAAAAAAAGGAAAAGAAAAACTTGTCAATTCTACAAAGCTTACAAAAGCAGCAGCTATTTCTCCTTGAACTAATTTTTTAACTTAACGTGCACATCGCGCGGACTGTATGGAAAGGCCAACTTCTGCAGCTCATCCGCTTTCTCATTATATACGTGACCGTTTTCTCTTTGGCCACGAAGCTCCTCTATTCGACATGGCCACAACTCCAATAGAGCAGCTTCACTGGCATCAGTCCACGCGAGCTTCTTCCTCTAAATTTTTTTCCTATTTATAAAAGATATTTGTTAATAAATTTATCTATGATTTTTTTTTTTTTTGATACATGATTTTTTATTTATTGTATCTTCATATATGAACTAACAATAAGTATTCAAATCTTAAATCTAAAAATATAATTAGTCCCGACCAGTGTCAGACATAAGCTTAGTAATAGTTATATATAATACATAAGTAGTGATAATCAAAAGGAAAAAAATAAGAAATAAAAGTATTTTCAAGAAGTCCCATCTGGAGTGCTGTGAATAAGAGCCCTTGTGTCCCTCTTTTTTGGGCGGATGTGTCCAGTAAAGTTTAAGATATTACGAGCAAGCGGATTAGGATGTGACTCGAGTTTTGTTAAATATTTACCTGCGTATTTTGCGATTTCTTCAGTCAATAGTGGCATATTTAAATAACGATGTATATTTGAATTTTTGATGTACCATGGAGCCGATGTTATTAACCGTAAAATTTTATTTTGCTGTCGTTGGATTCTATCTACATTTGAAGCTGAAGCAGTGCCCCATATTTAATAAGAAATATAAAAATAATGTTTTTTCTTTAATTTTTATTTAATACGCTTATTATTTTTATTTTAAATCAATGAAGATTTTGTATAAACTGGAAAGTCCTTACGGTAGTCCTCTAAAATGTGTAACAACTACTGTTTATCAGCTTCGTTGTGTGTTAAGCATCTGTTAAAGTTAGTTGACTTTTCTTTCGGCGGCATGATTCAAAACAGTAAGGCATTTGTCGATGTGTTTTTCTTTACAAAATACTCTTAGGCCAATTTGACGAATCAAAGCGTAATAAATCCATAGAAATTTCTAAACGAGAAAAAAAAATTTTGTTTTGATACTCACAAATAATTGTAATTCATCAACGCTTGCACACAGTTTTTTAGAATGGAAAGTATCAACATCATCACCGATATGATTGTCTTTATCGGACTCTATTTGCAACGCAAAATCCATATTTTCCTTTATTTCTGAGTCCACATGACCATGACCAAAAAAGGTAAATGCAACTGCTTCCTCTGATAGATACCACATTTGGTTCCAATCTTTTTAAATATCATTGTAGATATATTTTTACCATAAAAGCCAGTTGCATATCTCTATTTGGCGCTTCAGCTGTATTTTTGGTTCTGAACCAGTATGAAATATAGAGACTTATGGCCTAATTTTGTAAGACAGAACGAAACGTTTTAAACAGAAATTTTTGGTTTATTTTAAATTTTGTAAAACATTTGAAAACGAAAATTCTATCTTATGTAAAATAAATGTATTTTATAAAACAGTACCAAACGTTTTCAAACTACTTAAATGTCATATGAAAACGTTCCTTAAATTGTATTCGTTTTTAAAGTTTTAACATCATTATTGCATTAGTTTTGCTGCAATGGTGAGTAAATTAGTATCTAGGTGCACGATAGAGTTCCATGCCAGCTCGGTTTATGCACGTAGTGTCTATATTTATACATATATTCGCCTTAATACCCTCATAACTACTTTGTTCCCGTCAATTGCAAAATGAAAAAACTTAAAAATTGAGGAGACTTTGTGGTCATATGAGAAGCTTGAAAGCTTGTAATACAAGTTTTCTAATAACTGATGTAAAAAGTACATATTTTTAAGACATACTTACGACACACTGACCAGTGACACAGTCATAACATTGATGAAGCACTTAAGCTCTAGCTAGAGAGCTCAAATTTGATAGACAGGTGAGTTACGAACAAGAAAAATACGAAAGCATCGATTGTTATACCAGGGATGCGGGGCCATGCTCAGAAAAATTTAACGCAATGTTATACTAGTATGTATCACTCTTTAACCCATTATATTATTTAACTCTGCCCTTTTAAACTGGTGCAGTGATCATTAATAGAAATATAACTGACCAGAAATCTTTAATCTGCAAAGTTTTATTAAAGAAAACAAAAAATAGATCTTAACAAAATTATAAAGGTAAAAAAAGGCCAAGTTCCTATTCAAAGTTTCGGCCATCAAAAGTAGTGAGATAAATTTTTTTATAAATTTCTTGTTTCGCACAATACTTATCACAATACTATATTATTTTTTAATCGTTAGGGTGCCATATTATTTCTATGAAACCTGTATCCTTGGACATACTTTTACCTTTATAATACAGAATATAATAGCTAATATCTCCTTATTTCTTTATGACGATTGCAATTGTGAGATTTTGAATAAGAAATTTACCTTGACAAACTACCTAAACTAAATCCACGTGTGTGATAAAAAACATATCCATATTCAAAGTTTCAGAAAGATCCAATAAATTATTATGGCCCTTGAACTAATACCACTGATTCCAAATTTCTTATTTTCGTTTGTGCATATTCCATAATATAATAAAATTTTAGTTTGAAAACATTAAAAAAATTTTTTTTTGTTATGAGGAATAATATATTTTTCAATTTTAATATTTTGTCATGAAACGAAAACAACGAAGCGTTTTACAAAATATAAAATAATTTCGGTTGCGCTCCAACCAGAAACGAAAATACGTTTTATTTTACAAAATCAGGCCATTACTAAGAAAATTCACATATTACGAACTCCATTCAACTGACTCGCAGAAATTTTAAACTGTGCGTGAAAAATATAAGTTTTTAGACAGCAAATAGCATTGGACATGAATCTTGCATGAGACGTCGCTTCAGATGCATGAAATGTGAAATTGGGAATGCTACCACCAAGAAAAATTAATGAAAGTTGTAGGAGTTCTCTATAATCATGCCGAATGTCTACTTTAGTTAAATATTCAAGCCAAAAGTGCTTGCTTGTTTCGCGAACTTTGACAGATATGAAATTTTTTTTGCAATTCAGAAGAAGATCCTCAAAATGTTGACCCAACGCTTGGGCAGTTTCACTGATGAAGTGTATAGCTAATGGAGATGGCACATTGCCAGCATCCATACGAGCTAGCATTCTGTCGTCTATAAAATTATTCTTTCAACGGTTTCGAATCGGCTTATTAGAGCAACTAGGAATGTTATCAGCAGGGAAACTGCAAATATGCAAATGCATGTTTTTTCTTGTATCACGTATTAATGCGGGTACAAGATATTTATCCGTTTCAGAACTTTTTATGAATTTTGGCATCGATTTGTTAGTGCATATTTTTGCATATTTTACCCTTTAAAGCATGTTTATGCATATATCAGTTTTACACGCATAATTTTAGCATATTTTCGAATTTTTAGAGCATAATTTACGGTTTTAGGGCATATTTTGATACTTTATAGAATTTATTTTATTTCAACCCGTTTGGCACCACCATCCTTAAAAAAAAACACCCCATTCCGAAAAAAAATTATATGAATTTTTTTTTCTAACAACTTATTAAAATTTTATTTTCGAAATAAAAATTTATGTTTTAAAGAAAAATTTTTCCCTGCGCTATCTGGGTTAATATGCTTACAAATTAAGGGGTTGGTCCACATTTTTATTTTTCGCCATCTAATTCTCTGTTCCAATGTTCCATTTAGTGTATACATTTTTTATATATAACGCAGTTTTACGGACGTTAGTTGCAATACAAATTCAGATGAGACAAAAACGATTTTTATTTGAAATTCTAGGCCAATATTTTGTTATTTATTGCAATAAAAATTATAAATTAAAATCTTGTCTTATTTATCCAAAATACAGTTCCAAAGCCTTAATTCTGATATCGTGATCTTTTGAAATTAAAGTTAAATTCTTATGCAACCAATAAAAATTAATTTGTATTATTTGTTTTAGTCAAATTTTTTACACTAATTTTGTTTTAACCTGTACTTCAAACTTCTTTGTTAATTATGTTTACTTTTTTTTTTTATTTTCTTTTTCTTATTTTATATGCAAATGTTGTTGAATTTTCGATTAAAAATATATTTTCATTTACAAATAACCCTAATTATTCTATTTTTAAGAGCATATTTTTTTACTTTTAAGGGTATATTTACAAGTTTTTAGTGCATATTGAATGCGCATAAAACACTTTTTTTAGAGCATATTTTTGGTTTCCCTGGTTTACATTCATCGCCTGCATATCATCTCCCGATTCATTACTCAAATTCAACATGTACAATAGTCAAGTCTTTACAGGAAATTAAGTGGAAAAAATAGCCACTGTGCGTCCAAATACTACATAATAATTAACTGAAATTCCTTTTTTCTCTTCTAATTTTTTTTGCAACGTTTTTAATTTTCCAATCTTTGTGCGCTTCTTTTATCTTTATTTATGACATGTTGATCAACATAAGTAATGCTACCAACACGCCAATTTTCTTGCTTCTTCGTTAAGAAGTCTCTATCCTCCTGTATACTTATCAGATTGAGACCATGAACGTGGCAGCGATGCTAGCCTCTCAGTCCAGAGGTTGTCGGTTCGATTCCCACCATAGACCCTGGGTGTTTTTCGCGGACAAGCTAATCGCTTTGCGGATTGTGTTTGTTATAAAAAAAAAATAAATAAATAAATTGTTTAAATTTTCCTTAAAATACTTTTCTTTTTTGACATAACTCGGGGACGGAGATTACCATACTTTTTGGACTGTTCTCCACTCTTCATAAAGTTTAATGACTTTTGCAGCACATGTTCTTTGATCTGGCGTTGGTATTCTAGCTTATTCCTACAAAGGCAATATTTCAGCAAACACCAATCTTGCATTTTCTTTAGTTGTTTTATTTTTACAATGTACATTATAAAAAAAGTAGCAATGTGAGTCTGATCACAGGGGAGATGTGTAAACATCTAGTAATGGAATTTATTTTTTAATATTGGCTTAAAAAATCTGATGATAGACTTACAGTGAGTTCTGATGCTCTTAATATAAACAAAATAAATAAAAAACCTGATGACAGACTTTTTTTAACGGCTAAGCCAATTTTTCGTCAGCGATCAACTTCGCTTTGTCCAATGCCAACTAGTGATTTGTTAACATTACAGTTGCCTACTACTTCATCATTTAAATCAGCGATATCATCCGATTCATCACTTACCCAATCTGTCACTATAAATAAGAGTAGCCCAAAACCCAAGGTCCAAGTCGGAATGGACCGATATATAATTGTCGGAAAGCGCGGGCGAAGCCCAAATTCTACTAAAATTGCATCTGCTTCAAAGGTATCTAGGGATAACAGCGCATCGTCCACTAATCGTTTTCAAATATTGCAAGATGACAACGACATACCTGATATATCCGCGAACAAAACCTCCAAGCCGCCACCAATCTATTTAAGAGAAAAAAATTCAAACGCTCCTATTAAGGAATTAATTTCGGTCATTGGTGAGAATAAATTTCACATTGTTCCAATAAAACGTGGCAATATCGATGAAACGAAAATTCAAATTTATGACGAAACAGATTTCCGCAAAATGGTTTCTGAATTTGAAAAAAATAAAACAAGTTTCTACACATACCAGCTTAAGAGTGCTAAAGGCCTGCAGATCGTATTGAAGGGCATAGATTCTTATGTTGTTCCCGAAGAAATAAAAGATGCACTCGTCCTCCAGGGATTCAAGGTAAAAAATGTTTCCAATATAATAAATAGGGAGAAGATCCCCCAGCCTCTATTTCGCGTTGAACTTGAGCCGAATGATATAAAATTGAGAAAAATGAGACGCACCCAATTTATAATTTAAAATATCTTTTATACCGAAAAATAACAGTTGAAGAACCACACAAGCGTTCTGGACCCGTACAGTGCCATAATTGTCAAGAATATGGCCACACAAAAACTTACTGCAAATTACCTACAGTTTGTGTTATTTGCGGTGAATTGCACGGTACTGCTAGTTGTACTAAACCAAAAGATCAATCAGAAAAAAAATGCAGTAATTATGGAGGTATTCACACCGCTAATTATAGAGGATGTCCTGTATATTCTTTCGTTAAAAAGACTATAGGGCAAAAACCTAAAGTAGCTCCAGCACAAACAGTAAACACTTACTCCGCCACTCTTGCGCAAGTGAGCCAACCAGTTAATTCACGTGTATCGTATGCCGATGCTGCTAAGGCAAGCTCTATTCCCACACAAAATGTTCCACGGCCAAATACTTCAACAAATACAAACTCAGGCTTTAATTTTAATCGCCTTGAAGCTACTATTGAAAATCTGGTGCAAACTATAAACAATTTTACAACAAGTATGACTTGAATGCAAAATACTCTGCTTCAAGCATTAGTTAACAAACCATGAACACGTTAAAAATATGTTTCTGGATCGCAAACGGCATTCGCCAACACAAAAACGAACTTGAGCACTTCCTCACGGAAAAAAATATTGATATAATGTTGGTCTCTGAGACTCATTTGACTTCGAGAAGCCTGTTTAAAATTTATGGCTACACTTTATATGATTCAAGGGACCCGAGAAGAAGAGCATGCGGTGGATCAGCAATTCTGATAAAGTCAAGACTCAAGCACTATATTCTGGACAACATTTGTAAAGAACATCTACAAGCAACAAATATTTGTGTCGAAAATTTCTGCTCAAATTTTGTCATATCATCAATTTACTCCCCTCCTAGGTTCGCAATTACTGAGGATCAATACGAGGATTTCTACAAATGCCTTGGCCCTTGCTTCGTAGCAGCTGGCGACTACAATGCAAAACATACGTTCTGGGGTTCGCGTCTTATTACACCTAGAGGTCGGGCATTGTTCAACACAATTTCAAAAATGGGCTTGGACGTCATTTCGAGTGGGGAGCCCACTTACTGGCCTACGGACATACAAAAAATTCCGGATGTTATAGATTTTGGAGTCATGAAAAATGTTTCTAGGGAATTAGTTCATGTTGAAGCGTCTCAAGATCTCTCCTCCGATCACTCTCCCACGATAGTTACAATTTGTAGCCCACTAAGAAGTGACTTACCTCACCGGTATGTGAAGACGATCAACCGTGTTAATTGGCTGGGGTTCAGAAAATATCTCAGTAGTCATTGTACGGAAAACATTACGCTAAGAACATCCAAAGATATTGAATTTAACATTGGCAATCTTATCAAAAATATAAAACAGGCTGCTGAACATGCGACTACCTCCCACACGCAGACTGGATTTAATAGCATTTACTCTACGGATATTGAACGTCTCGTAAGTGAAAAAAGAAGAGCTAGAAGGGAATGGCAACAGCACAGATCGCCCCAACACAAAATCAGATTTAAAGAGTGCACTAAACGACTCCAAGACTTGCTTGCATTTGAAAAAACTGCATCTTTTAAAAACTATCTGGAAGGTCTTGATGCCACACCAGCATCTAATTACTGTTTGTGGCGCGCTGCTAGAAAGCTTAAAACACCTGTTGCGTTTAACCCACCTCTGCGTACATCTACCGGTGGTTGGGCAAGAAGCGATACTGAAAAAGGTAAAATATTTGCTGAGCATTTAAAATCAGTATTTACCCCTAACACATGTACTGGTGTTATTGATTTGCCGAATGTAGTTGCGCTACCCCCTCGACCCATAAAATTTAGAACGCGTGATGTACAAAAACTAATTGCTGAACTTAACGCGAAGAATGCTCCGGGTATTGATGGAATTAGTAACCAGATGCTAATAAAGTTGCCTCGTATTGCAATTAGAATCCTGTTATTTATTTTTAACGCCATTTTACGACTGGAGTATTATCCAAATAGCTGGAAGCTTGCCAAAGTTAAAATGATTCCAAAGCCGGGCAAAGACCTTACCAAGGCTGAGTCATACAGGCCAATAAGTCTGCTATCAGCAATGTCAAAACTTTTCGAAAAACTGTTCATGACAAAATTGTCCCCAATTCTAGTTAGTAGTGGGTGCATACCGGACCATCAATTTGGTTTTAGAAGTCAGCATAGCACTATCGAACAAACTCATAGATTGGTTCAATTTATAAGAAGAACATTTGAAGAAAAGAAGTATTGTTCTGCGCTGTTTATCGACGTTTCTCAGGCATTTGATAAAGTGTGGCATGAAGGCCTAATTTTAAAATTAAAAACATACCTGCCAATAAACGTTGTAAGTCTTTTGGAAAGTTACATTACTGCCCGGAAGTTCACTGTTGTGGAAGGAGACTTAATGAGCATGCCTGAAACTATCTCATCCGGTGTGCCACAGGGGAGTATACTGGGGCCAGTTTTGTATTTGATTTATACTTGTGATATGCCTCTGAGCAGCAATAGCCATACATCTACGTTTGCCGATGATACAGCTTGCCTTAGTATGCACGAAAACCCTCACGAGGCTTCCCGATATCTACAAGAACATATTACACAACTGGAACTATGGTTAAATTTATGGAGAATCAAAATAAACGAGCAAAAGTGTGTCCAGGTAACATTTACCCTGCGAAGAGATACTTGTTCGCCAATTCGAATAAACAATCAAGTTGTTCTTCAACATTCACACGTAAAATACCTTGGTATACACCTTGATCGACGGCTTACATGGAAGCCCCATATTGACTCAAAGCTAACACAAATGAAACTGAAATTAACTCAGATACATTGGCTGATTGGTAGAAATTCAACACTCAGTCTAGATTGTAAACTTTTAATATACAAGGCGATTTTGAAACCAATATGGTGCTACGGAATACAGTTATGGGGCACTGCTTCAGCATCCAATATAGAGAGAATCCAACGAAGGCAAAATAAGATTTTAAGACTAATAACATCGGCTCCATGGTACATTAAAAACTCAAATATACATCGTGATTTAAATATACCACTAGTGACTGAAGAAATCGCAAAATACGCAGGCAAATACATAACAAAACTCGAGACCCATCCTAATCTCCTTGCCCGTAATATCTTGAATTTTACTGGACACATCCGCTTAAAAAAGAGGGACACAAGGGCTCTAATACTCAACACTCCAGAATTAACTGCTTGAATATATCTACTTTTGTTTTTGCTTATCACGACTTATGTATTATTAATAACTTTCACTAAGTTTATGTCCGACACTGGTCGGGCCTAATTAATTATATTTAGATTTAAGATTTGAATACTTATTGTTAGTTCATATTTGAAGATTCAGTAAATAAACATATGTATTAAAAAAAAAAAAAAATATTGGCTTATGGTAACTAAAATAGGATACATACATTTTTGACTCTACTTTACGGAAAACTGCAAAAAAAAATATTGGCTTATGGTAACTAAAATAGGATACATACATTTTTGACTCTACTGTACGGAAAACTGCATCATGTATAGTAGTGGAATTATTAGTTGTGGGGGTTTGTGGAGAATTGCTCATATGCAATTGGAAAACGTCAAATAAAAATTTTGATGAAGCTTGTGACTGTGGGTTTGCAAAATTTTTATTAAAATCTCCATACATAATAATCGGCATGAGATGGAGATTGTTACCCAACTGTCGTGCACCAGCTTCAGTGTAAGGGAACAGTACGTAATGAAGATATGTTATAATATAATATTATAAATTCTTTATAAAGACTGCTATATATCTTTTAAACAAATATTTGACATTTAAAACGTTCTTTTATTTAAAAGTTTGTATTTATTTTATATTTTTCAACTTTTTAACCAAATTATCCCCACTGGCAACACTATTACACTTCACAAGCAATTTCTATTAAAATTAATTAATAATTGCTCGTGAAGGTATGCTTTAAAATTCGTTCACACCGATTTTATAACATATTACTCAAAATTTGTGATTGTATTGAGAAAAAGATTTTTACCCCCTAGCGTATAGATGTTTACACATCAAATAACACTGGAGCACTTGCTGTTTTGATGGCAATTTCACACCAACTATTTTGGGTTCACATTTAGCAATCAATTACACATTTGTGTCAGCAGATCGATGCCGTTTCAATGATGAATTTGTATTCTGAGCCATTGAATTACGAAAATTATCAAAGTAGTTTATTTTACATCAACTAAACCTTTGTCAACAGCAGTGCTTTGTGGGCAGTAGCAGAGCTAGAACAACGGTAATTTTAGACAAATATGCAGTTGTCAACAGCTAAAAGCATAAGAATTTTGATTCGAGCGACGAACAAATAATTTTACAGTTTTTTCAATAATAGTTGTTATTAATATTTTTATATTTATTTTAAATTTCTATAAATATTTTTTTCTTACTGTAATAGCAGAACCACCATACATTTTTGCAACTTAGAGTTCAATTAAATTTACAAGTTATAAATGATGTTATAATTTATGGTTTTTCAAATTAAAAAAAAAAATAATAAAATTAAAAGAAAAATATATATGTGGTTTTTCAAAATTTTGGTCCTTGACCCCATTTTGGCATGGGTTTAGGGATGGGCAAATGGAAAAAATGTATCGATATATATCGTATCGATATTTTTGAACAGTATCGATATATATTTTTTGAAAACATCGATATTTCGATATATCGATATTTTTTGCTGCATTAATTTGAATGTAGAATTAGTAACTTTAAGAAATTTAATACAAAAGAACTGTTTATGTTAAGTTATACGTAACCTACTGTAGCTCCTTAAGACTTCATTAGTCTTTACTTTCTGTTGCTGCTCTGTGATGTGCCGCCCTGTTTATAAATTTTAATAGTTACTTTTTCTGTAATAAATTATCACCTCTTTCGGACCAGAACGGTCAGTTTTCCACTAAAGTGAAACTTTTTCATTTCTCGGGAAAGAGGGAATGACTTTTCGGTTTCCCGGGAATTCCCGCCTGGTGCAAAACAATACAAAATATTTTTTTATTTAATTTTAATTTATTTATTTCAACAAAAACAAATTATAATTCATGATATCGATTAAATAATAAAGTTTTATATACACATTAGTCAAAAAAATAATACAATTTCAGTTCCCGGCCCTAATTCTTGTAAAGTTTTAGCTATAGTTCTACTGCCATCAAAATGTGTGGGATCCCGGGAAATCCCGTATGAAAACCATTAATTGTTATGTTTCAATATAGTGTTAATGTTTTTCTGGCAAAAATTAAATTTTTTTAAATTCTTAAAGCACAATCACAATTTATTTCGAAATGTTTGTATTTTATTTATGCTCCCACTTACAGCTAGTAAACAGTTTTTTTTTATTTTCACAGTTTGAACCGAAACAAAACAGAATTAATTAGTTGGGTCACCTTATAAATTCGCTATGGATGTTATTATAAAATTTCTTTTTTTTTTCTTCGCATCACTAGTAGTGACGTCAATTTCGTACAGTTAAACAACGGCTATAGCTCTTAAAAGTATCGAAACCCGATACTCGTAAATAAGAATCGATGTATCGATATATCGGGTTTTGAAATATCGGCGATATATATCGATATTTATTTTCTCAAATATCGATATTTCGATATATCGATATTTTTTGCCCATCCCTACATGGGTTAATTTTAAGCGTATTGAATAAAAATTAAAGAAAACCGTTATATTTATAATATTTCTTATTAAAAAATTTAATAAAATGCAAAAATCTACCGAAATAGGTTTTTCAAAATTTTGATCATTGACCTCTATGTGGCACGGGTTGGCACCATTCGATCAGCCTGAAAATTTGCTACATCAATTTTGGAATCCAATTGCAATTTTTCATTGCTACCCACATTCAAAATTCCAAAAGATAAAAACTTTGCATTAAACTTCACCATTCGTACCATCAGTAATGCGTTATTCCATAAATTCTGCGATAAAGGCTTTATATTTTTATGAAGCTAAATATAATTAATTAGGTCCGACCAAAGTCGGTGTTAAGTATTAGGGCCCTTGTGAGCCTCTTTTTATGGTGTTGTGAATCAGAATTGATCAACCCTCGTACCCGTACCTTGCACAACTTTGTTAACGCAGCAGCAACCAGTTCATTCACTTGGTTGTTTGCTAAATTCTTTGCGTTGACAAATTGTGCAATAGCAATATTTCGTAATTGGATCAAAAGCTAAATAACATTAAGGAAATAGGTTAGCAAGTTAGCATAATAATAATAACTGTTAAGCATAATATTAATGTTGAAATATATTTAAGTATGATTAAGTTTTGTATAAATAGTTCGATTTAAGAAAGCAACAGTTGAGTTGTATTTAGAAGTTGTAAGAGTCAGTTGTAATAAATTGTAATAGGGAGTTGTATTTAGGAGTTGTATTTAGAAGTTGTAAGAGTCAGTGGTTATAAATTGTAATAGGCAGTTGTATTTATCAGTCAAGTTATAGAGTTATACCTGCGATTCCCACTTGACCCTCCAGGTTTAAAATTGCAAATTAAAGGAATAAGCTACTAGTATTAGTTGACATAACTGTTTAATAAATCCTTTTAATATACTCAAGAAAAATCTGTGCTTAAATTAAACACAACAAACGCGAATGTGTCAAATAAAATTCAAGATATTACGAGCAAGGGGATTAGGATGCGACTCGAGTTTTGTTAAGTGTTTGCCTGCATATTTTACAATTTCTTCAGTCACTAGTTACATATTTTAATCACGATGTAAATTTGAATTTTTGATGTACCATGGAGTTATTAGCCTAAAAATCTTGTTTTGCCTTCGTTGGATTCTCACTGTATTAAAAGCTGACGCAGTGCCCCATAACTGTATTCTGTAGCACCATATTGGTTTCAAAATCGACTTGTATATCAAAAGTTTACAATCTAGACAGCGTTGAATTTCTACCAGTCAGCCAATGTATCTGAGTTAAATTTAGTTTCATTTGTGTTAGCTTTGAGTCAATATCCATGTAAGCCATCGATCAAGGTGTACACAAGGTATTTTACGTGTGAATATTGAAGAACAACTTGATTGTTTATTCGAATTGGGGAACAGGGTAAATGTTACCTGAACACACTTTTGTTCGTTTACTTTAATTCTCCATAAATTTAACCATAGTGTCAGTTGTGTAATATGTTCTTGTAGATATCGGGAAGCCTCGTGAAGGTTTTCGTGCATACTAAGTCAGGCTGTATCATCGACAAACGTATATGTATGGATATTGCCGCTAAACGGCATATCACAAGTGTAAATCAAATACAAAATTGGCCCCAGTATGCTCCCCTGTGACACACCGGATGATATAGGTTCGGGCACACTCATGAATTCAAGTTCCACAACCCTAAACATCCGGGTAGTAATGTAGCTTTCTAATAGCTTCAGAAAATTTATTGGTAGATATGATTTCAATATTAAAATAAAGCCTTCATGCCACACTTTATCAAATGCCTGTGAAACGTTAATAAACTGGGCAGAACAATTCTTCTTTTCTTCAAATATATTTTTCTTTCATTCATTGTTGTTAGTAGACTTATTGGCCTGTATGAATCAGCCTTGGTAAGGCTTTACTTAACTTTGATTTTGACCTTGCCCAAGCTTCCAGCTGTGTGGATAATACTGCAATCGTAAAATGGCATTAACAAATAATAACAGGATTCTAATTCCAATACGAGGAAACTTCATCAGCATTTGGTTACCAATTCCATCATTTGTTTTTGCACATCACGCGTCTTAAACTATAAGGGTCGAAGAGGTAGAGCATCAACACTAGTACATGTGTTTGGAATAAATACGGATTTTAAATACTCAGGAAATATTTTACCTTTCTCAGTATCGCTTCTTGCCCAACCTCCGGCAAATGTCCGCAGAGGTGGCTTAAACTCAATGCTTGTTTTCATTTTTCTAGCAGCGCGCCGCAAAGAGTAATTAGATGCTGGTGTGACAACAAGACCTGCTAGATAATTTTTAATAGATACAGTTTTTTTTAAATGCAAGCAACTTTTGGAGTCGTTAGCGCGCTCTTTAAATCTGATTTTAATTTGGGATGATTTTTGATGTTGCCCTTCCCTTCTAGCTCTTCTTTTTTTTACCTACGAGACGTTCAATATCGGTAAAATAAATTCTATTAAGCCCAGTCTACGGATGGGCCCATTTTAGAGATGGTGTTGATCAACGCTCGACCTCTAGGTGTATTAAACCCGAACTCCAGAACGTATGTTTTGCATTGTAGTCGCCAGCTGCTTTGAAACAAGGTCAAAGATATTTATCAAAATGCTCGTATTGATCCCCAGTGATTGAGAATCTGGGAGGGAGTAAATTGAAGATATTTCGAAATTCTTACAAAAATTGTCGACACAAATAGTAGTTGCTTGTAGATGTTCTGCACAAATGTTGTCAATAATATAGTGCTTGAGTCTTGACTTTACTAGAATTGCTGATCCACCGCATGATTTCCCTATACGGACCTTTGTATTAAATATAGTGTAGCCATTCATCTTGAAAAGGCTTGTCGAAGTCGAATGAGTCTCAGAGACCAACATTATATAAATAGTTTTTTCCGTGAGGAAGTGCTCAAGTTCATTTTTATGCTGGCAAATGCCATTTGCTTTTCAGAAACAGTAAATATATGACAGTTAAAAATTAAAGGTTGTTCCAAAGCGAGCAACAAAAAATTTTAAAATTTCATATAATATACTGTAACGAACAGGAGTTTGCTATAACCAACTTGAAGTGAATAATAAATTCACTTTACATTTTGTTGTAGGCATATGTATCTTTAATAGGTGATATGGTTTTGAGTTTATTTTAAGGCAGCCCTAGGAAGGACTATGATAGCCATTAAAGACACTAGCAATCAGTCGATTGGGGAGTTCGCGTCCACCTTTCCGCGCCTAGATACCTATACTGATCTTGTTACCTAATAATATTATAAACTCCCTATTTAGTATTTAAAGTTTATATGAAAAAACAAGAAGAGTTCAAAAAGAGCTAGTTTATCGGCTTCTAATCAATAGGTGTGTACATTGGTTGTCTTCGTGGTGATGAAATTAAAAAAAAAACTGGCTCATAACCTTCCCTTCATATGGTTTTAGTAGCCAAATATTACTAAACCCCCATAATGAATTCTTTAAGATCGCTTAAATCATTTTGCAAGAAAACTTGAATGCTTAGAATTCCATGTTACACAATTTTATTATTCAATATATATTAAAATTCATATTGGTCAATATGATTAGTTTATAACTATTTTTGTGAAAAATATATCAACACATAAAGTAAAAGTGCATATATTAAAGCCAAAAAGTATTTATGACAATAATATATATAATGTACATATATTAAATGTACCTATAATTTACATAATTATATACGAACAGTTTTTCGTGAATGTAATATGAAGTAAGAAAAAGAATTATACCAGACATATGTACATAGATACATATACACAAAAGTCATTTGTACGTATATATCTAAATGAGCTTTTTTGAGAATGAATTATTCCTCAATGAGATGCATAAATCAATGAAATACTTACTCAATGAGATGAAATTTTAAATTTTTCAATGAAATTTTTGTAATAGTTTAATTTAAATTTTTTTCTCTTTTTCTCTTCCTCTTTGTTTACGTTGTTAAGGTAATAAATGTATGCAATCAAGTGTAACTCAATTGACCATTTTATAAAAGTATTACAATGCACAGTGGGGACTTTTGCAAAATAAATGGTAATAAATCTGGAACTTCTAAACTACTGACTAGATTTATATGAAACTTCGAACATCCGTAGAGGAGGACTTAGGCTTTATAACAGATTTCTTGGCAGCTGTCTGGCTTAAGCTGGACAGGAGTTACAATGGGCCTAAGTTGACAACATCAAACACACACAAAATTCTGAGGCTTGTAACTTTTAGAAAAATTATCCGATTCTTATGAGATAAAGAGTTTTAATCTAAGCTCAAATTTTTTTAGAAATAATGTTCTAAGATGTGTTTTCGTATCTATCATAACTTAGAAGATAATTGACTTTTAAGAAAAAAAAATTGTTTTGCCTTTACTTTTTTTTAGTGAGAAATACTAAATTCCAATTTAATTAACTGATCTCGAGATATTCCGATTGTAGATTGAAATTCAAAACATGTGTACAATACCCTTAACTTTTTTCCCTTTATTCACACATCAGCTGTTTAAAACTTTTATGAATTCTGCAATTCAACAAAATTTAAAAACAAAAATAAATTTGGAATGTTATCCAATTAGCCTATGTATATTTTTCGCAATAAAAAATATTTATGGTAATTATACCATATGTTTTTCTATGTAAGTGTAGTTAATGCTAATAACAGGTAAGCATTTAACGAATAACAACACATTTTTAATGGATTAAAAAAGGTTTTCGCACATTATTTTATAGCGGCAGTCGGAGGTGCTACCTGATTATGCTACTGCTTAAAATAAATAACACTTCACAGTACCAAGTACTTAGACAAAATTAGCAAAGGTGCTTATAAAAAGCATGCTGTATTGTATAAAAACGTAGTGTTCTTTTATAAGAATAATCACTCTATATTGAACTGTTATGGAGATTAGTATTAAATATAACGCGTTATGTAAACTTCTATGGGAATACGTTCCTGTTAGTTTATTGCGCAAGGAAAAATTGTTCTAAAATCGTAGATATCATTTGGATTAAAACTAAATGAAGATGCTACTAAAAAATAGAGAACTTTTTGGTAGCGTACGAAAGAAAAATGAAAGAATTAAATTATCACAAAACTAAGTTCCAAAAACAAAATGAACAATGGCTAAAAACTGAGATAGTTACTCAGATTGGTATGCAACAATTGGGAAGGCCTAATAAATTATACGAAGAACTTCAACCAAGAAGCCAGAAGAGAAAGCAAGAGGACTTCATTGAAAACCACTCTTTTGGCTTTATAAAGGATGCATTTAGAAGTGCCTTCACCAAAAACAAATAGAAAATTTGCAACATGTTAACCTTAATTTTTTGACAGCCTTTTCATAAATGCGAACAAAGGCGCAAAAGTAAAAATTTTGGAAAAATGTTGTTTTGTACCATACAAAATTTTCTTTTCTTATGTTGCCTTAGCTTTCCTATTAGCCTTTTTACTTCTCCTGAAAAAATTCTTCTAATATAATTAACTGATCTCGAGATATTCCGATTGTAGGGTGCAATTCAAAAAATATGTAGAATGCGCTTAACTTGTTTCCCTTTATTCACACATCAGCTGTTTAAAACTTTTATGAATTCTGAAATTCAACCTAAATAGAAAAACAAAAATAAATTTCGAATGTTTTCCAATAAGTCTTTGTATATTTTTCGCAATAAAAAATATTTATGGTAATTATACCATATGTTTTTCTATAAGTGTAGTTAATGCTAATAATAGGTAAGCATTAAACGAATAACAACACACATTTTTAATGAATTAAAAAAGGTTTTCGCGCATTATTTTACAGCGGCAGAGGGAGGTGATACCTGATTATGCTACTACTTAAAACAAATAACACTTCACAGTACCAGGTAATTAAACAAAATTAGAAAAGGTGCTTATAAATTATTCTGTATTGCATAAAAAAATGTTTGTATGTTTTTTGTTATTATTATTTACCAATAGATAATCTATTTAATATTAGGCTATAACTACGAAAAACTTTTTAACACTAAATAATTTATTTATTTTTAAATTATATGTTTTAGCTATGTTAATAATTTTACAATTTATTTATTTCAATTATTTTAAAGAAAACAATCCGAAATATCGAAGCTCAAGAGGTTATTTATTTGAACTGCATCACTGTCGTCTTTCTCTATTTCTTAAGTTATCTTTGGTAATCATTTCAATCGTATTGCTTGTAAAACTGGATCTGAGGATAACAATAAGTGAAGCATTAAATCATACTTTTCTGCTAATTTTGAACACTTTCGACTATTAAATAATCTGTACTGCTTTACATATCTGTTCCTTGGTTCTTGAGCTTCTTCTGTAAGTTCTCCCAGAAGTAGGATGTTGGTTTCAATGATTTCTTTTCCATGAGATAATACCTTATGTACAGTTGGCGTCATCAATCTCCATGGATATAAATTTTTTTATCAGTACTTTAGTTTCATTAGCAAAATCATCAAATTTTTCTGCATTGGTTTGCTTTTACTGTTATTAGTTGCCAGTGTTATTTTGAAGTTCCTTATTAGTTTTTTATCCAAGCTGGTTATCAAGGATGTGGTCTCAGAATCCTCAAAAAAGCGTCTAGCAGTATTTCCATTATTCTAGCTACCATAACCGTTAATTGGCTTATCAATTATATACCCATGCTTTCTAAATTCATCTTGTATCCTTTTCTTCTCAGTTGTTCGTGTCTCTGCTAAGTCTTTGTTGTTTCTTGAGGAGACAGTTTCATTACCTTTGATATTTCTATATTTTATATTATATGATATATGCAAGCAAAGAATATAAATTATATAGAATGCGCATCTGAGTTAAAAATTTCCAAAGATGGAAACTTTGAAGTTTTTTTGATATTAAAGCATAAAATATTTTTTTTTTATTTCTTTGTTCACTTAATACACTTTATTAATTTTTTAAATCACAAAAATCTAAAAGGTTGATTCCAGGGTTGGTAAATTTATTGTTTTTTTTACAAAAGTACCTAGGTCAAGATAGTTTTTTTTTTTCTTTTTGTTAACAAGTTTTATATACTTTATGACTTAGAATGAAATAGTTTGGCATAGAAATTAGAAAAATAAAAGACATAGCTCCAGAGCTGGAAAACTTAAACTTTTTCTGATATATAAAACTAATTATTTATTTGGTAATTAAATATATTTGGTATTTTAGAAAGAAATAAATTAGTATTAATAAACAGAAAACTCAGACATATGGTTCCAGGGTTGGAGATTGAAAAAAGTTTCGCTAAAAAAATAACCAAAAATATTTTTTTCCATATTTCATGTTTTAGAAAAATCATTACTCAAGATTTTTTATATATGTTTGTTTTTTTATGGATATCTAATTGAAGTTTAAACGAAGGTTTGTACTTATTGTGCGCTCAGCACAATAACTATTAATTTTTAGTAAATGGACATAAAAATAAAATTTATCGCTAAAGATAAATCAAAGGACATGTTCCGTTTCATTTTCCTGATACCTTTCCTTTTTGCTGAACAAATTTCAAAAAAATCGTGTACGAATAAAACGTTTACATAATACCACGATGTATACCATTTGCAATGGGAACTTTAAATTAAGACACTAAGCAGTTTTGCAACATCAATGATTATTAAATACGGGAAAATATAAAACAAGTTAGTTCACTTGGTATGGAGGTGCAATACTAAGACTATTTTAGAGTTATTAATTAGCAGCACGGTTTTTGAACATCTCTAGAGCGAGTAAACAAGCCCCCAAGAGAACCACTATTGCTAATATCGAAAATAAAATAATTGAATCAAATTCTTTAATCGAAAAATACTGAAAGGTCACTTACTATTAATTGCTTTAGAGAAAAAAAAAAATGATAAATTTTTTCACAAGACAAATATATATGTATCTGTCCGTATACTATATATATATATATATGTATGTACGTACGTTGGTAAATGGTATATAAGATTCGGCACAGCCGATATAGCACTCTTACTTGTTTAGATACAAAATGCATTTAAAAATATGGTAGTCCATCACGATATACAAATTTAAATACCATATAAAAATTGTTAATTTTGTGTTAAAAAAAGTAACCAAAATGGGAAAAAGTACACATTGGAAAAAAAAAGTAACCAATTTTGGTTACAAGTAACCAAAACGGCAATGCTGATCATAGCATACGCTGTCTACGAGACTGTAAAAAAGCAAAATAATAAAAATCAAACATAAATACACACACGCTTTCGCTCTCAGCAATGAGAGCGCAGCATACACTGCAGAAAGAAATGAGAGTGCGTACGCTGGACGGATAGTACTGGAAATACCCTTCATAGAAATTTTAGCTTGTATGTGATGCGCATTCTATATGATTAATATTCTTTGATGCAAGCAATACTCCATAAATCTAATGCGAGTATGAAGTGGGGAAACTCCAAATTTTTTTTTTTTTTTTTTTTTAAATAAAGAGAAGTAACACTCAGGCAATTAATGCCTACTACTATTGTGTTGCAGCGCCTCTCTGATGTTAAATGAGGCGTATTAATTTTTTGAAGCTGTGTCTTGTAGCCATTTTATTGATTATTTTACTTCGCCAATGATTTTGCTACACAACGAAGGAGGGCGCTCTGATGTTACATTAGGTTAGTATCTGCTGAAGTCGGTATAGATCAGTGACCAGTGACTATGCCTTCATCACTTGAACTTTCCTACAACAACTGACACAAAGGGACACTAATGCACAACAGAAAAATGCGTGGTGTTGTTATTTAATGACTGTCGGATACAGGGATTGAACCCAGGACCTTCGGTTTTGTAGTCAACGTGCTAACTACTTCAGCCAACGCCACCCTCAAATATATAAATTTAAGGGCTTTCTTTTTTATAGCTTCATCAGATTTATCTTCAAACTCAGAGCTTTTTTTCCCACATATATTGCATTTCCAGTATGACTTGGTATCCGTTAGGGCATTGGCAACTTTTCCATCTATCATAGTCAATTGTAAATCAAATGTGACATTTATAATAAAGTCAGAAATTTTTACTGCAATGCTTGGTAAGTTCCTTATTGCTTCTGATATAGTAACCACAATATTTTGAGTTTTATTTCTATTTTCTTTCATATATTCCAATTTTATTGGTCGACATAATAAGTTTGATGCAGGCATCCTATTTATCCATACGTCTTCAAATGCAGGTACAGTGGATGATGACGATGAATTTGTATATAAACGCATTCTAAGAAGTACCAACGTAGACATAAATATCGATGAGAAATATATATTATCTTCACTTTATTGTCTATATTCAGAAAATTCAGTAGTCCTATCACAACCCCATTTACAAATTAATACTAGCTCGAACTTGTGGCATTTACTTATGTCTTCTTTGCTAAAGGTTGAAATTATCCTAGAAGCAGTATTTTCGAGGAGACTGGATAACTCAATAGTGGCGCCCGTGATATTAACGTTCGAAACCGATGGCGAAATTGCATCCTTTGTTGCCTTCAATGACTTTATAGATGACAAATTTCCCCATTTCTTTTCAATCATAGCTTTTATTAATATTTCATATTTATTCCATGGGTCCAAGTTTAGAATAAGGGCTAATGCATCTTCATTAGTAAAATCTGTTTTAGATTTAGGCGTTGGTATGCTTTCCACGGTACTTTGTATTCTCTTTGGAGATGCTTTTGGAAGAGCATCTACAATTTGGCCAACTTCCTTCGCTTTGTTTTCGGTTAAGGCACTTGTAAAGGTATACCTTATAAGGCCAAAAGAGTGATTTTCACTGAGGACCTCTTGCTTTCTCTTCTGGCTTCTTGGTATAATATATTAGGCCTTCCCAATTGTTTCATACCAATCTGTGTAACTATCTCGGTTTTTAGCCATTCTTCATTTTGTTTTTGGAACTTAGTTTTGTTATAATTTAATTCTTTCATTTTTCTTTCGTACGCTACCAAAAAGTTCTAAATTTTTTTTAGTAGCATCTTCATTTAGTTTTAATCCAAATGAGTTCTCAATTATATCTATGATTTTAGAACATTTTTCTTTGCGCAATAAACTAACAGGAACGTATTCCCACAGAAGTTTACATAACGCGTTATATTTAATACTAATCTCCATAACAGTTCAATACAGAGTGATTATTCACACAATACATCATGCTTTATAAGCACCTTTGCTAATTTTGTCTAATTACCTGGTACTGTGAATTGTTATTTATTTTAAGTAGTGGCGTAATCAGGTAGCACATCCCGCTGCAATTCTAAAAAACCTTTTTTTAATCCATTAAAAATGTGTGTTGTTATTCGTTAAATGCTTACCTGTTATTAGCATTAACTACACTTACATAGAAAAACATATGGTATAATTACCATAAATATTTTTTATTGCGAAAAATATACATACTTATTGGATAACATTCCAAATTTATTTTTGTTTTTCTATTTAGGTTGAATTTCAGAATTCATAAAAGTTTTAAACAGCTGATATGTGAATAAAGCGAAACAAGTTAAGCGCATTCTACATTTTTTTGAATTGCACCCCACAATCGGAATATCTCGAGATCAGTTAATTATATTGGAATAATTTTTTCAAGAGAAGTAAAAAGACTAATATGAAAGCTAAAAATGCCAACATAAGAAAAGAACATTATTTTTAGTTAATTTATGCCCCTATCATGGTTCTCAACTAAATTCAGTTTGGTCGTCTAAGAGTACACCAAACTTACACACGACCAAACTGTGTTTTAGTATCATGAACCACAACTGTCTTTTAGTTGAAATTGTCAACGTGTTGCCAACTTAAAATATCAAGTTTGACAGAAAACAATTAATTTGTGAGTAAATTTAAAAAACACAAAGTTTTAGAAAATATATTTTTTTAGTGTTTTAGCTCAAAGAAACCATCCCAAATAGATAAAAATATGTATAAATTTATTTTATGAGGACGAAAATGTGCTACGTATCAAAAGAAAAATTCGTGGTGATTCCAACCCTCTTGAACTACCTAATGCAAGGTAAGGAATAATCAAAATAGGGAACGAATTCCTTAAAAAATATTTTGGTGGGTTTTTTAGTTATTTCTGGCAGAACAAAGAAACGTTTTTTTATAAGTTGGATCACCTAAAATCACATTTGAAGAAATGTTTTTATGTATGTTGCACCCCCGATACTGAAACTGTTAAAAAATTTTGTTACATATTAAGAATAATAAATATTTCTAGTTGAAAATTTTCCATTTTTTCTGCTTTTTATACCGCACCAACTTATAATTAGAAAATCACAACCACAGACCCAACTACTAAAAAGCAGTTGTGTATACTCAACGTTTTTCTCAACCAAACTTACACTGAGTTGTAAATGACGATACCAAAACACAACTGAAAAGTCAACTGTTAATTTAGTGGAGAATGGCAATGCAAATTTATCAATCCCAACCAAACTATTTTAAAAGTTGAAAACCGTGATAGGGGCATTAATTATTATTTTTCGAACTGTATTTTGTTTCTATATTCTTATGGATTGAACAGGCTAATGTTCGTAACGCTTTTTAAGCCAAATTACATGTGATAATTATTAATGAACAAATAACATCAAAGTTAGTTGTAAATATTCTGACAACAACACATAGTTGAACGGAACAACCAGCCGTTTTCGAAGGCCACTAAACCTTCCTCATCAGCGTTCTTCTGTGTTTTGGTCCACTGTGTGTGGTGTCAGTTGATGTAGATGTCTGCCTTATATACGAAACTTTATTGCAAATTGGAATATGTGAATTGGTTTGATTCATTGCATTTCAATTTGCTCATGTGTTTTGTAATGAAGGCTCAAAGTTACCATCTCTTTATTTACAACAGTCTTACCATTGTCGTTTGTTCTTTACTAACTATGCACATGTTTGTTAATTTTTGTTCTACTTAAGACAAACTTTTTTGGTTTGTTGCTATTAAGTATATTTTTATTTTAATTTTTGCCACAAGCCAATGACTATTAATTTTAGTTAATTTAATTATTATTTTTCGAACTGTATTTTGTTTCTGTATTCTTATGGATTGAACAGGCTAATATGTTCGTAACGCTTTTTAAGCCAAATTACATGTGATAATTATTAATGAACAAATAACATCACAGTTAGTTGTAAATATTCTGACAACAACACATAGTTGAA
Organism: Tachina lurida; assembly: GCA_944452675.1. Classification (NCBI taxonomy): domain Eukaryota; kingdom Metazoa; phylum Arthropoda; class Insecta; order Diptera; family Tachinidae; genus Tachina; species Tachina lurida. The sequence continues at coordinate 71,450,900 of OX101754.1, forward strand.
CGGAACAGCCAGCCGTTTTTGAAGGCCACAAAACCTTCCTCATCAGCGTTCTTCTGTGTTTTGGTCCACTGTGTGTGGTGTCAGTTGATGTAGATGTCTGCCTTATATACGAAACTTTATTGCAAAATGGAATATGTGAATTGGTTTGATTCATTGCATTTCAATTTGCTCATGTGTTTTGTAATGAAGGCTCAACTGCAGAATTTCTACATTATTGGTGAGTAAAAAACAAACAAAAATCTTATTCCAAATTTATGTGTAATACTTTTATTCAATGAAACTATTTATTTAAGCTTAAGATCAGTAAAATTTATATATTTTTAGTTTTATATCGATATTTCGTTAATTTTTGATAATTAATTTTTGTCTTTAAAAAAAAAAATAAATAAAATATTTTTTTGTGATTGAAAAGAAAAAAAGACAAAAACTAATTGTCAAAAATTAACGAAATATCGATATAAAACTAAAAATATATAAAATTTACTGATCTAAAGCTTAAATAAATAGTTTCATTGAATAAAAGTATTACACATAAATTTGGAATAAGATTTTTGTTTCTTTTTTACTCACCAATAATCTAGAAATTCTGCAGCAGAGCGATATGCCTCCCGAACGTGCTGAGTTTTTTCTAAATAGGATTTTTTTTACAAAATTATTAATGAATTTGTTTCCCTGTATTCATTATTACAATCATAATTATATGTTACTTATTGTATTATGATGTACATTTAGTCGCAAAATCTACATACGACTTAATATTTACAAAAAAATTGTACTTTTTAAAGGAAAATCATTAATTTTGTCAACTTTTTTTATGTTAAAGTGGAAGTAATTTAAATTAAATAAAAATACCACATTTGGTTTCACTAAACAATATTAAACAAGCAAAAAATAGTAAAATTCAATATTTTATCCGATTGCAAAAGTGTACATACGATGTATTGTTGAGTATATTGTGTAAAATTTGTGTCCGCTTTTTGATCAAATGCTTCTCTAAGCCTTTTAGGTATCGAAGAAACCAGATCTTTAGTTGTTTTCGCCGATACGTTTTCCCATTTTTCCTTTAAAATTGTAATTATTTGTGATAAGAGACTATGGCCACTATTTTGACGCCTCTACTTCAAGGAAGCCCATAAATAATCGATCAGATTTAAATCTGGGGACTGTGGAAGATGTGGAAGCTTCGCTTTTACTTTATAAAAAATCCATTTCTTAACCAGCCTTAAGTTATTCTTGGTATCATTATCATGCATAAATATATATTTATCTTTAAGGTACAATTTGTTCACATTCTGTAAAAAAATATATTTTTAAATATCTAGATTACCACGACGATCCATAATTCCATCCAAAAATTTTAATTCTCCAACCCCATCAGCACTTATGCACTCCCACACCATTACGGAGTCCCAACCATGTTTGACAGCACTGCATACGTTTTATTATCCAAGTCAATATTACATTTTACCCATGTTTTTGGTCGTCCGTCGTTTCGAAATAGGTTGAATTTATGCTCATCCGTAAAAATAACTCTTTCCCAAAACTTAGATTTGTTAAGATGGATGTGTTTGTACTCCAGATCATATGTATACAGGGTGACCGATGACATTTTTCAAAAAGTGGCACCAAAAGGGGATTTATCAAAAAAAAGGGGCAAAATTAAAAAAAAAAAACGAGGAAACTACATTAAAACGGTCAAACGGTCACGCTGTATGTATATCGTTTAGTTTTGTTTATGGGACTTACGTATGGTCTTTTTCTGGCTATACACGTCTATAATCCAACTTTTTTTCAGCAATGGCGAATTATATTAGCATCTACAAGAATTTCATAGTTATTTTTAAAGTCCTCTTTCAGTTTTGTGCTACTTCCGTTTGTATTTTTCGCAGTTTCTCTCACAATTTTGCGCCTTGGTCTTTCATCAAGGGTTGCTATTCGTCCCAATCGTGGAAAACTTTTATTCTTTTGTAGTTTTAATGATAGTTATGATTGTAAATTTACAAAAATTTAAGGTTAGTCCGGTTTTTCTCATTTAATTCCCTTCATTTGAAAGATTGATGACGAATTTTCGAACTTTGGTTGATATTTCTTTTTTTTTTCCCAATTTTTCCAACTACTGCTAATAATCAAAGCAAAATTTAAGCAAAATCTAACACATATTGTTAACACAAGACTAAATGAACACAAAATGATAAAATAAAACGTGCTACTATATCTGTAGTTAATACAATTCAAACGCGTATGTACACTTTTGCGACGTTGGCTAAGCGTAATTTTTCAGCAATTTTTACTTTACCAAAAAAATAACAGTGATTTTTTATGTTTTTTATCTCGAAGTTATAAAGTGGGTCCAATATAATACTCATGATACAATATTTTCAAAAATTAAATATTAAATAAAAATTAGGAATAAAAGATATAAAATACCCAAAATCGTATGTAGAGTTTTGCGACTAAGTGTATGTTAAAATCGGTTATTATTAATATAAAATTTATTGTAGGGTTAGGAAGAATTTTACGCTAAGGTTAAAAATATAAAAAAAAATAATGTATGAATGATATTTATAACATTTTGTATTTGCTAGATTATAAAGTAATGTTAAGGTTTGTGTTATATGTTATATATGAATTTTTACGATTGGGTTAAATTGTTAGATGAGGAAATATGCGTGGGGCAAATAACTTTGTTGATTCTGAAAATTTTTGTTTCAGGCTATGTGTGTTATTTGTTACTCTTTGTTTTATGCTATATTTTAAAATGTAAGTTTTTAAAACATCTTATCAAAATTCAACAATAAAAATTTTTTATATATGTATATGATTTGAACAGGCTAACGTTCGTATCGTTTTGTAAACCAAGTTACATGTGATAATTATTAATGAACAAATAACATTAAAGTTTATTGTAAATATTCTGACTAACAACACATAGTTGAATGGAACAACTAGCCGTTTTTGAAGGCCACTTCATCATCAGCGTTCTTCTGTATGTGGTCCGCTGTGTGTGGTGTCAGTTAATGTAGGTTTCTGCTTTATATATTCAGCCAACATTACAAATGGAATATGTGAATTGTTTTGGTTCATCTTATTTCAAGTTTGCTGAAAGCTTTTTTTTTTTGTAATGAAAGCTCAATTTTACCATCTCTAAATTTATAACAGTTTTGCCATTGTCGTTTGTTATTTACTAATTATGCACATGTTAGTTAATTTGCTTAGTTTTTGTTCTACTTAAGACAAACTATTTTGGTTTGTTACTATTAAGTATATTTTATAAATTTTAATAATTTAATAAAAATTTTCATTTTAGAAATTTTAGGTTTTTCCATATTGTTCTTAAAATTTCTTTTCAATTGTATTTAAGGTTATGTATTTGAGCAGTTTTAGGTTAGAGCATGTGATTTTACGGTTGCCGCTTTTTAAAATTAACTGTTAATATGCCGACATTTTGTGAAAAAAAATCTTCTTATTAAGATGATGAACAGACGTATTAGCGGATTTTTTTTACATACATACATACTAAACAAGAAAAACCATACAAAAAATATTTGTAGTACATAGTATTCGTTGTACATTAACTTTGATAAACAAGCTTTTTTGCTTTGCTAATATTTTTTACATAGACAGTAATAACTAAAACAACAAAAAAACAAAAACAGCCGTAAACAAAATAACTCAAAGTGCCCTTGAGGAATGCACTAACAAAGTGCCCTTGAGGAATACTCTATATGAGTACCTCAAAAACAAATAATTGTGAAGTGAGTTATAACGGTAGAAATGCCTATCTTACTGTGAGCTCTGATGATCTAAATGATAACAATAAAAATAAAAAATCAGATAATAGACTTACTGTGAGTTCTGATGATCTTAATTTAAATAAAATAAATAATATGAGGGTGGCGTTGGCTGAAGTAGTTAGCACGTTGACTACAAAACCGAAGGTCCTGGGTTCAATCCCTGTATCCGACAGTCATTAAATAACAACACCACGCATTTTTTCTGATGTGCATTAGTGTCCCTTTGTGTCAGTTGTTGTAGGAAAGTTCAAGTGATGAAGGCATAGTCACTGGTCACTGAACTATACCGAGTTCAGCAGATAATAATCCTAATGTAATATCAGAGCGCCCTCCTTCGTTGTGTAGCAAAATCATCGGCGAAGTAAAATAATCAATAAAATGGCTACAAGACACAGCTTCAAAAAATTAATACCTCTCATTTAACATCAGAGAGGCGCTGCAGCACTGCATTATTAAAAACGTGCGAAAAAGCAGAGTTGTAAAATAATGAAGCTTTCCTCTATCTCTTTCTTCACCACCTGTCTTCTCTCTCACTATCCCTTTCCTAAAAGAAGGTAACACCTAGTAATAGTAGTAGGCATTAATTGCCTGAGTGTTACTTCTCTTTATTAAAAAAAAAAAAAAAAAAAAAAATAAAAAACCTAATGATAGACTTTTTTTAACGGCTAAGCCAATTTTTCGTCAGCGATCAATTTCGCTTTATCCAATGCCAACTAGTGATTCGTTAACATTACAGTTGCCTACTACTTCGTCATTTAAATCAGCGATATCATCCGATTCAGGCTCGTGTTCATCACTTACCCAATTTGTCACTATAAATAAGAGTACCCCAAAACCCAAGGTCCAAGTCGGAATGGACCGATATATAATTGTGGGAAAGCGCGGGCGAAGCCCAAATTCTACTAAAATTGCATCTGCTTCAAAGGTATCTAGGGATAACAGCGCATTCTCCACTAATCGTTTTCAAATATTGCAAGATGACAACGACATACCTGATATATCCGCGAACAAAACCTCCAAGCCGCCACCTATCTATTTGAGAGAAAAAAATTCAAACGCTCTTATTAAAAAATTAATTTCGGTCATTAGTTAGAATAAATTTCACATTGTTCCAATAAAACGTGGCAATATCGATGAAACGAAAATTCAAATTAATGACGAAACAGATTTCCGCAAAATGGTTTCTGAATTTGAAAAAAATTAAACAAGTTTCTACACATACCAGCTTAAGAGTGCTAAAGGCCTGCAGATCGTATTGAAGGGTATAGACTCTTATGTTGTTCCCGAGGAAAAAAAAGATGCACTCGTCCTCTAGGGATTTAAGCTAAGAAATGTTTCCAATATAATATATAGGGAGAAGATCCCCCAGCCTCTATTTCCCGTTGAACTTGAGCCGCATGACATGAAATTGAGAAAAAATGAGACGCACCCAATTTATAATTTAAAATATCTTTTATACCGAAAAATAACAGTTGAAGAACCACACAAGCGTTCAGGACCCGTACAGTGCCATAATTGTCAAGAATATGGCCAGATAAAAACTTACTGCAAATTACCTACAGTTTGAGCTATTTGCGGTGAATTGCACGGTAAAATTGGTGCCATCACTGATAGCACCAATTCGGTGCTTTCGTTATGCAGCGCTGGTACTCTCTCTCTCAATCTCTCTCTTCTTTAGATTTAGAGTTAAGAAGACAAGTACCAATAAATAAAGAAATAGTCGAGTAGAAACCATCAACTTAACAACTTGACTCCTTTATTCACTCATTAAAATTAAACGTTTAACATGGCGACCGTGACAAATACTTCGGACAGAGTTAATATTTGAAAAAAAACAACATTTTTTAAAGTAATCAAATACACGCGACCGGCGACTTTTAAAAGTGTTAACACCGGCAAAAAGAAAAAAAAAAGACCTTTTCCCATTTGGAATATAAAACTTTGATAGAAGTTTGATTTTGTGCAGTTGTATTTGTCCTTATGTGCAAAATCAAAGAAATATTTGCATAGTGTCAATATAAATGCACATGCATAAATACAAAATATATGTAAATAAAAAGCAATGGACTAATAAATTACAATTAAAATTGAGAAAAAAAAACAAAAGCAAAAGAAAAAAAATTGGTGTGACAACTTTTATAGTAAAATTAAACGTTTAACATGATTAGGATAAAATCACTGAAACTTTAATAAGAATGAATTCAATGTTGTAAAAATTTATACAAAAAAAAAAACTTTTCTAATATACAAAAAAAAAAACTGTACTTGGTAAAAATATTAAACCGGTAAAATTTATTGAAATCGTGCAACAACGCACAAAAAAAAGTTAACGGACAAACTTAACTTAAAAGTAAATCAAAAGTGAAAAAAAAAAAAAAAGAAAACATAGTTGAAAAAAAGAAAAACAAAAGTTGAGAAACAAAAATTTAAACCCATGATACAATTATACTAGAGAAACAAAGAGCGAAACGTAAAACATAGTTGAAAAAGAAAAACAAAAGTTGAGAAACAAAAATTTAAACCAAAGCCATAAATACCAGCAAAGAATATAGAGAAACAAAGAGCGAAACGCAAAACATAGTTGAAAAAGAAAAGATGAGAAACAAAAATTTAAACAAAAGCAATAAATACTAGCAGACACTAAAGAGAAACACAACGTAAAAACAACAATATACGAACATCAGCATGCAGACAAAAAACCACCACCAGAAATCTAAAACGACAACAACAACTAGAATCAACACGATCAACAACCACAACAGGGACGACAGCGGCAAGCGGTGCACAGTAAATATAAAATAAACATAAAACAAAAAAGATGAAAATAAAAATGTAAAACTTATGATTATTACTATAAATATATTGTTAATGTACAATTACATACTACATTTATAAAACCTACATTTATACTTAAACTTTACGCGACTAATTGTGAATAAACTTAATTATAGTCAGCATAATGATAAATTCCACATGTGAAAATATCCGAATGAAATTTTTTCGTTCACATGTATTTTAATTTCGTATTGTCAATTCCATTCAAATTAAAATACATTTCCATTTTTCAAAAAAAAAACAGACAAATACTTGTGAATAATTGTTTCATGAATTGTCAGCATACGTTGCAATCGTATGAAGTTTTTTTTAATACCAATTGTTCACACGTTCGAAAATTCCATGTGAAATTTTATTTATGATAAGCCTGATGGGGCAACATATTTAAATCTACTTCTAAACTTATACTTATATTATACACAATTATACCAAATTTAAAATTTTACATATGTAAATGAATTAAAACTTTTTATTTAAAATGGGACATTATACAGAAGAACTGGAAATAGATACGTTAATATTTCTCTAACGGGCAATAGAGAAAAATGCGAAGGTAACTTTTTTTTTCTTTTTCTCTCTTTTTTAATAATTTTTATAACTTACAAATAATCGCGCGAATTTTTACTCACACAAACGTGCTCTGGCCATGCATATTTATATATGTATAAAGTATTTTACCCAGCTAGCATTTGGCTGATCATTATTTGCATAAATCTCTTTTTGATTCTCTTGAGATCACTTTTGATGATTAAAAACTGATTTATCACTTAGGTGATTGAAAAAGGATTCACTTATGATTCATCTATATGATTAAACAATGATTTCTTGAAAATAGAGGAACAAAATAGAAAGAAACCGCCAAAAAGTCATTTCATGATTTAATACTACCAAAAAATTGCTCAAAAATTAATCAGCAAATCGTATCATAAATGATTGTTTAGTGTGATTCATCTGTAGGGTACCATTTTCTCACAACGAGAGTATCATTTATGATCGAAAAATGAGCTCATATGCGGTTATTTTTCCCTTCAAGCTGATTCGGAAAAGATTCGATTATGATACAAAATGCTAGCTGGGTAATAGCACATATGGATATGCATGTGTATGCCTGGATATATGTATATGTACACACATATCTATATAAACACATTTGAAAAGAGAAATGTAATAACTAACAAAATGATATGTATATAAATCAGTATACTGCAGTCAGCGTTACCATTAGTGAAGTTTTCCTTTTTCTTTTTGGAAATTTTTTTTTGAGATGCCAACAAGTTTTTTTGAATATATAAAGTCTTTTTTCAAACTCGTGAGAGTAAAATAAAGTTGCACTCGAAGAAAAACTTTTGTAATATAAAACACATGCTAATATTACATTCAAACTAAATTTACTCACAGCGGTGTGAAAACTATTAAAATGACCATTTAACATTTAACATGGCCTTAAAATGCCTTTTAAAATATGTATATTCTCTATCATTTTTTTAAATTGAACAAAAAAAAAAAGCAAGTAAAAATCTTTTATAAGTAATTTGAAATATTAATCAGTTGCAGTAAAATCAGAACACTTTATGAAATAATTGCGGATATTTATTGAATAAATATGAACGTATATGTACATATGTACATGCATGTAAATTTCTCAAAAATATATTACCCATTATTTTATTAAATTATATTTGCAACCATGTTTATTTTTTTTACAGCGGCATCTAACCAGTGTATACGAGATTCCAAATGTTTTCGTATTATGCTTATAGAACTAATATCTCTTTGAAATCAATTTTTTTTTTTAATTTGGCATTATCTAATTTTTCAATCAGTTAATGCCTATATGTAAAACGCGGTTTGATACCATTATTTCAAGAAATCAGTTTGTTGATACTTCCAGAGCGGACTTTTATGGATCTTTATATACAAACACATGTATATTAATCTATCGTTTTAAATATGCGCCTCATTAGTAGATTTTTTTTTCAATCTGTTTGAATGAGTAAAGAAGAAGGAGAAAAGCCTATATGGAATGAGGTTTTAGCACAACTTCAAGAGAACAAAAATCTTTTTGACAAATCCTACAAATGCTTAAATAAATCGAATTTGCCAAGCAGGAGAACAAGACATAAACATTTAAATTTATTAACGATTCATCATAACCATATAGTAGCAACAGCCAAGAATTTTAAACATTTATTGCATTCTAGTAACAGTAAGCAGGTTGAGGAGCTTATTTCTAGCGTAAAATCAAGATTACAGTATATCCTTTTGAAATTAAATTTTGTAGACAAGGTACCAACGTCCTTGGATGAAACTTTTGCGTTTGAATTAGAGGAAGACAGTGAGGAGGAGCATCCTATATTGGAAGATTACAGCGTCCCAGCAGGTACTAGTTTGAGCGAACATAAAATGGCTGAGCAGGTAAAATTCATTGAATTGGCATGCAGGATATTGCCAGACTTTGATGGTACAGTAGAAAATTTGCAACGCTTTATTGATGCGTTACAATTGCTAAATACATTGAAAGGAACGAACGAGGGTGTAGCCATTTCATTAATAAAAACTAAATTGATAGGTACCGCTAGAAGCTATATAACCGAAGAAAATACGATTGAGCAGGTAATAAATAAACTGCGTTCCTCAATTAAAGGCGAAAGCGCGGGATTGATCACTTCTAGAATTCTAGGCACAAGGCAATTGGGTAAGAGTGCCACCGATTATACGAAAGAAATAGAACAATTAGCGAAGGCACTAAATAATGCATATCTGGCAGATGGGTTAGGACCAGAAACGGCAAGTAAATATTCGACTCAGATAGCGGTTCAATCAATGGCTAGGAATGCTAACAATGAAAAAGTTAAATTAGTCATGGAAGTAGGTAAATTTGACAATATCTCTGAAGCGACAACTAAATTTACGAGTGTGGCAAATGATAACGCAAGTAACCAACAAATTTTTCATGTAAGAACAGATAATAATAGATATCGTGTCACAGGTTATAACAGGTACAGGTACAGAAACCGCAATAATTTCAATAATCAGGGTAACAATAATGGCAGCAACCGTGCCCACAACTCACGTCGAACTCGAAACTACCAAAGCTCTAACGGTAATACTGGGGAAATCAGCAACAGTAATTATAGTAATCGTCAGTCGCAGCATAGCTATCGCCAGTCACAGCCTAATAATTCTAGATCAAGTAATAGAAATGTACGCGTCTTAGAACAGGATTCGGAAAACCAATAGAACCCCCACAGGGGAGGGGGCGAAAAATTCAGGAAAACATACAAAACTTTAAAAATACAAATAACATTAAACGTTGCACCCCTGGGACTGAAACAATTTACAGTTTAAATTTAAATTTTTGCAGTTATATTAAACTTAGTTTATATGGCAATTCAGAAAGCACTTTTCTTCTCGACACAGGTGATGACATTTCGTTAATTAAAGTAAATCAAGTAAAAAACAGCGACAAAATAGATAAAAATCAGATTGTTTCGATAAAAGGCGTTGGAGATGGAGTTTTTAGTAGCATTGGGTCAATTTATAGTAATATTTTTATTGATGACGGTGTAATTGAGCACAAGTTCTTTGTAGTTGACAATACTTTTCCTATTCCTTGTGATGGTATAATAGGACTTGATTATTTGAAGACCAAAAATTGTATTTTGAACTATAGTGATGAGAATAGCGTTTTAGTAATCCGTACTAGAGAATTACCTTATGATGTAGAAATGCCAATCATTGATATGCAAACAGTCTATGAATTTACTGTTCCATCACGTTGTGAAATTTTTCGAAAAATGTATAATCTCAACCCCACTCAGTCTTATTTTGTTCCAAATCAACAACTAGAAAATGGCATTCTCATACCAAATTGTATAATTTCTGGATCAAATCCATACATAAAAATTTTAAATACTACTGGTAATAACGTAACCATTCGAAATAAACAATTTCTTTTTGAAAATTTGAACGATTACAACACTTTTACAGTACAACAGTCCAATGGACATAGAAATGAGGAAGTAATTAGCACGTTAGAAAAAAATTTTCCGGAATTTGTTTCAGACAAGTTAGTTAAACTTTGTAAAGAATATACAGACATTTTCGCATTGGAGCATGAAAAAATTACAGCCAATAATTTTTATAAGCAACGACTTCACGTCAAAGATACAACACCGACATACATCAAGAACTACCGTATTCCGCACACTCAAAAAGAGGAAATTGATAAACAAATCAGTAAACTGCTAAAGGATGAGATTATTGAACCTTCATTATCCGAGTACAACAGTCCACTTCTTCTCGTACCGAAAAAGTCACTTCCTGGAGATAATAGTAAAAAATGGCGATTAGTTTTCGATTTTAGGCAAGTAAACAAAAAGTTAGCAGCTGACAAATACCCGTTGCCAAGGATAGATGACATCCTTGACCAACTCGGGCGAGCAAAGTACTTTTCATGTTTAGACCTCATGTCAGGATTTCACCAGATCGAACTGGATGAGGAATCCAGAGACTTAACGTCATTTTCAACGCAGCAAGGTTCATTTCGTTTCAAACGGCTTCCTTATGGTTTAAAAGTTGCGCCTAACTCATTCCAAAGAATGATGGCGTTAGCTTTTTCCGGTCTTAAGCCAGACCAAGCATTTTTGTATATGGACGATTTAATTGTTATAGGTTGTTCCGAAAAACACATGATCAACAACTTGCGTGATGTTTTCGAGACGTGCAGAAAATACAACTTGAAGCTTCATCCTCAAAAATTTAATTTTTTCCGCACTGAAGTTGTTTTTCTCGGGCACAAGTGTACCAATCAAGGTATTCTTCCCGACGAATCTAAATTTGAAATTATTCAAAATTTTCCAACTCCAAGTAATCCTGAAGAAGCTAAACGTTTTATTGCATTCTGTAATTACTATAGAAAATTTGTCCCTAACTTCGCAAAATATGCATTACATATCACACAACTTACTCGTAAAAACGTTGAATTCACTTGGTCGAAAGAATGTGAAAAATCATTCCAGTATTTAAAAAATGCTCTACTTAAACCGAAGGTACTAAAATATCCTGATTTTGACAAACTTTTTTACATAACGACGGACGCAAGCAAAATTGCTTGTGGTGCTATTTTAAGCCAGGAATACGATGGCAAACAAATGCCTATCGCTTTCGCTTCACGTTCATTTACGAAAGGGGAATCCCATAAATCAACTATTGAGCAAGAGTTGACGGCTATTCATTGGGCGATTAATTATTTTCGACCCTACGTTTATGGTAGAAAATTCGTCATTCGCAGCGACCATAAACCGTTATCGTATCTCTTTTCTCTTAAAAACCCATCGTCTAAATTAACTCGCATGAAACTGGACATTGAAGAGTATGATTTTGAAGTCCAATATATCAAAGGTTCTGATAATTGCGGTGCAGACGCACTCTCAAGAATCGATATTGGGTCTATCAAAACAATAAGTGATGCAAATGTCTACATGGTGACAACAAGGGGTCAAGCAAAAAGGCAAAATTCGAGTCAAACAAACAACAAAGGTATTGGTAACGAAAATTTAAATATAGTTCGCAAACCAAAAGCGTATGAAATAACCAATTTTAGAGAGGCAAGGAAAATTCCGTTAATCAAATTCGAACTCCGTGAACAAATTCCAGCAGCAACCTTAAGAAAAGGTAACATTTTATTGCGTAAATTTAACATCGACAATAGTATTTTAAATGATAAAATTGTTCTAAAACAGTTAATATCAAAGCTAGAAATCGAAGCTAAAAATTCTAACGTCGAAAAAGTCCAAATATCTCTGAACGACGACTTGTTCAACTACGTGTCAGTCGAGGAATTTAAAAGTAACGCAGAAAAGTATCTAGATACATTAATAATTATAATAACCCCAAAAATTAAATTTGTTAGTAGTAAAGCTGAAAAGGAGAAATTATTGAAATTTTATCATAATGAACCCTTAACGGGAGGACACTCAGGTGTAACAAGAACATTAAATAAATTAAGGAATTACTGTTATTGGAAAAACATAACAAAAGACGTAATTAAATATGTTAAATCTTGCCTTCTTTGCCAGAAAAATAAATCTTTGCCAAAAAATATAGAACCTTTAAAAATAACACAAACGCCAAATAAAGCTTTTGATAATGTCATAATCGACACCATAGGACCTTTCATTCCATCAAATCATGGAAACGAATATGCTGTTACAGTCGTGTGCGATCTATCCAAATATTTGATAGCCATACCAGTTCCATCGAAAGATGCAAAAACGATAGCCAAAGCAATTTTCGAAAACCTAATCTTAACATACGGACCACCAAAGAAAATTTTAACGGATCAAGGTACGGAATATAAAAATGAGCTAATGGGTACATGTGTGTATTACTCGGAATTAACCAGGAAACGTTAACCGCATACCATCATGAAACGCTAGGGACTGTCGAAAGATCACATAGGACTTTCAATGAGTTTGTCAGAAGTTATCTAACAACAGAAAAAACTGATTGGGATGACTGGCTTAAGTATTTTTCATATTGCTTCAATACTACTCCATCCACTGTACACGGATATTGTCCGTTCGAATTAGTTTATGGTAAATTGCCAACGGCACTCCCATTCTTAGAACCAAATGTAGTAGAACCAATATACAATATAGACGCATATGAGAAAGAAATTAAGTTTAGACTTCAAACAGCACAAATACGAGCAAAAGCACTAATAGAGAAAGCCAAACTAAAGCAAAAGAGTTATTATGATGAAAATGTGAGAAGTAGTGTAATGCGAATTAATGACTTGGTCTTGTTAGAAAACAATGCAAGACATAAATTGGAATCTTTGTACACTGGTCCATTTAAAATAACTGATATTGATATATATGGTAATTATACTTTAAAAATTTCAGACAATAAATCACAAAAGGTTCATAAAAACAGATTTAAGAAGTATAGTGAATAGCAGTATTAATTACTGACAAGCGTCATACAAAAAATAAAAAATAAAAAAAAAAATATATATATATAAATTTTTTAAATCATGTGTATCAAAAAAACTGTTTGGCAAACTCTTATTTTTTCCCATTTATAAATGCTAGCGCGTAAATAACGTTTGCAAACTAATAAGTAAATCCCAAAAATCAAAAAAAAAAATTTTTTATACTTAACATACTTGAAATCTTCGGAAAAATATGTATATAAAAAAAAAAAAAAAAATTTAATAACTTGTAAAATATTTACATGTTTAAAAATTGTATTATAAATTTTTTTTCTTTCAAAAATAAAAAAAAAAAAAAAAAATATATAACACGTAATAACAAATTAATTCTTTTATGAATCGTTTAATCAAAAGTCATTGAGTTCATGTATAATTTATAACTAAGACATCATATATATATAAATTTGTATATGCGCGCGCATACATACATATATATATTAAAAAAAAAAAAAATTTTATATATATATTATATTTATATTATTATAATTTAAATTTTATCATTATTATTATTATAAAAAAAAAAAAAAATATATATATTATATTTATATTATTATAATTTAAATTTTATTATTATAATTTAAATTTTAAAAAGGGGGGAGGTGTAGTGCCATCACTGATAGCACCAATTCGGTGCTTTCGTTATGCAGCGCTGGTACTCTCTCTCTCAATCTCTCTCTTCTTTAGATTTAGAGTTAAGAAGACAAGTACCAATAAATAAAGAAATAGTCGAGTAGAAACCATCAACTTAACAACTTGACTCCTTTATTCACTCATTAAAATTAAACGTTTAACAGTGCTAGTTGTACTAAACCAAAAGATCAAGCGGAAAAAAATGCAGTAATTGTGGAGGTAATCACACCGCTAACTATAGAGGATGTCCTGTATATTCTTTCGTTAAAAAGACTATGGGGCAAAAACCTAAAGTAGCTCCAGCACAAACAGCAAACGCTTACTCCGCCGCTCTTGCCCAAGTGAGCCAACCAGTTAATTGACGTGTATCGTATACCGATGCTGCTAAGACAAGCTCTATTCCCACACAAAATGTTTCACGGCCAAATACTTCAACATATACAAACTCAGGCTTTAATTTTACTCGCCTTGAAGCTACTATTGAAAATCTGGTGCAAACTATAAACAATTTTACAACAAATATGACTAGCATTATGCAAGAAATGCTGAGAATGCAGAATACTCTGCTTCAAGCATTAGCGAGCAAGCCATGAAAACGTTAAAAATATGTTTCTGGAACGCAAACGGCATTCGCCAACACAAAAACGAACTTGAGCACTTCTTCAGGGAAAACAATATTGATATAATGTTGGTCTCTGAGACTCATTTGACTTCGAGAAGCCGCTTTAAAAGTAATGGCTACACCTTATATGACTCAAAGGACCCGAGAGGAAGAGCATGCGGTGGATCAGCAATTCTGATAAAGTCAAGACTTAAGCACTATATTCTGGACAACATTTGTGAAGAACATCTTTAAGCAACAAATATTTGGGTCGAAAATTTTTGATCAAATTTTGTCATATCATAAATTAACTCCCCTCCTAGGTTCGCAAATACTGAGGATCAATACGAGGACTTCTACAAATCTCTTGGCCCTTGCTTCGTAGCAGCTGGCGACTACAATGCAAAAAAACCGTTCTGGGGTTCGCGTCTTATTACACCTAGAGGTCGGGCATTGTTCAACACAATTTCAGAAATGGGCTTGGACGTCATTTCGAGTGGAGAGCCCACTTACTGGCCTACGGACATATGAAATATTCTAGATGTTATAGATTTTGGAGTCATGAAAAATATCTCAAGGGAATTAGTTCATGTTCAAGCTTCTCAAGATCTCTCCTCGGATCACTCTCCTACGATCGTTACAATTTGTAGTCCACTAAGAAGTGACTTACGTCACCCATATGTGAAGACGATCAACCGTGTTAATTGGCTGGGGTTCAGAAAATATCTCGGTAGTCATTGTACGGAAAACATTACACTAAGAACATCCGAAGATATTGAATTTAACATTGGCAATATTATCAAAAATATAAAACAGGCTTCTGTACATACCACTACCTCCCACCCACAGACTGGAATTAATATCATTTAGTCTACGGATATTGAATGTCTCGTAAGTGAAAAAAGAAGAGCTTGAAGGGAATGGCAACAGCACAGATCGCCCCAACATAAAATCAGATTTAAAGAGTGCACTAAACGACTCCAAGACTTGCTTGCATTTGAAAAAACTGCCACATCAGCATCTAATTACTCTTTGTGGCGCGCTGCTAGAAAGCTTAAAACACCTGTTGAGTTTAAACCACCTCTGCGTACATCTACAGGGGGTTGGGCAAGAAGCGATACTGAAAAAGGTTAAATATTTGCTGAGCATTTAAAATCCGTATTTACCCCAAACACATGTTCTGGTGCTGTTGATTTGCCAAATGTATTTACGCTATCCCCTCGAGCAATAAAATTTAAAACGCGTGATGTACAAAAAATAATTGCAGAACTCAACCCGAAAAAAGCTCCGGGTATTGATAAAATTAGTAACCTGATACTGATGAAGTTGCCGCGTATAGCTATTAGAATCCTGTTATTAATTGTTAATGCCATTTTACGACTGGAATATTATCCAAACAGCTGGAAGCTTGCCAAGGTTAAAATGATCCCAAAGCCGGGCAAAGATCTTGCCAAAGCTGAGTCATATAGGCCAATAAGTTTACTGTCAACAATGTCAAAGCTCTTTAAAAAGTTAATCATGACAAAATTGTTCCCAATTCTAGTTAGAAGGGGGTGCATACCAGACCATCAATTTGGTTTTAGAAGTCAGCATAGCATAATTGAACAAACTCATAGATTGGTTCAATTTATAAGAAGAACATTTGAAGAAAAAAAGTATTGTTCTGCGCTGTTTATCGACGTTTCTCAGGCACTTGATAAAGTGTGGCATGAAGGTCTTATTTTAAAATTGAAATCATATTTTCCAATAAATTTTCTGAAGCTATTAGAAATTTATATTACTACGGAAGTTTACGGTTGTGGAAGGAGACTTCATGAGTATGCGTGAATATCATCCGGTGTGCCACAGGGGAGCATACTGGGGCCAGTTTTGTATTTGATTTACACTTGTGATATGCCTTTGAGCAGCAATATCCATACATCTACGTTTGCCGATGACACAGCCTGCCTTAGTATGCACGAAAACCCGCACGAGGCTTCCGATATCTACAAGAACATATTACACACCTGGAACTATGGTTAAATTTATGGAGAATCAAAGTAAACAAGCAAACGTGTGTCCAGGTAACATTTACCCTGCGAAGAGATACTTGTTCCCCAATTCGAATCAACAATCAAGTTGTTCTTCAACATTCACACGTAAAATACCTTGGTATACACCTTGATCGACGGCTTACATGGACGCCCCATATTGACTCAAAGCTAACACAAATGCAACTGAAATTAACTCAGATACATTGGCTGATTAATAGAAATTCAACACTCAGTCTAGATTGTAAACGTTTAATATACATGTCTATTTTGAAACCAATATGGTGCTACGGAATACAGTTATGGGGCACAGCTTCAGCATCCAATATAGAGAGAATCCAACGAAGGCAAAATAAGATTTTAAGACTAATAACATCGGTTCCATGGTACATCAAAAATTCAAATATACATCGTGATTTAAATATGCCACTAGTGACTGAAGAAATCGCAAAATACGCAGGCAAATACATAACAAAACTCGAGACCCATCCTAATGTTTCAATGACTCTTTACTTTTTCTTTGATGTATTTAAAGTTTACTTGTTCATATGATGACGGTGCAATCAGGAAAGAAAGATTCAAATCTACCAATGAAGCATGAGAGCTCGAATTAAAGTTTTTGTGATATTATGTAAAGCTCTCATACAAATCGGTTTCAATACGAATGAGTAAAGCTTTTGAGTATGCGGATAACGATATCCTTATATTTAAAGGAATGCGTTCTCAAAATAGGTTTTGTTTTAAACAGAGACTAGTAATAAGAAAAATCGTTGACTAATTATTACATTATTATATAAATAATTTCTCTCGAACGTTATGTCTGATTACTGTCTGTTTAAATACGTACAAGAAATTTGGAATCTCAATATTATCATTATTACTAATGGTAACATGAATAAGATGCCATACCAAAGGTGTAACAACTTTCGATTTACTTTTTTTCGACTCTAACAGACTGCCTATGTAATCGATTGTTCGTTGTACGCATCACTAAACATTAAATGAGAGCAAAAATAGCCATAAATACAACAGGAGCAAAATCGTAATAGTTAATTCACTGATGTTAATCAATTATGAATACAAATTTTTATTAAAGCTTTATAAAAAAATATGTTTCATAACTATTGTGCAGATTAAAGCTGAAATAAGGAATTTTTACGAATTATACCGATAGCATCTACCTTTGTACATAATAGAAGGGCTATGCAAATTGTTAAGTTTTAATTTTAATGATAAGATTATTATTATTCTATTTTTGTTATTTAAATTGTTGCAAATTAAGATAAATTCTCACTTAGTTATAAGTAGTGTGCAAATGGCGGTCTGAGTCCTGTTTTGGGAATTCAAAACCGGGAAAAATCAAAAAGGGTGGCAACCCTGTTACAAATGTGGGGATTTTCATCATGAGATTTTCTTGGCTATATGTGTGTGTGTGTGTGTGTGAGAATTTTTGATTCTTTGTGTATGTGTATGTATGTATACTAGCGTACAGCTTTTATTGTTATTGTAGAGAAGCGTTGTGCTTACAGTGTATGGATGTATGTATGTGTTCATGTATGTGTGTATGTGTGTGTGTTCGTATTTACTTATATTTTTGATGGTGTCTGACTGATACTTTTGTTGTAGTGGCGGACAATCATTATACCCAGTAGGAAATGTCGATGGTGAAAAATGTGCTGACTAGCTTTTGACTAGGTTGTCATCAGTACTACTATATAATTATACCCCATACAATACTTTGAAATCCTACTAATAAAAATACAATTCACTAGGTAGTGACTGCGTAGTTCTTATGGGGTCAGGAGATATACTAAGCAGACAGTTATTTACTGGTACATTTCTTTAATTTACGTACATACAAATGTATGTATATTGACAAGTTATTGTCAATTCCACCTCTCTCCTTCTTTTATACTGACGGATAGAAGAAAACTTATTATACCAAAGTTGTAACTAAAATTTTAGTGTTGACACAAAGACACTTGCTCCCAGCCTGACTGCAGGGTAGTGACAAGGGATCTGTGCATTTGTGTGTATGTAGTGATTGTTATTTGATAGACTTTGAGTTGCTGTTTTGAGTTATCGTTGGTATGCTTATGTAGGGTTATTGTATGTATGCATTTATGTTTGCGATCTTTGGAGAAATAATCTAACAGATACAGAGAGTGGCAACCCTGTTGTGAATGGAAGTGGATGGGGAATGTATTTGGTAATGTATCTATATGTTGCTGTATTAATGTATGTGATCGTATCTATTTTTACTTTGAAGAATATCATTGCTTGTGTGTATTGTTTAGCCTTCGAGAGTTTTTCATACATATTTACAAATGAATGTGTACATGTTTTCTAGGCTATTGACGTTGCTATTCTTATGGAGATAGAAAATATTGTGTTGACATATGGTTTATATGTACAAGTGAATTTCAGATGTTAAATATTTTGAATTAAATCAGGTTGATAAGCAGATTTTTTTAATAGGGGTAATGATATTTTTATTTCAGTATATTTTACTTTAATGTAGCAATTATAGGAAATAGCTTTTGAAGACATACACCAAAACTTATAGAAGCATCTACTTTTACGTGTCCCCATTTTTCTCATACCTTTGTATTACAAACTGATGCTAGCGATTTTGATCTGGGTATTGCTGTGTATATGAATTTCATCATATATCGTAATACCATTAGATAAATTAGATTTGACGACTACTACACGATTATCTTATGAATTATGGTAATTTGTATGTGTGTGTGTGTATGTGAGTATGTATGTATGTGTATGTCTGTGTGTATGAATTTCATAATATTATAAAATTTAATTATGTTCGTTTGTGTTTGTGTATTACGTCATCACCTCTTTGTGTGTCATGCCAGACATTTGGTAGTATAAAATATTAGCATATAGCTATCAGAACTTTTTTTTTTTAATCGTAGTATGTTTTTATAATTAAGATTGCTTTATATTTTCTAATGCTGAAAATTGTCCAGCGTTAAAGTCTGCCTGTTTATATTACAGATTTTGTTTATTTAACTACGTCCGGCTTCTTTGGCTGAACTTCTTTTCATACGATCATGGGAATTTATAGTTTCTCTGTCCATAATAAGGTCGTTAAGCTTTGGCATGTGCTTTGAATGTAAGTGTGATTGTTAAGATCTAATAAATACTTGAGTATTGATAAAAAATTTGATATTATGCGTACATACATATCTACAAATTGATTTTATGTATGTATGTACATATGTACATACAAATATGTGTTTGACTCGCTGTTTGAATAAATTGTTTGTCATGTTAGGACTTTTGTTGTTGTTGTAAATATTCGCCTGGTCTTTTATGTATAGATGTGAAATATCTTCATAGTTTTTTTTATTTGAAATTAAAAAACGTTGATTTAATTTTTATCTGTATTTACTTAAAAGCTTCTTAGGATGTTCTGTTTTAAGTAAAACTGAATTCCTTAAGATACATACTTTAGAGTAATAGTAACTATAATAGAAATATTTCCTATATTTAATTTACATTTGGTTAAATTTGATGCAGCTTATATTCATATTTTGATATTAAATTTTTTCCAGCCGTAGACTTTTTTCACCACCTTTTACATTTATTTTAGAACATCTTACATTGCCTTTTATACATTTATAAACATTTTTAAATGAAACTGATCCAGCAGTCCAGCTTAAGTAACGATAGTTTTTTGTTAGCCAGCTTGCTTCTTTTTTTATTTTTTATTTATTTATTTTTTTTTGTTGATAAACATTTAAAATCAAAAGGGAGTTTTATATTGAAATTATTATATTCTTAATTTTCGAAAACAATCGCTTCTTCTTTTCCGAAGTAATTATTTGAATTACTTTTGAAACCTTACGCGACTATAAAAATTATGTTATTTTTCATATTGCTTAATTTATAAGACTTTTAGAATTTGACCTTTGATAGGTATATACATATTCTAGTATATGATATTGAATAAGAATGCAGTAAGCTGATGTCTTTGCTTACTGTTTCAAATTAAAATTTTATTCAATTAGCCCGCTATTGAATAAAATAAGCTTTTATCTTAAACTCCGGTACAGGTAGAAGCGCTTGAGATTCTTTCATATAGTAGCTATGTTGGAATCTTAGATACATATCATATATAGAATTACATAAAGTTTATTTATAAATTTTATGTTAGGATTATCATCATATGGATATGAGACTGAACTTTAATGTACTTTTAAATTAGTTAATTCATAATGAACAATCTTATTTTCTTCTTGAATAGCGATCAACAGAAAACGAAGGTAATTTCTTACAATTTAGGTCTGACCTCTCAACTGCTCCTCTAGTATATAATATGACTTTGTATGTCAGTATTTCTGTCTACTCTTTGTCAGCGTTAGGGATAATTAAATTTTAAACGTTTTATTCTTCAGATTGTGTTACTTCATACTTATAATATGTTTAAGTACATTAATAATGTACGAGTATATGTTAATTTTATAAAGGGTGAGCGGTTATGGATTTTTTTTCTCATTTTACTAAAGTTCAGCGTATTGCGTATATATTTCTAATATATTTAAGTGAGCTTTTTGTATCTGTCAGACAGAGTGTACGTATCAGTTGGTCAGGCAGTCTCTCTTTTTATTTATTTTTTCTTCTAATGTGTCACTACTATTTTTCAGATTTTACTAGTTGAAATAGAGAATATTTGTATAATTGTTAAATGTATTAATATATAGGTAAATATATGTATGTACGTAGAAATTAGTTCATATACAAAGAAATACATGTTTAATAATAAACTATTCTAGAAAATCGATCCCAAATAACACAGTTACCTCCATTATCAATTCACCATAATTATTTTTATTAAGTATCAGAAACATTAGAATATCTATATGTCATATGTCCCCAACCTTACTGACAACAATAACATAAGAAAAACAATAAAAATAGCAAATGCTTGTTTTGCTTATAAACCAAACAGAACTTTAAACTCAATATTTACAAAAACAAAAACGCGGGTTGAGAAAAATAAACAAAACAATGTCATATACGAAATACAATGTAAAGGGAAAAACGACGAAAACTGTGATCTAATATACATTGGCACAACAAAGAGAAGTTTAGATACAAGAATGGGAGAACACAAAATGGACATAGTAAAAAAGAAGGAAACAACAGCACTAGCACAACATGTATTACAAACTGGACACTCAGCTGACTTCGAAGGAGTTAAAATTTTGGATATAGAAAAAATGGAAAGAAAAAGATACACTATTGAAACATTAAGAATACAGCAAAAAATAAACAAAACAATGAATCTAAAAGAAGATACAGCAAACATAAACACAAACTACAAAGTAGCTTTAAACGAAACAGATCTGTGATATTAAGTTAAGTTGTGTTTAAAAAATGTTATATTTGTTTATATATGTTTTAATGTTGAGTATTGTTATTCAATATGAAAAATATGTATATGTACCTATGTAAATAATTATTCCATGAATTGTAAGTTAAAATGACTCAAAGCAAAATTGTTTTTATAATTGTTTTTTATTATTTAAATAGACGATCCCTTGAAAAAGTAGACAAAAAATCTACGAAACGTCGGGAAAAACTGTAAATAAATGGATTTTTATTTGCATTGAAATATTAGGCCCAATTAGCTTAAAAGGAAATCAACTTAAACCTAAATACTGGCCAAAATAACAAAGAGATTAGAATATCTATGTTTGGGAGAACTTTTACCTCATGTGCTTTTACAAGACGTTTGCTGGTTTATCCGTTAAAGTTATTGTTGTTACCGTAGGCTAGGTTGTATCGCATTCAGATGTAATCATTTCTCACTTAGAAAAGGTCCTCATCACCATCAATCATACCTGTATACAATACATTCATGAGTTGAGTTCATCCAGATACAATTGCTGTCTACAAATTAATGATTAGAAAAAATCTTTCTCATCACCTTCTAACAGGTTTAATATTTTGCTAGCATGCATGCTTTAGCATGCTTCTATCGATAATGACGCGAAAGTCCGACATTTAGTGGTGTTTCAATTAAAAATCTATACTATTAGAATTACGAATTCACTCTTGAATTTTTAACAAAGTAGATACATACAGTATGTCAAGAAAATGTTTTGACATAGTTAAAATCGTTATAAATTTTGATTTTTATCATAAATATTTTTATTTTTCTTTGCATTATGAAATTTTTGGTTATGGATTTCATTTTATTTACATTTAGTGAACAAATAGTAGTAAGTTATACGCAAAATTAAAAAGTGAGAGCATAAAAATTACATGAAAGCCAAAGAAACTCAAAAATTTCTCTGTCAAGAAAATGTTTTTACATCCTTGTATTATATAGTAAGAAAATATGAAAGATTTTAAGTTGTACAAAAATAATTTTTTTTTGGCTCCATTGGTATTAAATCGGCTTGTAAGACGACTTCTCATGGAAAAAATTTTTCTTTTCCAAATATTCCGCCGAAATTTCTCATATTCCCCTCGTATTACTGTTTTAAACTCCATTTACTTCTTGAAATACCCTTTGGAAATACAATTTTTTAAATAAACCCATAAATTTTGAATAGGGTATAGATCTGAACCTTGAGATGGAGTATCCACAACCTTACCGCAATTGAAAGGACACCATGTTCTTATCAAAAGTGCCTCATGTTTGAGGTCAGTACATTAATAAAAATTTAAAACTTCCATATTTACCAGCTATAAAGCCAACCTTACTCGCGCTGTCAACGAAAAACCATTTCAACGTATTGATGTACCACTCACACAGTTTCCCATGAGACAAAGGCAATTGCTCAAAAGAATCGACTGTACTTCAATAAATGGTCGGAAATCCCCGCTTTCTAGAGTGTAGCCCAAACAGCAACAATTGTCTTTTGTGATAACGCATGCTTACAAGCTTGATGGCTTCTACGATAATGTGATTTTCGGCGACGAAACCAAACTTCTGCTTTATTAGAATGATGGATCCAACAAAGTATGGAGGAAAAAAAATCTTTAAAAATATTGGAAAGTGAAACCGTAAACCCATCTGTAAAACTTAAAAAAGGTTGGTTGATGGATTGGAGGTATATATACATACATATGTACATATGTATATATGGTGTAAAACGTGGGATAAATTTGCTTTATTGAGAACACCATGAATGCGGGGCAGTGCCTTAATATATTGAAGCATTTTTTGGATGACAGCTCGAGTAAATTTGGGTTTATTGCTGGAAAACATGCAAGTTTCCAGTTGTTATCAATCTAATGACACCAAACACAAGGCACTTTCGGTAAGAACATGGTGTCTTTTCAATTGCGGCAAAGTTGTGGATACTCCATCTCAAGGTCCAGATCTATGCCCTATTCAAAATTTATGGGTTTATTTGAAAAATAGTATTTACAAAGGGTATTTCAAGAAGTAAATGGAGTTTAAAACATTAATACGAGGGGAATATGAGAAATTTCGGCGGAATATTTGGAAAAGCAAAATTTTTTCCATGAGAAGTCGTCTTACAAGCCGATTTAATACCAATGCACAGTGGCGTGAATTTAAAAAAAAGTGGTAAAAAGTCCGCAACTTTTGAACTAGTTAACCGATTTCGATGAAACCAACTGTTTTGGAAAGTAGAAGTGTTGAAATTTTTAGAAAGCATATTTTGAGGCACCCTGTTGTAAGACAGGGTAGCTCCAAACAGCCTCAAAGTGGGAAAGTGCGGGTATCGAAATTCTTTCGGAGCTTGTAACTTTTGTAAATAGGGACCGATTTCAATAGTTTTTTCAGCGGGACAATCTACGTTAAGAAATAAAAATAAAACATGCTAAGAGTACCATTTTATCTCTTTCAGTTTCAAAGTTATTTGACTTGAAAAATTTATTTTTTAATTTTTGGCCCTGACTTTTTTATTAGTTAGTACATAACTTCTTTATTACTTGGCAAAAATCAGTATGTTTTAATGTTTTTGAAAGAAAACTTCATTACAACTCATATAAAAAAATTTTTTTTTGATATCTCAAAAATTGTAGCAAGGAATAATTTTGCAACTTGGATTTTTAAAAATTATGAAAAAATTTGGTATATTTTGTGAAAAAAGTATTCTTAATTTTTTTGGAGTATTTTAATAATAAGTATTTGATAAAAACTTTGATTGTATCTGAGAAAGGAGACATTGAGAAAGGATGTGAAATAAATTTTGGAGATTGTTGTTGGTGCACCCTACATTCAGCATTGGTCGAAAACTAGCAATTTTTTTTCAAAAAATCCGATTTTCGGATGTGGCAAAAAAATTGCACGGTCGTTTTTGTAAATTTTTTGGTTTTTTATTATAAATAAATTTGTTGTAAGTAACCTGTAAGAAACTCTTGACATCCTACACATAAATGTAGGCAGGAGAGGAGATTTTCTAAAAATTCTAAAATTTTTCTAACACAATTTTTCCCAATAAGAAAAAAGTATTATAAAATTATAAATTGCGAATCATTTTAATTTTTTATCAATAGTATACATTTAGCTTTGCAAACTGGAAAAAAATTATTCTCCTACCTTCAATACTTTTTGAAATATTCAAAATCCAATTTTGATTAAAAATTTTAATTTTCTACATTTTTTATTTTTGTCTAAATTATTGATCTTATTTTCTTTACTGCAAATGTTTCTTAATTTTTTTCTATGTGATTACAATAGTAGATATAATTGTCTATTCAACGGTATATAATATGTATTCCTTTGCCATTATATCAGTCTTAAAATGTATACACAAATATAACACCTCAGGTAACAATTTACGTGTTTTATCTGATACTCAAACAAACCCACATTTTTTATGAACTCTTGAAGTATATTTATATACCTACAAGGACAAATAGATTGAGTTATTTATTTATTTAAAAAAAATTAGTAGTTAACATTAGAACATTAAATTACGAACATTTTTTATGTAGCTCCTTTTTAAACGCATATAAATTCCCTAAGTTTTAAATATAATTTGACAGAGAATTCCAGAGACTTTTTGCCATGATATCAGATATTTGTTTGTATGAATATAAATACTTATGTATCAAAAGATATATGTACAATGTACATATGTATGTATGAGTATGAAAACTTACAACTAAATTTCTCCTTTTGATTCTGATAATTGTATTAAAAATATATTTAATAAGTTCAGTTTCATTTTCTTTATTACTCGTATCTAAGTGCATGGATACATACATATGTTGTTTTTAATTTATATTTGGGTTTTACTTCAAGAATTTGCTTTAAAATAATCTGAGACATCATGGCCTAGCAAGCTATTGATTTCCTCTGCTTCGGGATCGTCCTTCTCGATTTCAATACTTATTTTTGGCAACCATTTCATTCTTATGCCTTGTAGGACTGGATCAGAAGACAATAGCAAATGATGCATTAAATCATTATTTTGAGCAACTCTAGAGCATTTACGTGTATTGAAAAGTCGATATTGCCTAACATCTCTATTTCTAGCTTCCTGTGCTTCTGCGGTTAGTTCCCCCAGAGAAAGAATGTTGTTTTCTATTATTTCTTTTGTATGTGCTAGCACTACTACGGTTGGAGTTATTGATTTCCATGGATATAATTCATTTATTAGAATCAGAGTGTCTTTTGCATATTTTTTAAATTTGTCCTTATTAATTAAATTTTTGCTATTTATGACGGCCAGTATTATTTTGAAACGTCTTATGAGATTAAAGCTAATACCAGTTATAGAAGATGTGGTTTCAGGGTCATCAAAAAATCGCCTGGCAGTGTTGCCATTATTGGAGTTTCCATAGCCATATAAATGTTTGTCAATGATTAAGCCACGTTTCATAAACTCATCTTGAATTCTTTTCTTTTCTTCCAACCGTATCTGTTTTAAAGCAGAATTATTCGCAACTAGAACGTTCTGAAGTTATGGTACACTGCGATATATATTGTCGTAAGATAGATGTAAAATGTACTCCATGAATCGAATCCGAGCATGAAGTGGTGATATTCCAAGCTTAAGGGCATCTTCATTAGTTGGAGTATAATTCTCAATGTCCTTAAAATCGGAATTTTTCTTTCCGCATATATTACAAATCAAATAAGATTTTGTATCGGTTATTGCATTTGCAACTTTTCCATCTATCATTGTTAAATAAGGTCTAAAAGATACTGTTATTACTCGTCCTAATATATGAACGTCAATGGGTTCCATATTAGAAATTTCATGTTTTATACCATAAACCAGATTTTGAGTTGTTTCTTTGTTTTCCTTGATGTATTCAAAACGTATTGGTCGGCATAAAAACTTTGAGCCTGGAGTAGTATTTACCCACACATCTTTAAATGCATTTTTACTTGTTGAAGGCATTTCATTATGTAGTCGAAGCCTTAATGGTACTAACGATGCCATTAAAACTTTGGAAAAGTCATTATCGTATGCACTGGGCTGTCTATATTATGAAAATCCAGATGATCCATCACATCCCCATTTGTATATTAGTGTTAGTTCAGAATTATTACATGTATCTAAGTCTCTTTCGTCAAAAGTAGCGATGAGTCTTGATGCTGTATTATGAAGAATGTCTGACAAACTAATGACTGCACTTCGGCTATCCACTGTTATCGGATGTGGCAAAATTTCCGATTTTCTTTTTAACAACAATGTTGTTGATGGCAAAGGCCCAATTTTTTCTTTAAGCACCTTCCTTAAGATATCGTATTTATTTCTTGAAAGGCCCAAATTAAGAATGAGTGCTAGTGCATCTTCAACCGTAAAATGTTTACTATATTTTGGCGTTGGAATGCTTTCCACCATCCGTCTTAATCTTTTTGGATACGCAACTGATAGCACATCTACGATTTTGCCTGCTTCTTTAAGTTGAGTCTTCGCCAAAATCAATTTGAATGAATCTTTGATTTCATTTTTGGAATACGTATTTATCAAGTCTTCTTGTTTAATCCTTTTGCTCCTGCGTCGAACGTTATCGTAATCTTTATTTGGCCGACCAAACTTCTTTGGGTATATTTCCGTAGATAGTCCCATATCTAACCAATCCTGATTTTAATTCAGAAATTGATTTATTGCATTCACGTATCTTCTTATAATTTAAAAAAATTTTCAAGTTTTTTCGATAAATCTGTGTTTACAGATAAACCATATGTAGTAGATATTATGTACAGCAGTTGGTCTACCTTGTCCAACCGAGTACTACCATCAGTGAGGTTTTCCCACATTAATTTGCAGAGCGATTTATTTTTAATTGTTATCTCCATGATAGCTATAACTGAAATAATGACATTAAATGCATCGCAGCTTAAATATATAGCTATTTTACAAGCTACGAATACAAAGCCGATACAAATATCAGGTAAAACCATACCCATATTGGAGATGTGCGCGCAGGTACCTTTGTCCTTGTGGGTATATAAATATACTGTGTGTATATAAATTTTTATATTTTATTGTATTTAAGTAAAGAAAGTATTTAATAACAGCTTCAAGAGTTCATAAAAAATGTGGGTTTGTTTGAGTATCAGATAAAACACGTAAATTGTTACCTGAGGTGTTATATTTGTGTATACATTTTAAGACTGATATAATGGCAAAGGAATACATATTATATACCGTTGAATTGACAATTATGTCTACTATTGTAATCACATAGAAAAAAATTAAGAAACATTTGCAGTAAAGAAAATAAGATCAATAATTTAGACAAAAATAAAAAATGTAGAAAATTAAAATTTTTAATCAAAATTGGATTTTGAATATTTCAAAAAGTATTGAAGGTAGGAGAATAATTTTTTTCCAGTTTGCAAAGCTAAATGTATACTATTGATAAAAAATTAAAATGATTCCCAATTTATAATTTTATAATACTTTTTTCTTATTGGGAAAAATTGTGTTAGAAAAATTTTAGAATTTTTAGAAAATCTCCTCTCCTGCCTACATTTATGTGTAGGATGTCAAGAGTTTCTTACAAGTTACTTACAACAAATTTATTTATAATAAAAAATCAAAAAATTTACAAAAACGACCGTGCAATTTTTTTGCCACATCCGAAAATCGGATTTTTTGAAAAAAAAATTGCTAGTTTTCGACCAATGCTGAATGTAGGGTGCACCAACAACAATCTCCAAAATTTATTTCACAGCCTTTCTCAATGTCTCCTTTCTCAGATACAATCAAAGTTTTTATCAAATACTTAATAATTTTTTAAAATATTCCAAAAAAATTAAGAATACTTTTTTCACAAAATATACCAAATTTTTTCATAATTTTTAAAAATCCAAATTGCAAAATTATTCCTTGCTACAATTTTTGAGATATCAAAAAAAATTTTTTTATATGAGTTGTAATGAAGTTTTCTTTCAAAAACATTAAAACATACTGATTTTTGCCAAGTAATAAAGAAGTTATGTACTAACTAATAAAAAAAGTCAGGGCCAAAAATTAAAAAAGAAATTTTTCAAGTCAAATAACTTTGAAAATGAAAGAGATAAAATGGTACTCTTAGCATGTTTTATTTTTATTTCTTAATGTAGATTGTCCCGCTGAAAAAATTATTGAAATCGGTCCCTATTTACAAAAGTTACAAGCTCCGAAAGAATTTCGATACCCGCACTTTCCCACTTTGAGGCTGTTTGGAGCTACCCTGTCTTACAACAGGGTGCCTCAAAATATGCTTTCTAAAAATTTCAACACTTCTACTTTCCAAAACAGTTGGTTTCATCGAAATCAGTTAACTAGTTCAAAAGTTGCGGACTTTTTACCACTTTTTTTTTAATTCACGCCACTGTGCAATGGAGCCAAAAAAAAAATTATTTTTGTACAACTTAAAATCTTTCCTATTTTCTTACTATATAATACAAGGATGTAAAAACATTTTCTTGACAGAGAAATTTTTGAGTTTTTTTGGCTTTCATGTAATTTTTATGCTCTCACTTTTTAATTTTGCGTATAACTTACTACTATTTGTTCACTTAAATGTAAATAAAATGAAATCCATAACCAAAAATTTCATAATGCAAAGAAAAATAAAAATATTTATGATAAAAATCAAAATTTATAACGATTTTAACTATGTCAAAACGTTTTCCTGACATACTGTATGTATGTATTTCATAATAATAATAAAGGTATGACGTGAGGAATTTTTTTAAATTATACATGCTTCGGCATGCTTCCAATATTTTTTATTTCGGTAAATTTATTTTATACCCATACAGATACAAATATAAAGTAAGATCTGTTTATATTACATTTTACAATTTATGCATGCTTCAGCATGATTCTAGTTGAAGTCTGTATTTATTTAGTAATTTTGTTTGATACCCATTCATGCACTGTACATTCTTAAGGATTGAATATCAAAGTCTAATTTCCTTAGTTTATCTAGAAATGAACAGAGTGAATATCTATTATATTAATCCCCATATTCACAATTTAAAATTTTGTGTGCTTTCGAAATAAAAAATGTACACCTTTACTATAAAAAGTGATAATATCATGTGTTGCTGAATATTTTGAACGCTTAAGTTTTCACAATATTTCATACAGACCAACAAGTTTAGAGAATTTCAGTACATTTAGCTAATTATCTTCCCTGAGACCTAACATTCCTATTCAATCCTTCAAAAACCAATACAAACTTGATTTTTCCTTTTTAATTTTATTTATACTAGTGTTCGCCCAGTGGTTGAAAATCAACCATTATCGCACAGAGGTGGAGAATAGAATGAAAATATTTAAAGTTTGATGAATTTAAAACACAATTTAAAAACTATATTCAAATATACATATGTATAGACTCCAAGGTAAACCACTCTCTTAAACCACTTTCATAACTACTAAATACGAATTTAAAATTTCATTTATCGGCATAAATAAGAATAGATTTTAAGAAAACTATTTAAAAAAAGTTGTTCACTTTTTGAACTAAATGTAATTAGATATTTGCTCCTAGTGTTTTCACTTCATATTCATTATTATTGCCCAAAACAAAAATATTCGTTTATTTTTTCATTGAACGCTTTTTCTCTAAAGTTTTAGACTCCCCATTAAAACGTTTGTTACAAAAAAAGTTTCTATTCCCTATTCTTTGAGAAAGACCCCATATGTATGTACGAATATGCTAGCCTAATAATATAAACATTCCATCATATTCCAACATTCCATCATATTCCAACATTCCAGTATGTTCGGTAATTTAAAGCACAGAAAAATAATGAAAACAATGAACAAAAACAAAACGCACACAAAATAAACCAAAAATAAAAAACTTACTTTGTGCTGTAGGTGAATTTAACTTTAATCAAAGTTATTAATAATTAAAAAAATATATTATTTTTAAGCATCTAAAGAAAAATAATACAGTACCACTCGTTATTTAAATATCCAAATTTTATTAGTTTCAGCAATAATCTTTTAAGTACATAGAAATATGGAAATAAGAATAGAATGAACAAATAAAATACGTTTTTCCTTCTGAGTGTTTATGGAGTTGCCAAGCCAAATTGTTGTAGTTTTTTTTTAGCAAATTAAGAGAGAAAGAGAAATCATGGCTTTATGATTGGCTAATATTCTTAACTGTTTTTAACTATCTTAGACACAAAAATGTAGAAGAAAAAATACATTCTGCACTGCTCCTATTGTCAATCTATCTAACAAAAAAAAATCAAGCGAATACGTTGAGTTTAAGTCAGTTAAAATGGTTCTTAACTTTTTTCACTTGCCTATTTATATATAGATATTCATTAAATTTCATAATTTTCTAAATCTTCAAATTACTGTATACTGTATTTTGCATCTTTTTCTCATTCGTTGAGTTAACTTTAATCGCAAATATTTTAATGATGAGATGAACTTTTCTATTTCATGTACTGAGTAAATCTTTATTTATTTATATCAATCCAATTATATGAACCATTAGTGCTAAATTCTTAACACATAATTCCCTTTAATGATCTATTAAGTCATTATAATATTGATGCTGTCATATTAAGTAATTTTTAATACTCTATTTATGCATAAATTTTGCAATGTTTATTAAAAAATTCTTTACCATCATCTATTTGTAAGTTTTTGATACTCGTCCCATTTCAAAAATAATTTCTATTGCCTTGGTTTTTTCGAGTGCAGCTTTTATTTTCAACGATACTCACCATATAAACATTAAGAATGTGACAGTTACAGTCTACAAAAATCAATAATTTCTATTTTCTCTAGAATAGCTACCCACTTCACCTAAATCAGCTCCATAAAAGATCATCTATTCCATTCATTACATCACTACAATACACAAACAATTTTATAAATTTATTATGGATTACGTTTACTAAATTTCTTTTTAAGGACATTGAGTTGTTTTAGAGTTTTTTGGAGAGTGTTGTGATATACTTGATACACTTTCATCTATTTATACTAAAATGTAGTTAATTTTCCAGTCTATAAATTTTATCGCTCAGCTGTTCAATTTGTTTGTCAAAAGATGATTTAATTCTTAGAATGTCTTTTTCAATTTTATATCTTTCTTCTATCGTTAATTTTATTTCACACTCCACTCCATCAATTTGCATCTGAATATATCCTTGAATTATATTAATGCCTTAAGCTTTATTATTAATTCATCCTTTAGTTTCTCGATTTAAGTTTCCAGAAACAATTTACTGATAACATTATTCTCCGTCAGTGAATGTTGATGATTCTCTATGTATGCATTGGTAGAAATTATATATTTTACTAGCTGACCCCGGTCCGCGTTGCTGGCCCTAAGCAAACATTAGTGTTGTATATGGCATTGGTGGTACAATATGAAAATTGGATTTTGCCCACGAATAAACTAAATATTGCGCCATCTGCCGGACGAACTTCAAACTACACAGAAACACTCCTTACGCCCCATAGAGCATGTATGTAAAGTTTTGTCAACATCGCTGCAGTAGTTCTTGAGTTACGGTGTAAAAACACAAAAAAACTAAATATGGCGCCATCTGCCGGACGAACTTTAAACTACACAGAAACACTCCTCACGTCTAATAGAGCATGTGTATAAAGTTTGGTCTAAATCGGTGCAGTAGTTCTTGAGTTACGGTGCAAAAACACAAAAAAACTAAATATGGCGCCATCTGTCGGACGAACTTCAAACTACACAGAAACACTCCTCACGCTCCATAGAGCGTAAGGAGTAAGGTTTTGTCAACATCGGTGCAGTAGTTCTATAGTTACGGTGCAAAAACACAAAAATAATAAATACTGCGCCATCTGTCGGGCGAACTTCAGAACGCGTCGTCCGATTTCGTGAAAACTTTAGATAAACCATCTACACGACCATACGAACAAACCATAAAAATTTGATCGAATTCGGTTTGACCGTTCGTGAGTTATAAAGTCACAACACACTTGCAAAAATTTTTTATATATATACCCAGCAAAAAATTTTGCCTACTACAATGCAAAAAAGTGTATGTACTCCTCAGTTGTAAGTACTTACAATTTGACTGAATAACCCATTATTTTTGTTTGAGAAGTTCAAAAAGTATGCGGTACTCTATATTTTTTGCCTACAAACATGCAAAAGTTAATATATTACTGATTGCCTAAAAGTAATCAAAATTTAATGGGTTATTTTTTGCTTACAAATATGCAAAATTTTATAGATTAATTTTTGCTTATTTAACTTATTGTAAATTAATTTGCTAGTTTTTCTAATTAAAATAATTTTCATGATCAATAAATTTTTCTCTAGATATACTTCCTTATTAACTGGAAAGCACTACAATAAGTACTTTCACGTAATGATATAAATAAGTTCTTATTTTATTATTCATAATTACATAAATAAGTATCAGTCATTACTTTGTAAGCCATTAAAAGAGTACTACCCATTACAAAATTTCGAAAATTTTTTGCTGGGTAGATTTAGTTTTCAAAATCAAATTTGTCATAGTATTTTCAATCATTAAAGAAAATAAACCCAATTTAAACCCCATATTTGACCATCAACTTGTATTTTATGTTTATTCAGTTTTAGATTTCTATCATCAAATTTCCATTCATTATTGAAATCTTTAGGTGAGCCATAGTTTGTATCTAATCCATTTCTTCCTTCCAAGACTAATAAGTCAATATAAGTGTCTTCGGAATTGGAAGTCTGTGAGTAAAAATCACCTTCATAATCGTCATCATCATTTTTAGTATTAACATCATTAAATAAGATGGTATTATCAAATATTGTTCCTTATGCTAGGTTCTTTGGTGTACTTGTCTCTATCTTGACTGATGGTTTTTCAGTCCTTAAACTTGTATTATTTTCAACTTCCGTCTTCATTTTATTTTCTTCTTTAATGGGAATTCTTATAATTTTTTTAGAACTATTTATGAATTCTTTGAGTGGTTCTGTTATAGGTTTAAATGTATTTGTTAGTTGTTCACGTGTATCTATTTCACCAGTTTTTATACTACGAAGCTTTTTCTTCAAGACATTTCTTGTCAACACAAACTGTTTTAAAACTTTCTCATCCATGTTTAATAATAGCAAATAAGAGGTATCAGCTATTAGATCAGGTATCACCTATTACATCAGGTATCAGCTATGAAATCAGGAGCTGGTCTGGTTTTCAGATCAGCTTATCAGGAGCTGGTCTGGTTTTCAGATCAGCTTATCAGGAGCTGGTCTGGTTTTGAGATCAGGTTATCAGGACCTGGTCTGGTTTTCAGATCAGCTTATCAGGACCTGGTCTGGTTTTCAAATTAGCTTATCAGGACTTGGTCTGGTTTTCAGATCAGCCTATCAGGAGCTGGTCTGGTTTTCAGATCAGCTTATCAGGAGCTGGTCTGGTTTTCAGATCAGCTTATCAGGAGCTGGTCTGGTTTTCAGATCAACTTATCAGGACTTGGTCTGGTTTTCAGATCAGGTTATCTGATTCAGATTGAGTTATCAGTTTACAAGTAGCTAGTCATTTATAACATTTATATGAATGAAGTTTTAGGTCAGATGAAATAACTAAAGTCAATCCTTTATGAGCAGTAATTTATATAGTTATGAAAAAGGCAAATTGTTTTCTAAAACGAACATCATTTAATTTATCATCAAAAATCCATATTTATCCTTCCAACACTATACAAATTTCTTGAAACTTTTCAAAATTCATATTACTGACAACATGATCCCTATAGACGAACTTAATATTTTTTTCATCTTGCTTAAACATTATAATAACATTTGCATTGTCTCTTGTTAAATGCTTACAGCCGTATCATAAAAATTTTAAACAGCATTTTGAATGTTGTTTAACCAAAATTCCCTAAAATTGTATTCATAATAGAATTTTAGATTAAAAAACGTTTTTTTATTTAAACCTTGTGTAAATCACCAAATCTTAAAAATTAACTGCACCCATACTTAAAATAATTTTGAGTTGACGTCGTTTTAATTTTACTTCATGTTTATCTGCATTTTTAACTTTGCCTATATGTATGTATGTATGTATGCATGTATGTATGTATGTATATATTAGGAATTATGTTATAAGTTGGGCACAAGTAGAATGAGTCATCATCCTTCTGTCGCCCCATACAAAAATATACACGTACATATTTATGTATATTATTCTGCTTTTCACATGCAGCATCAGCAAATATCATACTTGAAATTCTTTTAGCTTCATTAAGAGAAAAAAATAAATGTATAATATACCATTCTTTTAATTTTGAAATTAACTTCTTCAGATATTCATATTTGACTTGATATAGATAAGTTTAGTATAAATATATGTTTTTAAACTTAAGATAGTAGTAGTGAACTGTCACTCCGGCGTAGATTAAAGTTTAATTACCCATAACTTCGACAAAGGACCCCCACATATTATTACAACCCCCAATTCCCTGACAGACTCGAATTACCATAGACAGACAGATATCAACAAAATTTTCGTTGGCTTTAGAAATATTTTATTTTATCGTTTTTCCCGTCCACATTATAAAAAATCAATTTCATTA
Organism: Tachina lurida; assembly: GCA_944452675.1. Classification (NCBI taxonomy): domain Eukaryota; kingdom Metazoa; phylum Arthropoda; class Insecta; order Diptera; family Tachinidae; genus Tachina; species Tachina lurida. Next base: position 71,486,776 of record OX101754.1, read on the forward strand.
TTTTCCGTTGGCATTAGGAAAAATCATATTCATGATTTTTGCGGCGGCATTACAAAAATATTTATTTTCACGTTTTTCCCGTCGACATTACAAACATATTTATTTTCACGCTTTTCCCGTAGGCATTACAAAAATATTTATTTCCACGTTTTGCCCGTCAGATTTACATAAATATTTATTTTCACGTTTTACAGTCCACCTTACGAAAAATCATTTTCACATTAAACGGACTTATTGATCCACCCTCGTATGTATTAAAGAAAAGAAAAAGCAAAAAAAAAGTTAATGTAAACCAAAAAAATTGGACGGACTTTTTGAACCACCCTCGTAGGTATCAAATTTCACAAATTTCCAAGAATTTTAAAATTTTAAAATTTTAATTACCCAAATTTCAATTTTAATTGACGCAGAATTGGTAGTTCACTACTACTATCTCAAGCTTAAAAACATATATTTATACTAAAATTATCTATATCAAGTCAAATATGAATATCTGAAGATAGACTTGCCACATCCCAAAAGCCAGCCAGCTTGACACTCACCTAAAATGAGCTTGATTTCAAAAAAATATCTTGACAATTAAAATAACGTATACGTAGCAGAAAAACTGTTAAATTTTATTAAAAAGAACAATAAAACATAACAAATTATACAAAAACTTAAAAAAAAAACAAAAATATATTACAATTCAGTCTACGTCAAATAATATAAACATCCTACAATTAATTTACATTTAACTATGTCAATTTTTCCACATATACTTTTTTCCACATGTACTTTTGGTAACAGACTTAACTAGTTCTGTTCCTTTAGGCGTTAGTAAAAAATTTTGAAAATTTTTACAATTTTCATCAAAGTTTTGTCTTATTAACAGTTCAGCCTTTATAAGGTCAAATCCCATTCTATTCCTTTCTTTAGAATATAAATTGTTTAATGTACTAAATGTTCTTTCACAAAAACCATTACTAATTGGAATAGAAAAAATAAATGAGATCAATTTAAATATATTTATCAAGTTATTTTTATCACATCAGTTCTCGTGGTACCTTCATAACGAACAGTCGAATAGCGGAATTTTACTTACTTACCAAACAAACAAAAATTATACAAAAAAAAAATATTAGTAGTACATATTATTCGTAATAGGTACATACATACATACTGTCTTTAATAAATAAGCTTTATGCTTTGCTAATATTTTTTACATAGTAAAAATAACAAAAACAAAAAAACCGCAAAAAAAAACTTAAACAAAGTGATATTGAGGAATACCTCAAAGTCAAACAAACAATCATAAATAACAAAAACAAAAAATACCGAAATAAAAAAAAAACAAACGAATAACCCTTGAGGAATTCTTTGTATGAATTCCTCAAATACAAAATAATTTGAAGTGAGTTCTAACGGCAGAAATGCTTATTTTACTGTGAGTTCTGAAACTCTGGATGAAAATAATATTAAAAATAAATCTGATGAAAATCTTTTGTTAACGGCAACGCCAATTTTTCGTCAGCGATCAACTTCGCTTTGTCCAATGCCAAATAGTAATGATGCATTAACATTACAGTTGCCCAGTACTTCTTCATATAAGTCAGTAATATCATCCCCTTCAGGCTCGTGTTCATCACTTAACAAAGTTATCACTACAGATAACAGCGGCTCGAAACTCAAGGTACAAGTTGGAATGGACAGATATATAACCATAGTAAAGCGTGGGGGAAGCCCGAATTCTTCAAAAATCTCATCTGCTCCAAAAGTGTCTAGGGATAACAGCGCAGCCTCAACTAATCGCCAAAACCGCTTTAAAATTTTTCAAGATGACAACGACAAACCCGAGGTATCCTCGAACAAAACATCCAAGCCGCCACCAATCTATTTGAGACAAAAAATTCAAATGCCCTTATTAAAAAATTAATTTCGGTCATTGGTGAGAATAAATTTCACATTGTTCCAATAAAACGTGGCAACATCGATGAAACTAAAATCCAAATTTATGACGAAAAAGATTTCCGCAAAATGGTTGCTGAATTTGAAAAAAGTAAAACAAGCTTCTACACATACCAGCTTAAGAGCGCTAAAGGCATGCAGATCGTATTGAAGGGCATAGATTCTTATGTTGTTCCCGAAGAAATAAAAGATGCACTCGTCCTCCAGGGGTTCAAGGTAAAAAATGTGTCCAATATAATAAATAGAGAAAAGATTCCCCAACCCCTATTTCGTGTTGAACTTGAGCCTAATGATATAAAATTGAAAAAAAATGAGACGCATCCAATTTATAATTTAAAATACCTCTTGTACCGAAAAATCACAGTTGAAGAGCCACATAAGCGTTCAGGTCCTGTACAGTGCCATAATTGCCAAGAATATGGCCATAAAAAAACATACTGCAATTTACCCTCTGTTTGTGTTGTGTGCGGCGAATTACACGGCACCGCTAGCTGCAACAAACCAAAAGATCAAAGTGATAAAAAATGCAGTAATTGTGGAGGTAATCACTCCGCTAACTACAGAGGTTGTCCTGTGTACTCTTTTGTAAAGAAGACTATGGTGCAAAAACCTAAATTAGCTCCAGCTCAATCAGCAAACGCTTACTCTGCCACTTTTCAGCAAATGAGCCAACCAGTTACTTCCCGTGTATCGTATGCAGATGCTGCTAAGGCTAGTTCTATTCCGACACAAAATGTTTCACCGCAAAATAATTCAACAAATACAAACTCAAACTTTAATTTTAATCGCCTTGAAGCCACTATTGAAAATCTTGTGCAAACTATAAACAATTTTACAACAAATATGACTAGCATGATGCAAGAAATGTTGCGAATGCAGAATACTCTGCTTCAAGCAATACTTAATAAGCCATGAACACGTTAACAATATGTTTCTGGAACGCAAACGGCATTCGCCAACATAAAAATGAACTTGAGCACTTCCTCACGGAGAAAAATATTGATATAATGTTAGTATCTGAGACTCATTTGACTTCGAGAAGTCTTTTTAAAATTTATGGCTACACTATATATGATACAAAGGACCCTAGAGGAAGGGCTTGCGGTGGATCAGCAATTCTAATAAAGTCAAGACTCAAGCACTATGTTCTTGATAACATTTGTGAAGAATACCTACAAGCAACAAATATTGGCATTGAAAGTTTTTGTTCAAATTTCGTTATATCATCAATTTACTCCCCTCCCAGATTTTCAATCACTGAGAATCAATATGAGGATTTCTACAAATCTCTTGGACCTTGTTTTGTAGCAGCTGGAGACTACAATGCGAAACATACGTTCTGGGGTTCGCGCCTTGTTACACCCAGAGGTCGAGCATTGTTCAACACTATTTCAAAAATGGGCTTGGATGTCATTTCGAGTGGGGAGCCCACTTATTGGCCTACTGACATACAAAAAATTCCGGATGTTATAGAATTTGGCGTCATAAAAAATATCTCTAGGGATTTAATTCAAGTTCAAGCTTCTCTTGATCTCTCGTCCGATTACTCCCCGACGATCATTACAATTTGTAGCCCATTAAGAAGTAACTTACCTGACCCATATGTGAAGATGATCAATCGTGTTAATTGGCTGGGGTTCAAAAAATATCTCAGCAGTCATTGTACGGAAAACATTACGCTTAGAACACCCGATGATATTGAATAGAACATTGCCAATCTCAGCGAGAATATTAAACAGGCTGCTGAACATGCCACTATCTCCCATCCGCAGATTGGGTTTAATAAAATTTATTCTACAGACATTGAACGTCTCGTACATGAAAAAAGAAGGGCTAGAAGGGAATGGCAACAGCACAGATCACCACAAAATAAAATCAGATTTAAAGAGTGCACTAAACGACTCCAAGAGTTGCTTGCATCTGAAAAAATTGCATCTCTTAAAAATTATCTGGAGGGTCTTGATGTCACACCGGCGTCTAATTACTCTTTGTGGCGCGCTGCCAGAAATTTTAAAATACCCGTTGAGTATAAGCCACCTCTACGCACATCTACCGGAGGTTGGGCAAGAAGCGATACTGAAAAAGGTAAAATATTTGCTGAGCACTTAAAATCCGTTTTTACGCCAAATATATGTACTGGTGTTGCTGATTTGCCGAATATAGTCGCTCTACCCCCTCAACACATAAAGTTTAAGACGCGTGATTTACAAAAATTAATTGCCGAACTCAACCAGAAAAAGCTCCGGGTATTGATGGAATTAGTAATCATATGCTGATGAACTTGCCTCGTATTGCAATGAGAATCCTGTTAGTCATATTTAATGCTATTTTACGACTGGAGTATTATCCACACAATTGGAAACTTGCCAAGGTTAAAATGATTCCAAAGCCGGCCAAAGATATAACCAAGGCTGAGTCATATAGACCAATAAGTCTACTATCTACAATGTCAAAGCTTTTCGAAAAACTGCTCAAAACAAAATTGTCCCCAATTCTAATTAGTAGTGGGTGCATACCAGACCATCAATTTGGTTTTAGAAGTCAGCATAGCACCATTGAACAAACTCACAGATTGGTTCAATTTATAAGAAGAACTTTTGAGGAAAAAAAGTATTGTTCTGCGCTGTTTATTGACGTTTCCCAGGCATTTGATAAAGTGTGGCATGAAGGCCTAATTTTAAAATTGAAGACTTACTTACCAATAAACATTTTAAATCTTTTGGAAAGTTACATTATTTCCCGTAAGTTCACTGTTGCGGAAGGAGACTTTACAAGTAGGCCTGAAACAATTTCATCTGGTGTGCCACAAGGGAGTATACTGGGACCAGTTTTATATTTAATTTATACTTGTGATATGCCTATGAGCAGTAGTATCCATACTTCCACATTTGCCGACGATACAGCCTGCCTTAGTATGCATGAAAACCTTGATGAGGCATCCCGAAAACTCCAGGAACACAGTAGCCAGATGGAGCTTTGGTTAAACTTATGGAGAATTAAGGTAAACGAAAAAAAAGTGTGTTCAAGTAACATATTCGATACGAAGAGATACGTCTCAACATTCACATGTGAAATATCTTGGTATACACTTTGATCGACGACTTACATGGAAACACCATATTGACTCTAAGTTAACTCAAATGAAACTTAAATTAACTCAGGTACATTGGCTGATTGGTCGAAATTCTACACTTAGCCTAGACTGTAAACTTTTAATATACAAGTCGCTCTTAAAGCCAACATGGTGGGAATTCAACTATGAAGCACTGCTTCAGCTTCAAATGTAGATAAAATTCAACGCAGGCAAAACAAAATTTTACGCATGATAACATCGGCTCCATGGTACATCAAAAATTCAAATATACATCGTGATTTGAATATGCCACTAGTGACTGAAGAAATTGCAAAATACGCAGGCAAATATCTAACAAAACTCGAATCACATCCTAATCCGCTTGCTCGTAATATTTTGAACTTTACTGGACACATCCGATTAAAAAAGAGAGATACACGGGCCCTAATATTCAACATTCCAGATGATGAAGCTGCTTGGAAACACTTTTTTCTTTTTTTACTAATCACTACTTATGTATTATTAATAACTACCACTAAACTTATATCCGACATTGTTCGGGCATAATAAATTTTTTTTTTATAGATTTAAGATTTGAACACTTATTGTTAGTTCATATTTTAAGATACAATAAATAAAAACATGCATTACAAAAAAAAAAAAAATTTTATCACATTTTTTGAAAAAGTAAGACCATATTTTGTCAATAGGAATATCTTTTGGCAATTGATCAAACACTTCTCGAAGACAGCAATAATCTGTATATAACATGTCATTATCAATAGAATTTGATATCTGTAAAATTTTTGGAAGCTCTCATAATGTATCCCATGACAAAAGAGATTGTTTCAGATTTAAAACTGATATGTGTCTGTAAATTGATTCATCTCCGAAATCATATCGTTGCTCCAAGTATGAAATAGCATTTGTTAAGAATTGATTTGCTTCTAATTTAAATGCTTGAACATCATTATTTGAAATATTTTTAAAAATAACCAAAACTCTACTTCCATAAAAACAATCCTTTCTTCGGCCTTGAAGACTGTTCATAAGTTTGCTCATTATGCTGTGAAGTTCCATTATTGTACAAGAATCATTTTCAAGCGCCAATATAGCTGAGTGGAATTCATGCATTACATTATGAATAAAATACAAATAAGACTCTGATAATCCTTCAGAAATGCATTCTTCATCCGCATTATTTAGTTCAGTATCTGACATTCCATATGATACAAATTTCCAGATTTCTTTTCTGCAGTTGTTTTCCCCTTTTGCAAAAAGTACCTTTTAAACGCAGGCCAAGAATGTAATAATCGGTCAATTGCGGGCAAAAGGGAAAGCCATCGAGTGGGAACATGTCGAAGTAGATGCTTGTATTCGATACATGCAAACTTAAAACATTCCTTTAACTTTTCATTTGACAAAGCTGATGAGCTAAATTCATTGAAGGTCTTAATCACAATGTTTTCTATGTCGCCAGATAAAGCATTTAAGGGCGCTTTTGATGCATTTATTTATTACATGGCAATTGCAATTTGCCTTTATAATTTTCTGGTTTACATCTTTAAGTTTTTTAAACACGGAATTATGAACACCGTAATTAACTGCCGCGTTATCAGCACTGTATGCTGCAATTTGCTGAATGTTAAGGTTATTTTCAGTTGTTATTCTTACGATATTGCCAAAAATGTCTTTAGCAGCCTCTTTTGGGTCTTCATAAAAATCTAAAATTTTCTGATGTATTCCTATTTCAGCATCGAAATATTGAACTGCATATGGATACGTTTTCACGTTTCCAATATTTGATGCGTCGCTGCTTACCGAAAAGTAAAAACTTTCTTTTAATGCATCAGCAACTTTTTCTTGTGCGTATGGTGCCAATACGTTTCGTGTTATAGCTGCTGCTTTGGTACGGCCACAACTTATTTTATTAGCAATTTTACTGTCGCAAAATATAGAAGAACTTAGTTTAAATTGACAGTCTAAGCTGTTGTAACTAAGCCCGTGAACAACATTGTGATAAACGCACATTAGGTCAGCCCTGGATATGTGTGAATCCTACTTTGAGTCTGCCGGAACAGTGAAGTTTATCATGCTGTTTGACAATTTTTAAGACAATGCTAATGATCATAATTTGCAAAATGCGTTATAATCATCTTTTTTTTATCCATTTGCAATATTCTGCTTCTTCAATCCATCTATAGCAGAATGTTGTATATCTTCCTTTTTTTGAAGGTCGACACAAGGCTCAATATATTGTAACAATATTATTTTAAATTCTTAAACAAATATAACATTAAACAATTTAAATTTACTATTCACATAAAAAAATTTACACTTAATTTCAATCAGCTGTTTAATGTTGTAATTTTTTTAGTGTTGGGCAAAAACAAGCAATAAGTCAATGATGAGTTAGGGGGGAAATTACAAGTGTTGATACTTTTCTGGTTAACGATTGCAATGAATTATTGATGTTGGGCAAAAAATAAGAATTAGTTTTTGGGTTTGGTGTTTAACAAATAACGATAAATTTTTTTTAATATTGAATTTTTTAATTTTAAACATTATTATATCTTGATACTTAACAGGACCCAAAAAATCTTGACAATCAAGCTCATTCCAGGCCATGTGGCAACCCTATCTGAAGAAGTTAATTTCATAATTAAAAGAATAGTATATTATACATTTATTTTTTTCTCGTAATGAAGCTAAAAGAATTTCAAGTATGATATTTGCTGATGCTGCATGTGAAAAGCAGAATAATATACATACATATGTACGTGTATATTTTTGTATGGGGCGACAGAAGAATGATGACTCACTCATTCTACTTGTGCCCAACTTATAACATAATTCCTAATGCATACATATACATGCATATATATACATACATACATACATATATATGTATGCATATATATACATAAAAATGCAAATAAGCATGAAGCCCTATAGTAACCGCGGCAAAAAATGGTTTGTGGCGTGTCGTCCAATTTGGATGAAATTTTCACAGTATACTAACAGATATATGAGTAACAATTGCCTGAAATGTCAGCCTCATAACTTCATTACTTTTTGGTCTAGAGCAAGTCAAAGTTGAGGTATGCCAACGCCCTTGAAATATATTAGTTCAATATGTAATATTCAAAAGCTTATTAATAAAAAAATACATAATAAATATATTTTTAATTTAATTTAGTTGTTGTAGAATGAGTAGATGAAAAAAGAAATTAAAAAAAACACAAACCAAAAATTTCTTAACAACAGAATTGTGGTGTAAAAATTTAACATTTTGCATTTTCAAGGGACTAGGAAGTATAGAGCAGCCCTTCGCCCTAGGTGCAGACTGATATCAAATGAAAGATTGAAGTCTCAGCTTTCATTTGAAGTAAAAGGCATATAGCAAAAGTTTGCAAAAGTACTTTAAACATAAAAAAAAACTTAAAAAAAATACGCAACGCGCACATTCTGTCGCTATACGTATGTTAGCATGCAATAGCATGTTTACAACTTTTTACTTGCGCATAAAAAGTAATGCTCTTATGCAAAAACGATTGTTAAAGTTAAAGCATGCTTTAAAACCGGTTTTGCCATACAAAATTCGTTTATTAAACCAACTTTAATTTTAACAATCGTTTTTGCATAAGGGGGTAAATTTTTGGCTGATAATGAAGAATGGCTTGCACAGCTTTACACCATATGTGAAGAAACTTTGGATGGTGAACAACCAAGCACTTCGCATTCCGTTAAGCGTGGACGACCTGTAAAAGCTTTCGAAGAAAGCCAAGAAAGGTCTAAGAGAATTAAAATAACTCAATTTTGTGAAAGTTTTCCAAAAGACTTGATAGTGTCTGCTGCTAAAAAATATGAAAAGAGTGAACAATTGAAATCATTTACACCAGAGAAAGCACTCAGCCTTATAATTGATGCTTCATTATCAAGACAATAATATGATGTTTTAAGAAGCTCTGCAAAAGAAATTGGTTGTGATATATTCCCACACTATAGCAAAATATTAGAAGTTAAAAAAAATGCTATCCTATGCCTATCACTGTCCATAAAGTTCTCATTCACGGCAGCAAAATGGTATCTGAGGCTATATTGCCAATAGGTTTGTTTGCAATTTTTATTTTTGAAAGTATTTTTTTAAATTTTATTTAATCGTGCCTGTTCTGCAAATCACGACATGTCAAATCACGGTGATTTCAAAAAATTAATGAAAGCTAAATCATTTCTTTTGTAAAGTGCACGATTTATAGCGTTGGAAGTTGGAAGAAAATATTCTGTTATAAATGACAAAAAATTAAAATATAATAAGAACCCACTATCAAGTCAGCTATTAGTAGTTTACTTTTGAAATCACTTGATTTCAAATCACCGTGATTTTCAGAACAGGCCCGAATATAAACTTTTTTGTTTGCTACAGGAATGTTATCCGAAGAAGCGGAAGAAGCAATGAATAAGGAGTATAGAAACTGAAGGCTATTCCATTCTCGTAAAAATTCACTTACATATCTCTACGAATGAAGATATAATGCATTATTTGCAAATATCATCAGATCCTTAATTAATTCATTTAGAATGAGAATTAAATTGAAAAAAAATAGAATATCATGATGATGTTAAAAATTATTGATAGAATGAAAAAAAAAATTTCTTTTTTATTGCATTTCAATGGGAGGTGGGCGTAATAGTGGGAGTGTTATTGTAATTTTTGCATGCAACATTTTAAATGATATAAATTACAATAATATCAAATTTGAAGGTTGCATTGAATTTTGCTTATTTTTTTTAACTGGAATTGTCTCAAAAATAACCTGTGCAAAATTTCAGAGCTCTACAATGACTCCTTGTATTTAATGCCGGCGTTGACTTACTGTGCGACGTCAACTCAAAATTATTTTAAGTATGGGTGCAGTTAATTTTTAAGATTTGGTGATTTACACAAGGTTTAAATAAAAAAACGATTTTTAAGTTTAAATTCTATTATGAATACAATTTTAGTGAATTTTGGTTAAACAACATTCAAAATGCTGTTTAAAATTTTTATGAATACGGCTGTAAGCATTTAACAAGAGACAATGCAAATGTTATTATAATGTTTAAGCAAGATGAGAAAAATATTAAGCTCGTCTATAGGGATCGTGTTGTCAGTAATATGAATTTTGAAAAGTTTCAAGAAATTTGTATAGTGTTGGAAGGATAAATATGGATTTTTGATGATAAGTTAAATGATGTTCGTTATAGAAAACAACTTGACTATTTCATAACTATATAAATTAGTGCTCATAAAGGATTGACATTAGTTATTTCATCTGACCTGAAACTTCATTCATATAAATGTTATAAATGACTAGCTACTTGTAAACTGATAACTCAATCTGAATCAGATAACCTGATCTGAAAACCAGACCAAGTCCTGATAAGTTGATCTGAAAACCAGACCAGCTCCTGATAAGCTGATCTGAAAACCAGACCAGCTCCTGATAAGCTGATCTGAAAACCAGACCAGCTCCTGATAGGCTGATCTGAAAACCAGACCAAGTCCTGATAAGCTCATTTGAAAACCAGACCAGGTCCTGATAAGCTGATCTGAAAACCAGACCAGGTCCTGATAACCTGATCTCAAAACCAGACAAGCTCCTGATAAGCTGATCTGAAAACCAGACCAGCTCCTGATAAGCTGATCTGAAAACCAGACCAGCTCCTGATTTCATAGCTGATACCTGATGTAATAGGTGATACCTGATCTAATAGCTGATACCTCTTATTTGCTATTATTAAACATGGATGAGAAAGTTTTAAAACAGTTTGTGTTGACAAGAAATGTCTTGAAGAAAAAGCTTCGTAGTATAAAAACTGGTGAAATAGATACACGTGAACAACTAACAAATACATTTAAACCTATAACAGAACCACTCAAAGAATTCATAAATAGTTCTAAAAAAATTATAAGAATTCCCATTAAAGAAGAAAATAAAATGAAGACGGAAGTTGAAAATAATACAAGTTTAAGGACTGAAAAACCATCAGTCAAGATAGAGACAAGTACACCAAAGAACCTAGCATAAGGAACAATATTTGATAATACCATCTTATTTAATGATGTTAATACTGAAAATGATGATGACGATTATGAAGGTGATTTTTACTCACAGACTTCCAATTCTGAAGACACTTATATTGTCTTATTAGTCTTGGAAGGAAGAAATGAATTAGATACAAACTATGGCTCACCTAAAGATTTCAATAATGAATGGAAATTTGATGATAGAAATCTAAAACTGAATAAACATAAAATACAAGTTGATGGTCAAATATGGGTTTATTTTCTTTAATGATTGACAAAACGTGAAAATACTATGACAAATTTGATTTTGAAAACTAAATAAAATATATAATTTCTACCAATGCATACATAGAGAATCATCAACATTCACTGACGGAGAATAATATTATCAGTAAATTGTTTCTGGAAACTTAAATCGAGAAACTAAAGGATGAATTAATAATAAAGCTTAAGGCATTAATATAATTCAAGGATATATTCAGATGCAAATTGATGGAGTGGAGTGTGAAATAAAATTAACGATAGAAGATAGATATAAAATTGAAAAAGACATTCTAAGAATTAAATCATCTTTTGACAAACAAATTGAACAGCTGAGCGATAAAATTTATAGACTGGAAAATTAACTACATTTTAGTATAAATAGATGAAAGTGTATCAAGTATATTACAACACTCTCCAAAAAACTCTAAAACAACTCAATGTCCTTAAAAAGAAATTTAGTAAACGTAATCCATAATAAATTTATAAAATTGTTTGTGTATTGTAGTGATGTAATGAATGGAATAGATGATCTTTTATGGAGCTGATTTAGGTGAAGTGGGTAGCTATTCTAGAGAAAATAGAAATTATTGATTTTTGTAGACTGTAACTGACACATTCTTAATGTTTATATGGTGAGTATCGTTGAAAATAAAAGCTGCACTCGAAAAAACCAAGGCAATGGAAATTATTTTTGAAATGGGACGAGTATCAAAAAACTTACAAATAGATGATGGTAAAGAATTTTTTAATAAACATTGCAAAATTCATGCATCAATAGAGTATTAAAAATTACTTAATATGAAAGCATCAATATTAGAATGACATAATAGATCATTAAAGGGAATTATGTGTTAAGAATTTAGCACTAATGGTTCCTATAATTGGATTGATATAAATAAATAAAGATTTACTCAGTACATGATATAGAAAAGTTCATCTCATCATTAAAATATTTGCGATTAAAGTTAACTCAACGAATGAGAAAAAGGTGCAAAATACAGTATACAGTAATTTGAAGATTTAGAAAATTATGAAATTTAATGAAAATATAAATAAAATTAAAAAGGAAAAATCAAGTTTGTATTGGTTTTTGAAGGATTGATTAGGAATGTTAGGTCTCAGGGAAGATAATTAGCTAAATTTTTTTTTTTTTAATACATATTTTTAACAATAAGTATTCAAATCTTAAATCTAAAATATAATTATTAAGCCCGACCACTGTCGGACATAAATTTAGATATAGTTATAAGTAATACATAAGTAGTGATAATCAAAAGGAAGAAAAAATGAAATAAAATAAAAAGTATTTTCAAGCAGTCCCATCTGGAGTGTTGAGTATAAGAGCACTTGTATCCCTCTTTTATAGGCGGACGTGTCCAGTAAAGTTCAAAATATTACGAGCAAGCGGATTAGGATGTGACTCGAGTTTTGTTAAATATTTGCCTGCATATTTTGCAATTTCTTCAACCACTAGTGGCATGTTTAAATCACGATGTATATTTGAGTTTTTTATATACCATGGAGCCGATGTTATTAATCGCAAAATTTTATTTTGCCTTCGTTGGATTCTGTCGACATTGGAAGCTGAAGCAGTGCCCCATAGTTGAATTCCGTAGCACCATATGGGTTTCAAAATAGACTTGTATATCAAAAGTTTGCAATCTAGACTGAGGGTTGAATTTCTACCAATCAGCCAATGTACCTGAGTTAATTTTAGTTTCATTTGGGTTAACTTAGAGTCAATATGGTGTTTCCAAGTAAGCCGTCGATCAAGGTGTATTCCAAGATATTTCACATGAGTATGTTGAGGGAAAACTTGATTGTTAATCCGAATGGGTAAACAAGTATCTCTTCGTAATGTATATGTTACTTGAACACACTTTTGTTCGTTTACCTTAATTCTCCATAAGTTTAACCATAGTTCCAGCTGGGTAATGTGTTCTTGAAGATATCGGGATGCCTCGTACAGATTTTCATGCAAACTAAGGCAGGCTGTATCATCAGCAAATGTGGAAGTGTGAATATTGCTGCTCAGAGGCATATCACAAGTATAAATCAAATACAAAACTGGCCCCAGTATACTCCCCTGTGGCACACCGGATGAGATAGTTTCAGGCATGCTCATAAAGTCTCCTTCTACAACAGTGAACTTCTGGGCAATAATGTAACTTTCCAAAAGACTTACAACGCAGGTATGTTTTTAATTTTAAAATTAGGCCTTCATGCCACACTTTATCAAATGCCTGAGAAACGTCGATAAACAGCGCAGAACAATACTTCTTTTCTTCAAATGTTCTTCTTATAAATTGGACCAATCTATGAGTTTGTTCAATGGTGCTATGCTGACTTCTAAAACCAAATTGATGATCCGGTATGCACCCACTATTAACTAGAATTGGGGACAATTTCGTCATGAGCAGTTTTTCGAAAAGCTTTGACATTGTTGACAGTAAACTTATTGGCCTATATGACTCAGCCTTGGTAAGATCTTTGCCTGGCTTTGGAATCACTTTAACTTTGGCAAGTTTCCAGCTGTGTGGATAATACTCCAGTCGTAAAATGGCATTGAAAATAAATAACAGTATTCTAATTGCAATACGAGGCAAATTCATCAGCATCTGGTTACTAATTCCATCAAAACCCGGAGCTTTCTTCGGGTTGAGCTCAGCAATTACTTTTTGTACATCACGCGTCTTAAACTTTATTAGTTGAGGGGGTAGAGCGTCTACATTTGGCAAATCAATTACACCAGTACATGTGTTTGGGGTAAATACGTATTTCAAATGGTCAGCAAATATGTTACCTTTTTCAGTATCGCTTCTTGCCCAACCTCCGGTAGATGTGCGCAGAGGTGGTTTAAACTCAACGGGTGTTTTAAGCTTTCTAGCAGCGCGCCATAAAGAGTAATTAGATGCTGGTGTGACATCAAGATTTTCCAGATAGTTTTTAAGAGATGCACTTTTTTCATGTGCAAGCAGCTCTTGGAGTCGTTTAGTGCACTCTTTAAATCTGATTTTAAGTTGTGGTGATCTGTGCTGTTGCCATTCCCTTCTAGCTCTTCTTTTTTCGCATACGGCACGTTCAATATCGGTAGAATAAATTTTATTAAACCCAGTCTGCGGATGGGAGGTAGTAGCATGTTTAGCAGCCTGCTTAATATTTTCGTTAAGGTTGGCAATGTTAGTTTCAATATCATCAGATGTTCTTAGCGTAATATTTTCCGTGCAATGACTACTAAGATATTTTTTAAATCCCACCCAATTAACACGATTTATCACATTCGCATATGGGTGAGGTAAGTCACTTCTCAATGGGCCACAAATTGTAACGATCGTGGGAGAGTGATCGGACGAAAGATCTAGAGAAGCTTCAATTTGAATTAAATCCCTAGATATATTTTTCATAACGCCAAAATCTATTACATCCGGAATTTTACGTATGTCAGTAGGCCAATAAGTGGGCTCCCCACTCGAAATGACATCCAAGCCCATTTTGGAAATTGTATTGAACAACGCTCGACCTCTGGGTGTAATAAGACGCGAACCCCAGAACGTGTGTTTAGCATTATAGTCGCCGGCTGCTATGAAACAAGGGCCCAGAGATTTGTAAAAATCCTCATATTGATTCTCAGTAATTGCGAATCTAGGAGGGGAGTAAATGGATGATATGACAAAATTAGTGCAAAAATTTTCGACACAAATATTCGTTGCTTGCAAATGTTCTTCACAAATGTTATCAATAATATAATGCTTGAGTCTTGACTTTATTAAAACCGCTGATCCACCGCATGCTCTTTATCTCGGGTCCTTTGAATCATATAAGGTGTAGCCATACATTTTAAAAAGGCTTCTCGAAGTCAAATGAGTCTCAGAGACCAACATTATATCAATATTTTTTCCCGTGAGGAAGTGCTCAAGTTCATTTCTATGTTGGCGAATGCCGTTTGCGTTCCAAAAACATATTTTTAACGTGTTCATGGTTTGTTAACTAAAGCTTGAAGCAATGTATTCTGCATTCGCAGCATTTCTTGCATCATGCTAGTCATATTTGTTGTAAAATTATTTATAGTTTGCACCAGATTATCAATAGTAGCTTCAAGGCGATTGAAACTAAAGTTCGAGTTTGTATTTGTTGAATTATCTGGCGGTGAAACATTTTTTGTATGAGTAGAATTTGTTTTAGCAGCATCGGCATACGATACACGGGAACTAACTGGTTGGCTCACTTGCGCAATAGTGGCTGTTAAAGCGTTTGCCTCATAGTCTGTTTGACGAAAGAGTATACAGGACAACCTCTGTAGTTAGCAGTGTGATTTTCTCCACAATTACTGCATTTTTTGTTACTTTGATCTTTCGGTTTATTGCAACTAGCAGTGCCGTGTAATTCGCCGCACACAACACAAACAGTAGGTAATTTGCAGTAAGTTTTAGTATGGCCATATTCTTCACAATTATGGCACTGTACGGGTCCTGAACGCTTGTGTGGTTCTTCAACGGTTATTTTTCGATATAAGAGATATTTTAAATTATATATTGGATGGGTCTCATTTTTTTCAATTTTATATCATTGGCTCAAGTTAAACGCGAAATAGAGGTTGAGGGATCTTTTCCCTATTTATTATGTTCGATACATTTTTTACTTTAAAACCCTGGAGGACGATAGCATATTTTACTTCTTCGGGAGCAACATAGGAATCTATGCCCTTCAACACAATCTGCATACCTTTAGCACTCTTGAGCTGATATGTGTAGAAATTTGTTTTACTTTTTTCAAGTTCAGAAACCATTGTGCGAAAATCTTTTTCTTCATAAATTTGAGTTTTCGTTTCATCAATATTACCACGTTTTATTGGAACAATGTGAAATTTATTCTCACCAATGACCGAAATTAATTTTTTAATTAGAGCGTTTGAGTTTTTTTCTCTTAAATAGATTGGTGGCGGCTTGGAGGTTTTATTCGCAGATTCAGCGGGTTTTTCATTATCATCTTGCAATATTTTAAAACGGTTTTGCCGATTAGTAGAGGATGCGCTGTTATCCCTGGACATCTTTGGAACAGATGCAATTTTAGTAGAATTTGGGCTACGCCCGCGCTTTAAAATTGTAATGTATCTGTCCATTCCGACTTGGACCTTGGGCTTTGGGGTGCTCTTATCTTCAGTGACAACTTGTTTAAGTGATGACAACGAGCCCGAAGCGGATGATATCGCTGAGTTAAATTTAGAAGTACTAGGCAATAATGTCAACGATTCACTAGATGGCATTGGACAAAGCGAAGTTGATCGCTGACGAAACTGTGGTTTTGCCGTTAGAGAAAGTCTATTATCAGATTTTTGGTTTTTATTAAGAGCTTCAGAACTCACAGCAAGTCTATTATCAGATTTTTTATTTTTATTGTTATCATTATGAGCATCAAAACTCACAGTAAAATAGGCATTTCTGCCGTTAGAACTCACTTCACTATTTTTTTCCTTTGGGGTACTCATAAAGAGTATTCCTCAAGGGTACTTTGTATGTTTTTTTTGTTTACGGTTCTTTTTTGATTTTGTTATTTCTATATGTAAAAAAATATTAGCAAAGCAAAAAAAAAAGCTTATGTATCAAAGTTAATATGTACTACGAATATTTTTTGTATGATTTTTTTTTTTGTTTTGTTTGTATGTAAGAAAAACTCCGCTATTACGTCTGTTCACTATGAAGGTACAACGAGAACTGAATTAGCTAAATGTACTGGAATTCTCTAAACTTGTTGGTCTGTATGAAATATTGTGAAATTTTAAGCGTTCAAAATATTCAGCAAAAAAGTAAAGGTGTACATTTTTTATTTCGAAAGCACACAAGATTTTAAATTGTGAATATGGGGATTAATATAATAGATATTCACTCTGTTCATTTCTAGATAAACTAAGGAAATTAGACTTTGATATCCAATCTTTAAGAATGTACAGTGCATGAATGGCTATCAAACAAAATTACTAAATAAATACAGACTTCAACTAGAATCATGCTGGAGCATGCATAAATTGTAAAATGTAATATAAACAGATCTTACTTTATATCTGTATCTGTATGGTTATGAAATAAATTTACCGAAAAAAAAATATTGGAAGCATGCCGAAGCATGTATAATTTAAAAAAATTCCTCACGTCATACTTTTATTAGCAAAGAAATTTTAAGACTTTGTGGAAAATGAAATACATACATATGTATCTTTGTTAAAAATTTAAGAGTGAATTCGTAATTCTAATAGTATAGATCTTTAATTGAAACACCACTAAATGTCGGACTTTCGCGTCATTATCGATAGAAGCATGCTAAAGCATGCATGCTAGCAAAATATTAAACCTGTTAGAAGGTGATGAGAAAGCTTTTTTCTAATCATTAATTTGTAGACAGCAATTGTATCTGGATCAACTCAACTCATGAATGTATTGTATACAGGTATGATTGATGGTGATGAGGACCTTTTCTATGTGAGAAATGATTACATCTGAATGCGATACAACCCAGCCTACGTTAACAACAATAACTTTAACGGATAAACCAGCAAACGTCTTGTAAAAGCACATGAGGTAAAAATTCTCCCAAACATAGATATTCGAATGTTTCTGATACTTAATAAAAATAATTCACCATGAATTGATAATGGAGGTAACTGTGTTATTTGGGATCTATTTTCTAGAATAGTTTATTATTAAACATGTATTTCTTTGTATATGAACTAATATCTACGTACATACATATATTTACCTATATATTAATACATTTAACAATTATACAAATATTCTCTATTTCAACTAGTAAAATCTGAAAAATAGTAGTGACACATTAGAAGAAAAAATAAATAAAAAGAGAGACTGCCTGACCAACTGATACGTACACTCTGTCTGACAGATACAAAAAGCTCACTTTAGTAAAATGAGAAAAAAAAATCCATAACCGCTCACCCTTCATAAAATTAACATATACTCGTACATTATTAATGTACTTAAACATATTATCAGTATGAAGTAACACAATCTGAAGAATAAAAAGTTTAAAATTTAATTATCCCTAACGCTGACAAAGAGTAGACAGAAATACTGACATACAAAGTCATATTATATACTAGAGGAGCAGTTGAGAGGTCAGACCTAAATTGTAAGAAAATACCTTCGTTTTCTGTTGATCGCTATTCAAGAAGAAAATAAGATTGTTCATTATGAATTAACTAATTTAAAAGTACATTAAAGTTCAGTCTCATATCCATATGATGATAATCCTAACATAAAATTTATAAATAAACGTTATGTAATTCTATATATTATATGTATCTAAGATTCCAACATAGCTACTATATGAAAGAATCTCAAGCGCTTCTACCTGTACCGGAGTTTAAGATAAAAGCTTATTTTATTCAATAGCGGGCTAATTGAATAAAATTTTAATTTGAAACAGTAAGCAAAGACATCAGCTTACTGCATTCTTATTCAATATCATATACTAGAATATGTATATACCTATCAAAGGTCAAATTCTAAAAGTCTTATAAATTAAGCAATATGAAAAATAACATAATTTTTATAGTCGCGTAAGGTTTCAAAAGTAATTCAAATAATTACTTCGGAAAAGAAGAAGCGATTGTTTTCGAAAATTAAGAATATAATAATTTCAATATAAAACTCCCTTTTGATTTTAAATGTTTATCAACAAAAAAAAATAAATAAATAAAAAATAAAAAAAGAAGCAAGCTGGCTAACAAAAAACTATCGTTACTTAAGCTGAACTGCTGGATCAGTTTCATTTAAAAATGTTTATAAATGTATAAAAGGCAATGTAAGATGTTCTAAAATAAATGTAAAAGGTGGTGAAAAAAGTCTACGGCTGGAAAAATTTTAATATCAAAATATGAATATAAGCTGCATCAAATTTAACCAAATGTAAATTAAATATAGGAAATATTTCTATTATAGTTACTATTACTCTAAAGTATGTATCTTAAGGAATTCAGTTTTACTTAAAACAGAACATCCTAAGAAGCTTTTAAGTAAATACAGATAAAAATTAAATCAACGTTTTTTAATTTCAAATAAAAAAAACTATGAAGATATTTCACATCTATACATAAAAGACCAGGCGAATATTTACAACAACAACAAAAGTCCTAACATGACAAACAATTTATTCAAACAGCGAGTCAAACACATATTTGTATGTACATATGTACATACATACATAAAATCAATTTGTAGATATGTATGTACACATAATATCAAATTTTTTATCAATACTCAAGTATTTATTAGATCTTAACAATCACACTTACATTCAAAGCACATGCCAAAGCTTAACGACCTTATTATGGACAGAGAAACTATAAATTCCCATGATCGTATGAAAAGAAGTTCAGCCAAAGAAGCCGGACGTAGTTAAATAAACAAAATCTGTAATATAAACAGGCAGACTTTAACGCTGGACAATTTTCAGCATTAGAAAATATAAAGCAATCTTAATTATAAAAACATACTACGATTAAAAAAAAAAAAGTTCTGATAGCTATATGCTAATATTTTATACTACCAAATGTCTGGCATGACACACAAAGAGGTGATGACGTAATACACAAACACAAACGAACATAATTAAATTTTATAATATTATGAAATTCATACACACAGACATACACATACATACATACTCACATACACACACACACATACAAATTACCATAATTCATAAGATAATCGTGTAGTAGTCGTCAAATCTAATTTATCTAATGGTATTACGATATATGATGAAATTCATATACACAGCAATACCCAGATCAAAATCGCTAGCATCAGTTTGTAATACAAAGGTATGAGAAAAATGGGGGCACGTAAAAGTAGATGCTTCTATAAGTTTTGGTGTATGTCTTCAAAAGCTATTTCCTATAATTGCTACATTAAAGTAAAATATACTGAAATAAAAATATCATTACCCCTATTAAAAAAATCTGCTTATCAACCTGATTTAATTCAAAATATTTAACATCTGAAATTCACTTGTACATATAAACCATATGTCAACACAATATTTTCTATCTCCATAAGAATAGCAACGTCAATAGCCTAGAAAACATATACACATTCATTTGTAAATATGTATGAAAAACTCTCGAAGGCTAAACAATACACACAAGCAATGATATTCTTCAAAGTAAAAATAGATACGATCACATACATACATTAATACAGCAACATATAGATACATTACCAAATACATTCCCCATCCACTTCCATTCACAACAGGGTTGCCACTCTCTGTATCTATTAGATTATTTCCCCAGAGATCGCAAACATAAATGCATACATACAATAACCCTACATAAGCATACCAACGATAACTCAAAACAGCAACTCAAAGTCTATCAAATAACAATCACTACATACACACAAATGCACAGATCCCTTGTCACTACCCTGCAGTCAGGCTGGGAGCAAGTGTCTTTGTGTCAACACTAAAATTCTAGTTACAACTTTGGTATAATAAGTTTTCTTCTATCCGTCAGTATAAAAGAAGGAGAGAGGTGGAATTGACAATAACTTGTCAATATACATACATTTGTATGTACGTAAATTAAAGAAATGTACCAGTAAATAACTGTCTGCTTAGTATGTCTCCTGACCCCATAAGAACTACGCAGTCACTACCTAGTGAATTGTATTTTTATTAGTAGGGTTTCAAAGTATTGTATGGGGTATAATTATATAGTAGTACTGATGACAACCTAGTCAAAAGCTAGTCAGCACATTTTTCACCATCGACATTTCCTACTGGGTATAATGATTGTCCGCCACTACATTACAAACCAGTTAATTCGTGATAAATCATCTAAGAATTAGAAGGAAGTACTAAGGACGAATGTCTTTTGCATGAAATATGCTTACGACTTTTCCACTTGTGTCTTCTAAGATGTAATAAAGACTAGCAATCTTTTCGTGGGGTTTTCTTTTATAAATAAGGGCGCTGATTTCGCATTAAATTTCTTTTCTATATTGCTCTAACAAAAATTTCTACGAAATACTTCCTGTCCCACCTTATAAGCAATCGGTCTTACTCTCAAGTTATACTGATGTTTAGTTGTTTCATATGCAGCACGAATATGTTTCTTTACTAGTGTTTGCAAAAAACCGACTTTGTTAAAATTCGGTTTTTCGGTTATCCGAACTCAAAAAAAAGGTTAATCGGTTAACCGACCATTAAATAGTAAAATAAATTAAATGTAAAAAACAATTAATTTTAATTTAAAAAGCAAAAAAAAATAACTTAAAAGTAGCATTTGTTATACAAAAAACAAAAGTAGTGACTAAAACAATTTATAAAGAACAAATCTGAATTTTATGAAGTTTTTTAAGTATATCTCAATAACAAATCACAATCCAAATGTTTGGGAGACTGTTTTGTTTTGATTTAGGTTTTATTAAAGATGATACCGAGAATATACTTTTACTGACAGTTGATGTCATGATATACTCGTAGCATGATATAGCTTATTTAATTTTTTTTTATTGAGATTATTATTTTATTATTGATAAAATTTCAAAATCTTCAGAGTCTAATTCACTTTCAACTGTTTCATTTTCTACAATAAAAAATATTCTCTTGTAGAGCTGCATAGTAAAGTCTTTAGTAGTAGACTTTGAGAATATTTTATATATTCGCAATATTTCGGAAAACAGCCATTATGTAAATATAAAAATAGTGTATTTAGGGCCATATTTCTTCGTTGGAAAATCCTCTCACATAGGCACAAACTCTACTAGAGTTTGTGGGAAACTGCCTTATGATTTTGCAATTGTGTTGAACATAAATTTTAAAATTGGTCACAGCGCAATAATAACAACAGCTGATAACAGTGAGGTACACACCAGAGAATGAAAAAAGTATCGTTTGAAGTACTTTTTGGGTGTTGGCCGTCAAACTACGAATGCGTGCAGCTAAAAATAAAAACACTCAAAATACAAACACACGGATTATTTTAAACCGAATGCGTGTAACTATAAACATCCAATAACTATGTGTATACACATTTTTTAAAATACCCGGCACAAACGAAAACAAATTTATAGGCTGTGGGAATATAAAAATATTCTGAATACAAACAAAAATATTCTAAATATTAAACCGAATACACATGTGTAATACAGAGTTATTTTATTTACACATGTATGTTTTCAAATAGTCTTACACACAGCCACACATTTTCTATTCCATTTTATGTACACAAATGATTGTATACAATGTCGAATGAGCAATAAATATTCCGAGTATGACTGTATTATTATTTTTTACCGAATAAATATTATTCTGTGTGTGAAAATATTCAGGATGAAAGTATGAGATAGAGTCAATTATTTTAATATGCATGTGCGTTTTTATTTGTAGTTGCAGCGTAGTTTCGTTTTTTGCATACACAAAGTAGAGATGATCTTTTATTTTGGAATCGGCTTAAGTCATAGTTATTTGAGAGAAAATATGTGAGCTAGAGTTTTTCTTTTCCCGGACTTTTTCATTTCCCGGGAAAGCGGGAAAGATTTTTCGGTTTCCTGGGAAATCCGGGGAATTCCCGCCCAGTACAAAACAATACAAAATATTTTTAAATTTAATTTATTTCAACAAAAACAAATAATAATTCATGAGATCAATTAAGTAATAACGTTTTATACACACATTATTCAAAAAATAATACCGTTTCCGTTCTTTATATAATAATACATAGATACCAATATTATAAAAAAGAAAATATACGAGTATTATTAAAATAAATATTACAAATCATCCCCCTTATGAAAACACCATTGTTAAACTTAAAATTGGTTTAACAAACGAGTTTTGTGTGGCAAAGCCAGTTTTAACGCATGCTTTAACTTTTACGTTTTTGCATAAGGGCATATTTCTTTGGAAAAAGGACTTTAGTACAGAATAAGCTGATAAAGCTGTTAACCGTACTATTTACCAAAGAGAATCTGTAATTATTTGTAATTTTCTTTTATTTTCTTGCTCATTTCTGTTTTTACTTTTATGAATTGTTGTAGAATTAAATTTTGATCGTCGCGTTCTGCTTTTTCCAAATAAAGGCATCTAAGTCTCAGAATGTATGTGTACCAGATGTAAACTCGGCCTTAGTTGCTGTAAGGCTTTAGCTATTGTAATATTGCCATCACCTTATTATTGCACCATCGCATTAATAAAGTGAATAACGACACTGATCAAGGAATGTGTACATAAAAATTAAGTTGCCCAAACAAAATCAAAAAATCCCGGGAATTCCCGCATAAATTTCCCGGGATTTCTTTCTCGGAAAATGTGTGCGATCCCGGAAAATTTTTCCCGGGAAATCCCGTATGAAAAGCACTAATGTGAGCGTACAAATTGTTTGTGCTACAATTAGAATTATACGCAGTTGCTAAAATTAAGACTATTTACTTATGTATATTTTTGTGAGCACTTAATGTTTTTCTCGTACACACAACAATAAAATAAGAAAAATGTACGATTTTTACAGATATAAAAACCTGGTTAACCAGTTAGGAAAACTGGTTTCATAAAAACCGGGTTTTCGGTTAATCGGACAACACCAATGCCAGCTATAGAATTGTATTGGTTTAGACTTTAGTGTAATTCCAACTGTGATATTACAAGTTAAGAAAAGGCTTAGATATTTTATTTTTATTTCATTTATATATATTTGCAATTAGTTTTTACGTTATACTATACATATGTTATATCCCAGTAAAAAAAATTGGAAGTCATTCTAAAGGAACTACATTTTCATTGCTTCCAAAAAATCGATATTTTTAATTTGCCGATAGTTAGTAGAAAACCAAGTAGAAGTTTATTTTTGTCATACAGAACTTTGTAAGTCCTCTATAGTTTTAGAAATTACTCACCAGAATTTTAAAAAAATCGATATTTTTCAAGAAACTTATGAATTAATTTTGGTCTAAAATTTTGAAGTTATTTGCTTAAATTTACATGAAAATACTGTTTCGCGTTTAAATTACTATAAAAAGAAAATAATTATTAAAATAGGTAACTATTAACCATTCCTAGATGAAAATATTATCATAGAACGCAAAAAATTACATTTTTCTTAAAATCGCTTCCAATTCGGTGACTAGGCATCGAAAAAGAGAACTTCTTGCAATGACAACCCTATGTAAAAATCGTTAGATCGGATCGAAATTTGCACTACTTCCAGATCGCAAACTCTACATTTTCATGCCTTTTTTGGAGTGTCTTTTTTTACTGGGATGTTGTACAGTTTACGTCTGTTTAAAATACATCTCAAAAACTTAAAAGTAAAAAATAAAACATAAAATATGTAAGTCAATGTTTATATTCTATTATCATTAATTGTGATTACATACATTTGTACATATCGCTCATTTACTTCAATAGTGGCATAACTCAAAAAATGGGTTTTTTGAGTTAATAATGCAGAAAGATTCGGCATTTCGTATTTTATCTTGTGTAAAAATTTCATACAAATAGCTTGTACCATCACATCCTGAGAGAAGATTTTTTTTCACATCTCCATTGAGTTGTATGCAAATTGAAAACTTAAAATGCGTTTTCTGCAAAACTGGTTTTTTCGAGTTGTGCCACTATTGAAGGAAATGAGCGATATATTAAAGTCGCGCTTTTTATATATTACCAATGTTACCAGATTTCAATAAAAATAATTATCCCTGAAAATGTTAGAAAGTACCAACGAAACGTCGGATACATTAAAAATTAAATCAAAAAAATTCTATATTTACTTTTAAAATTTTTAAACGCAATAATAATCCTAAATTATTATTTTACTTATTAAATAAAATATTTTCTATTAAAAATACATTGAAATTGATTACTGAGGGGTTTAGCTGGATCCTATGCGCATTTCACTGTTGCTAATGCAGATCATCAGGGAACCTTTACCCAAATTTCTTAGAACAACTAGAGTTGTTATTTTTTTTTATACATATTGTTTTATTTATTGTATCTTCAAATATGAACTAACAATAAGTATTCAAATCTTAAATCTAAAATATAATTATTAGGCCCGACCACTGTCGGACATAAATTTAGAGATAGTTATAAATAATACATAAGTAGTGATAATCAAAAGGAAGGAAAAATAAATAAAAAATAAAAATTATTTTCAAGCAGTCCTATCTGGAGTGTTGAGTATAAGAGCCCTTGTATCCCTCTTTTTTAGGCGGATGTGTCCAGAAAAGTTCAAAATATTACGAGCAAGCGGATAAGGATGTGACTCGAGGTTTGTTAAATATTTGCCTGCATATTTTGCAATTTCTTCAATCACTAGTGGCATATTTAAATCACGATGTATATTTGAGTTTTTTATATATCATGGAGCCGATGTTATTAATCGCAAAATTTTATTTTGCCTTCGTTGGATTCTCTCGACATTGGAAGCTGAAGCAGTGCCCCATAGTTGAATTCCGTAGCACCATATCGGTTTCAAAAGTGACTTGTATATCAAAAGTTTGCAATCTAGACTGAGGGTTGAATTTCTACCAATCAGCCAATGTACCTGAGTTAATTTTAGTTTCATTTGGGTTAACTTAGAGTCAATGTGGTGTTTCCAAGGAAGCCGTCGATCAAGGTGTATACCAAGATATTTCACATGAGTATGTTGAGGGACAACTTGATTGTTAATCCGAATGGGTGAACAAGTATCTCTTCGTAATGTATATGTTACTTGAACACACTTTTGTTCGTTTACCTTAATTCTCCATAAGTTTAACCATAGTTCCAGCTGGGTAATGTGTTCTTGAAGATATCGGGATGCCTCGTAAAGATTTTCATGCAAACTAAGGCAGGCTGTATCATCAGCAAATGTGGAAGTGTGAATATTGCTGCTCAGAGGCATATCACAAGTATAAATCAAATACAAAACTGGCCCCAGTATACTCCCCTGTGGCACACCGGATGAGATAGTTTCAGGCATGCTCATAAAGTCTCCTTCCACAACAGTGAACTTCTGGGCAATAATGTAACTTTCCAAAAGACTTACAACGCAGGTATGTTTTTAATTTTAAAATTAGGCCTTCATGCCACACTTTATCAAATGCCTGAGAAACGTCGATAAACAGCGCAGAACAATACTTCTTTTCTTCAAATGTTCTTCTTATAAATTGGACCAATCTATGAGTTTGTTCAATGGTGCTATGCTGACTTCTAAAACCAAATTGATGATCCGGTATGCACCCACTATTAACTAGAATTGGAGACAATTTTGTCATGAGCAGTTTTTCGAAAAGCTTTGACATTGTTGACAGTAAACTTATTGGCCTATATGACTCAGCCTTGGTAAGATCTTTGCCCGGCTTTGGAATCATTTTAACTTTGGCAACCTTCCAGCTCTGTGGATAATACTCCAGTCGTAAAATGGCATTAAAAATAAATAACAATATTCTAATTGCAATACGAGGCAACTTCATTAGCATCTGGTTACTAATTGCATCAAAACCCGGACCTTTCTTCGGGTTGAGTTCAGCAATTAGTTTTTGCACATCACGCGTCTTAAATTTTATTTGTTGAGGGGGTAGAGCGACTACATTTGGCAAATCAATTACACCAGTACATGTGTTTGGGGAAAATACGTATTTTAAATGGTCAGCAAATATATTACCTTTTTCAGTATCGCTTCTTGCCCATCCTCCGGTAGATGTGCGCAGAGGTGGTTTAAACTCAACAGGTGTTTTAAGCTTTCTAGCAGCGTGCCATAAAGAGTAATTAGATGCTGGTGTGAAATCAAGATTTTCCAGATAGTTTTTAAGAGATGCAGTTTTTTCATGTGCAAGCAGCTCTTGGAGTCGTTTAGTGCACTCTTTAAATCTAATTTTATTCTGGGGTGATCTGTGATGCTGCCATTCCCTTCTAGCTCTTTTTTCACATACGAGACGTTTAATATCTGTAGAATATAGTCTATGCCTCCCAGTCTGCGGATGGGAGGTAGTGGCATGTTTAGCAGCCTGCTTAATATTTTCGTTAAGATTGGCAATGTTAGATTCAACATCATCAGGTGTTCTTAGTGTAATGTTTTCCGTGCAGTGACTACTAAGATATTTTTTGAATCGCAGCCAATTTACACGAGTGGCCAAATTCACATATGAGTAAGATAGAGCACTTCTCAGTGGGCTACATATTGTAACGATCGTGGGAGAGTGATCGGTCGATAGATCTAGGGAGGCTTCTACGTGAATTAATTCCCTAGAAATATTTTTTATGACGCCAAAATCTATAACAACCGGAATTTTATGTATGTGAGTAGGCCAATAAGTGTGTGTGTATTGAACATCGCTCGACCTCTGGGTGTAATAAGACGCGAACCCCAGAACGTATGTTTAGCATTATAGTCGCCGGCTGCTACGAAACAAGGGCCCAGAGATTTGTAAAAATCCTCATATTGATCCTCAGTAATTGCGAATCTAGGAGGGGAGTAAATTGATGATATGACAAAATTAGTGCAAACATTTTTAACACAAATATTCCTTGCTTGTAAATATTTTTCACAAATGTTATCAATAATACAATGCTTGAGTCTTGACTTTATAAAATTGCTGATCCACCGCATGCTCTTCCTCTCGGGTCCTTTGAATCATATAAGGTGTAGCCATAAATTTTAAAAAGGCTTCTCGAAGTCAAATGAGTCTCAGAGACCAACATTATATCAATATTTTTTTCCGTGAGGAAGTGCTCAAGTTCATTCTTATGTTGGCGAATGCCGTTTGCGTTCCAGAAACATATTTTTAACGTGTTCATTGTTTGTTAACTAAAGCTTAAAGCAGTGTATTCTGCATTCGCAGCATTTCTTGCATCATGCTAGTCATATTTGTTGTAAAATTATTTATAGTTTGCACCAGATTATCAATAGTAGTTTCAAGGCGACTAAAATTAAAACTTGAGTTTCCATTCGTTGAATTATTTGGTGGTGAAACATTTTGTGTATGAATAGAATTTGTCTTAGCAGCATCGGCATACGATACACGGGCACTAACTGGTTGGCTCACTTGCGCAAAAGTGGCTGATAAAGCGTTTGCTGCTTGAGCTGGGGCCAACTTAGGTGTTTGCCTAATAGTCTGTTTGACGAAAGAGTACACAGGACAACCTCTATAGTTAGCGGTGTGATTACCTCTACAATTACTGCATTTTTTGTCGCTTTGATCTGTTGGTTTATTGCAACTAGCAGTGAAGTGTAACTCGCCGCACACAACACAAACAGTAGGTAATTTGCAGTAAGTTTTAGTATGGCCATATTCTTGACAATTATGGCACTGTACAGGTCCTGAACACTTGTGTGGTTCTTCAACGGTTATTTTTCGATATAAGAGATATTTTAAATTATATATTGGATGGGTCTCATTTTTTTCAATTTTATATCATTTGGCTCAAGTTAAACGCGAAATAGAGGTTGAGGGATCTTTTCCCTATTTATTATGTTCGATACATTTTTTACTTTAAAACCCTGGAGGACGATAGCATATTTTACTTCTTCGGGAGCAACATAGGAATCTATGCCCTTCAACACAATCTGCATACCTTTAGCACTCTTGAGCTGATATGTGTAGAAATTTGTTTTACTTTTTTCAAATTCAGAAACCATTTTGCGGAAATCTGTTTCGTCATAAATTTGAATTTTCGTTTCATCGATATTGCCACGTTTTATTGGAACAATGTGAAATTTATTCTCACCAATGACCGAAATTAATTTTTTAATTAGAGCGTTTGAGTTTTTTTCTCTTAAATAGATTGGTGGCGGCTTGGAGGTTTTATTCGTAGATTCAGCGGGTTTGTCATTGTCATCTGGCAATATTTTAAAACGGTTTTGCCGATTAGTAGAGGATGCGCTGTTATCCCTAGACATCTTTGGAGCAGATGCAATTTTAGTAGAATTTGGGATGCGCCCGCGCTTTAAAATTGTAATGTATCTGTCCATTCCGACTTGGATCTTGGGTTTTGGCCTGCTCTTATCTTCAGTGACAACTTGTTTAAGTGATGACCACGAGCCCGAAGCGGATGATATCGCTGAGTTAAATGTAGAAGTACTAGGCAATAATGTCAACGATTCACTAGTTGGCATTGGACAAAGCGAAGTTGATCGCTGACGAAACTGTGGTTTTTCCGTTAGAGAGTCTATTATCAGATTTTTGATTTTTGTTAAGAGCTTCAGAACTCACAGCAAGTCTATTATCAGATTTTTTATTTTTATTGTTATCATTATGAGCATCAAAACTCACAGTAAAATACGCATTTCTGCCGTTAGAACTCACTTCACGATTTTTTCGTTTGGGGTATTCATATAGAGTATTCCTCAGGGGTACTTTGTATGTTTTTTGTTTACAGTTTTTTTTTGTTTTTGTTATTTCTATATGTAAAAATATTATCAAAGCAAAAAAGGCTTATTTGTCAAAGTTAATATGTACTACGAATATTTTTTGTACGCTTTTTTTTTGTTTAGTTAGTATGTAAGAAAAATTCCGCTATTACGTCTGTTCACTATGAAGGTACAACGAGAACTGAACTAGAGTTGTTATGTTATAAACATTCATTTAAACAAATGAGAAGCCTAACAACAAATAACAAAGTTGAAACAAGAACTCAATATTCAACATGTTTTTTTATTTTCTTACTTTACCATTGCTACATTGACTAACTTTTTTCAGCTTCAAATTGTACTTGTAAGAGTATGTAAATAAATGTATATAACAACAAAAGCTATTATTTATTTACATTTTGAAGAAATTTAATGACCTTGAAAGCCTGAATAGATATGATAGAATGGTGGCTATTCTGTAATACGCGTCGACTTGGTGAAATTTACATGTAGAACAAAAACAAAACTTCATAAATGTTAAAAATTTGTTTTTGTTTATCATACAAAACTTACCGTTTTTAAAAAAGAGAGCAACGCGTTGAAATTCTCACGTTTATTTCATTTTAGAATTGTATGGGAAACAAAAACAATTTTTGAAACTTTGTTTTTGCTTTAATGTAAAGTTTCACTTCTTCGACGCGTTTTACCGAATAGCCACCAATATCTATAAAACTACATTAACTAACATCGAAATCGTTGAATGGATTCTACGGCGGCTAGAAATTCAGGCTCAGTGACACTATAATTCCTTTGAGAAGAATACAGCTTTTTCGACATATACGCAATCGGCTTTTCGTCTTCTTCATCTAGTTGCACAAGTACACCTCCTATACCTTAGTCACTGGCGTCGCAATGCAAGTAAATTTTTTTTGTAAAATCGGGATTTGCAAGAATTGGTGCGGTGGTAAGCAATGTTTTAATACTAACAAATACCTTGTCTGCCGCGGCATTCCATTGAAATTTCCATTTTGTGGAGAGAACTTCAGTTATCAGGTATGCTACAGAGGAAACATTTTCCATAAATCTCCGGTACCATCCACATAATCTTAGAAAACCTCGAACTTGTTTTAAATTACGAGGCGTTGACCAATTAACAATTGCCTCTATTTTTCCGGAATCTGGTTTTATTCCCCCTGTACCAAGTATATAGCCTAAAGATCTAACCTCAGTGAAACAAAAGGAACTCTTTGAAATATATAACGTAAGATTCGTTTTACGAAACTGTCCTTCAATTCAAATAAAATGCTCTAAATAAGTTTCAAAATCTGCAGATACTATTATCAAATCATCCAGGTAACCAAATACTGAATGTTTTAATTCATCTGGTATAAGTTGGTCCATTGACCTACAGATCATCTGGGGAGCCGTACAAAGACCAAAAGGCATTACAGTAAATTGGTATAGCTGTCTCCCGTGTGCGGTAAAGGCTGTCAAGGGTTTCACTGCGTCAGCTAAGCCAACTTGCCAATTCGCATCCTTAAGGTCTAATTTCGAAATAAAAATAGCCTTCGGTAGTTGTGAAATAATTCCTTCTGTGTTAGGAAGTGGAT
The DNA here is from genome assembly GCA_944452675.1 of Tachina lurida. Taxonomy (NCBI): domain Eukaryota; kingdom Metazoa; phylum Arthropoda; class Insecta; order Diptera; family Tachinidae; genus Tachina; species Tachina lurida. Next base: position 71,518,086 of record OX101754.1, read on the forward strand.
ATGCATCTTATTTTGTACTTTGGTTAACTTTTCTAGCATCAAGACATAGGCGAATGTTATTAGATTTTATAACTAAGCGCATCGGTGAACTCCAACGCGATGACGATTCTTCTATTACACTAACGATTTCATCCGATAAATTTCTTGAAATATAAATTTTTCTACAGCTGGTGAAACGGGATACAATTTTTGTTTAATCGGCCTAATATTCTCTACATCAATTTCATGTTTAATTAAACTACTTCTTCCCGGGCCTTGGTTTTCAAAGTTTGGAAACAAATTTATTGCTATAATTGTTGAAGTCTGGTAGTTAGTAGGAAATTTGCAATTTTCTACTTTTTCTGTCTTGAACTCATTTTCAGTGTCGACTTGAACCTTGCCAGACCACGCCGTTAAATCATATATACTGTATGTAGCGTGTTCTAACTATCACTACGACCAACATTGTATAGTAATCATTTAAAGTCAACTTGACCGCAACATACATAACATCCAATTGCATTGAAATTATTTTTGTGCACTGGACATTTGACACTCATGCAATCGGGCATATCCGCTTCATGCAGTGTTAGATAAATACATTGACAGACTGCAACATAAATATGTATTTTGTACAACTGCTATTTGACACTCACCAGTCTGATCAAAGGCCGCAGCATAAGGTACTTGAATAAATCATACTTAATAACCACATGTGTTTATATATATAAATATAAACAATACATAATCTATGTTTTCCAAATTACTTATGAGACACACGCCGCACGTCATCCGTGGGAAACTAAATGGATCAATTTGCTAATTACCTTTTCTTTTTCCTCTTATGTTAAGATAGGTTAAGCGTTATTCTCATAGTTAGTATATAAGCATATGTAATTTAGTTTTAAAAAATTAATTATTAAACAACGTTCCTAAGAGCTCCTAGGAAATAACATTTTTACATGGCGATCCTGCCAGTCTTAAAAAGAACAAACAAAAATATGTACAACTTGCGACCATAGAGCGCAGACTTCCTAAAATATTTATGGGTCCTGGCAGACTAGCCAAAACGCTCTGCCAGAGGAAGAAAGATGTCCGCCTGGCCAAGAGGCAATAAAATAAATAATTAATATTATTGAAAAAAGGACTTGTTGTCATCAGCAGCAATATCAAGTGCAATAGCAACATATTTTCTGAATGTTGTATACCAGCAGCCCAACAACATTCATTATCAATCAGCAAATGATCAAATGTATTCCCAGCAACAAAAACAAATAACAATCCAGCAATATAAATATACTTATATATATTGATCAACCAACCGTTAACCGCCGTTGACAAATTATATATATATATATATTGTTTTTTAAATTAAATTTAAAAAAAAATTAATTTGGTGAATTGCATGGTACTGCTAACTGTACTAAGCCAAAAGTTCAAGCAGAAAAACAATGCAGTGATTGTGGAGGAAATCACACCGCTAACTACAGAGGATGCCCTGTAGATTCTTTCGTTAAACAGGCTATGGGTCAAAAACCTATATTAGCTCCAGTTCAATCAGCAAATGCTCAAACTAGCCAACTAGTTACTTCACGTGTATCGTATGCCGATGCTGCTAAGACTAGTTCTATTCCCACACAAAATATTTCACCGCCAATTAATTCAACGAATGCAAACTCTAGCTTTAACTTTAGTCGCCTTGAAGCTACTATTGAGAATCTGGTGCTAACTATAAACAATTTTACAAGAAATATGACTAGCATGATGCAAGAAATGCTGAGAATGCAGAATACTCTGTTTCAAGCATTAGTCAACAAACCATGAACACGTTAAAACTATATTTCTGGAACGCAAACGGCATTCGCCAACATAAAAATGAACTTGAACACTTCCTCATGGAAAAAAATTATTGATATAATGTTGATTTCTGAGACTCCCTTGACTTCGAGAAGCTGCTTTAAAATAAATGGTTACACTCTATATGATTCAGAGGACCCGAGAGGGAGAGCATGCGGTGGATCAGCAATTATAATTAAGTCAAGACTCAAGCACTATATCCTTGAGAACGTTAGTGAAGAATATATGCAAGCTACGAATATTTTCGTAGAAAATTTTTGTGCGAATTTCGTGATATCATCAATTTACTCACCTCCTAGATTTTCAGTTACCGAAGATCAGTATGAGAAGTTCTACAAATCGCTTGAATTTTCTTTCGTGGCAGCTGGTGACTACAATGCAAAACATACGTACTGGGGCTCGCGTCTTGTTACACCTAGAGGTAGAGCGTTGTTTAAAACCAGGACACCAGGACAATTTGTTTAAATAGATATGTAATGGGGACCTGAGTCCTGGTTTGGGAATTTAAAACCGGAAAAAATTAAAAAGGGTGGCAACCCTGTTACAATTGGGGGGATTGTGGGGATTTTCATGCTGAGATTTTCTGGGCTATGTGTGTGTGTGTGTGTGTGTGAGTTGGATTTTATGTTTATGTATGCACACTTGTGTGTACAGCTTTTGTTGTTATTGTAGAGAAGCGTTGTGTGAGTGTGTGTATGTATAAGTATGTGTTTTTGTATTTACTTGTGTGTCTGCCGGTGTCCGATACTGTTGTTGTAGTGGCAGACAATCATTATACCCAGTAGGAAATGTTGATGGTGAAAAGGTGCTGACTAGCTTTTGACTAGCTTGTCACCAGTACTACTCTATAATTATCCCCCATACAATACTTTGAAACCCTACTAATAAAAATACAATTCACTGGGTAGTGACCACGTAGTTCCTATGGGGCCATGAGACATACCAACCAGACATTTATTTACTGGTACATTTCTATAATTTACGTACATACAAATGTATGTATATTGACAAGTTATTGTCAATTCCACCTCTCTCCTTCTTTTATACTGGCGGATAAAAGAAAAATTGTTATACCAAAGTTGTAACTAGAATTTTAGTGTTGACACAAAGACACTTGCTCCCAGTCTGACTGCAGGGTAGTTACAAGGGATCTGTGTATTTGTGTGTATGTAGTGATTGTTATTTGATAGACTTTGAGTTGCTGTTTTGAGTTATCGTTGGTATGCTTATGTAGGGTTATTGTATGTATGCATTTATGTTTGAGATCTCTGGGGAAATAATCTAATAGATACAGAGAGTGGCAACCCTGTTGTGAATGGAAGTGGATAGGGAATTTATTTGGTAATGTATGTATATGCTGTTGTATTAATGTATGTGATCGTAACTATATTTATTTTGAAGAATATCATTGCTTGTGTGTATTGTTTGACCTTCGAGAGTTTTTCATACATATTTATAAATGAATGTGTATATGTTTTCTAGGCTATTGACGTTGCTATTCTTATGGAGATAGAAAATATTGTGTTGGCATATATTTTATATGTACAAGTGAATTTCAGATGTTAAATGTTTTGAATAAAATCAGGTTGATAAGCAGAGCTTTTGAATAGGGGTAATTATATTTTTATTTCAGTATATTACACTTTAATGTAGTAATTATAGGAAGTAGCTTTTGGAGAAATACAGGAACAATTTTTCTCATACCTTTGTATTACAAACTGATGCTAGAGATTTTGTCCTGGGTGTTGCTGTGTATATGAATTTCATCATATATCGTAATACCAAATGAGAATTGTGGAAATGTACATGTGTATGTGTGCGTGTATGTGTATGTGTGTGTGTATGTATATGTGCGTGTGCGTGTATGTACGAATTGCATCATATGTCGTAATAAATTAGATTTGCTGACTACTACGCGATTCTCATATAAAGTATATAAGTAGAAGAAATAATGTAGATTGTCATCAGTCTGCTTTGATATCCCAACAAGTGACAACCTATTTTCCCCAACCAAAATTTCTAAAGTGTTTAAAATCCAAAAACTATAAAAGCGCTAGAACTAATTACTGTTTGTTAAACAAGTTTATAGTGTATAAAAATAATTAAATAAATTGTTTATAACTAAAATAAATTGTTTATAAATAAAATAATTAAATAAATTATTTATAAATAAAATAATTATATTAATTAATAACCAAAAATATATAAAATGAATACTAAAAGTTGTGCAATTTGCAATAAAGACTTTATGACTCAAACAAAACTAAATCAGCATATTGAAACGCACTCATATGGAACTAGTAAGCTTGATCTTCAAAACAAATATTGTGAGGATTGTGATTAGATGATCCCATCAAATGGTTACATAGGTCATGTCAGAACCACAAAAACAGTTGCCACCAAGAACAGATTGGCGATTTTCTCATTAAAAGAGCAAGCAACTTCAATGGGAGGATCGAGACATATATCCTCCTCAACAAAAATGAGGGTGTTATGTTTCCGGAGGAGTTTTTGAAATCTGCTAAGAGCTCTATACTACAACAGCTAATTGAATGTAGTAGGATACATACTACATTTAAATTTAATATGGAGCTCACATGCGATTATATCAAGACGGTGAATGATGAGATGAATGTTTCCCATCTTGTACATATTTCGAAAATGATGTTGGTGACTTTGTCTGATGACATAGAGGATATGTACAAGAAACAGGCCGAGGAGCTAAGAGCTAAAATGGAAGAATTTCAAGAGAGGGATAGCGGATGGACCTTGATTTCAATAAATTCCCTTGACGTTAATATAAACAAAGCGTACATAATAAGAGGATCGAGCCTTATCTCTCTTCCAAAAAATATTGCAATGAAACGTGCATGCATAAATATCGAGAACTCTGATGTTTATTGCTTTAAATGGTGTCTCATTGTGGCTTTGTACACAAATATTACTTTAGATCGAAGACAACAGAAAAACTATAAAAACTATAATATAACAAACATTTCTGATGAGAATATTAATATAGGAGCAATTGTATTAAATTTCGAAGGCCTAGAGTTTCTATTCCCATTGAAGCAGATAAAACAATTCGAGCGTCAAAATAATATGAGCATCAATGTATTCGGTCACAATGGAACATCGCTTATAAGACCATACTACATAACAAAAGGAGAAAAACTTGTTCATATTAATCTGTTATTGCTCCAGTCCAATAAAAACTTCCACTATGTACTCATCAAGGATATATCAAAGTAAGTTTCATTTGTGCATTTAAGCGAAATATGTTTTCATCTCTATTTAAAAAGTTACTTCTTATTGATATATATATTTCTTATTGGTATTTTCTATATTTTTCTTCAGATTTATTCGTTCCAATATTACATATCATGATCATAAGATACATATTTGCAACACATGCCTATTTCATACACATGATGATTATGTGTATAATCACCATAAAAATGTTTGTGGGAAAAAAGTCATCAGAATGCCAGTAGTATGAATATGGTGGTTCTAGATAGAAATGTGCAAAGGAAAAATGTGCATACCTTAACCCTTTAACGGCCGATGGGGTAAAATTCAACCAAATGATATTTTGTGTTATGAGGCGGCAGCGTGTTCGGTTTTGCTTAAAGTGAAGTCGTGGTGGGGGGTTCGGTTTTGCTTAAAGTGAAGTCGTGGTGGGGGGTTCGGTTTTGCTTAAAGTGAAGTCGTGGTGGGGGGTTCGGTTTTGCTTAAAGTGAAGTCGTGGTGGGGGGTTCGGTTTTGCTTAAAGTGAAGTCGTGGTGGGGGGTTCGGTTTTGCTTAAAGTGAAGTCGTGGTGGGGGGTTCGGTTTTGCTTAAAGCGAAGTTGTGGTGGGGGGATCGGTTTTGCTTAAAGTGAAGTCGTGGTGGGGGGTTCGGTTTTGCTTAAAGTGAAGTCGTGGTGGGGGTTCGGTTTTGCTTAAAGTGTAGTCGTGGTGGATGTTATTTTTGTTGAAGTGAAGTCGTAACATTTAATGTGTTCGTTAGAGGGTTAATACAATATGAATTAAACTACATTAGGGCGGTTTACGAAAGTCTGTGATTTTTTGCTAGTATTTAATAAATAAAATTCATTTACTGCGGTATATATTAATCTCCCTAATACTATTTGTTATCAGTATAAAATGTTAACCACATTATTTAAAAACAAAACATTTATTTATTTTTAGTGTGAATCATATACCTACATACTTATAAAACATATGTATATTAGCAACAATTCTATATTTTTGTAGACTAAATAATTTACAATTACACATAACACTCGAATCAACCGTAATTTGTTTCAATTTAAAACAATTTTCAAAATGAACACCATGAACTGATGAATCTACTAACTCCAAATCTTCATATAAAGGTATGATTTCTAGGAAATTTTCCATATATCTGATGAGATCTATTTAAGATTCATATTGTTTCTTTAGTGTATCTTGAGCTAGAACGATAACAAAAAAAATAATATTTAGATTTAAAAATAATAAAATAAATAAAAAAACTATTTACCAAAAATTACCTGTTGCAGCTGCATGTATATTCAGCTCGTAATATTCATTGCTGCTGCTACCTTTGCTACCTTTGCTACCTTTTCTATCTTTAGTAAGATAGTAGGTATTGCGCTGGAATTCTTCTATACTATCATCGTCTAGAGTTTCGTTGAATATACCAGGTAGGTATATGTATTTGGTGTTTTCCACCAAACAACGTACTTTTTTCCCATAAGGCGTCTGGACACGCTCCATTTTTATAATTTTATATTTATATTCAAAAAGCATCTCCTTTATGGGGAGAATGCTTTTTGTTTGGGTTTTTTTGAAAATTGATTTTAGGTATGCTTCCATTTCTGTACTTAACTTGAATAGTAATTAAATAAAAACTAGATGGGTGGTGGGTTTTTATATAAAATTATGAGAAGTATTTTTATAGCTTATCATTCTTTTCAATAAAATTTTAAAACAATGTTTCTGATGCGGTTTGTTCGTTGTTTATAAAGTTTCTATTTAATTAATAGGTGTGAGAAAATTTTAAAAAGTTTCTGTTGCGGTTTTTCCGTTTTTTTTATAAAGTTTCTATTTAATCAAATGTGAAAGAAATTTTAATGTATGCAGAGTTTTGTTGATATATATATATATATATATATATATAAATATATATGATTTTAATTTTAAAAGGTTTCTGTTTAAAATGTTTCTTCTATTTCATGATCATCATCATTGTCATCTTCTTCTTCTTCAGTACTGTCATACAAGTTGTTGTAGAATACATATTGCTTCTTCTTTTTAATGATTAGAGTATATAATCCATTCACTTCTTTAACTTTCTTTAAAATGTGTGGATTTGCGTTTAGATAATCCATCTGATTTTTAGTAATAATCAGAAATCGTTTAGGTAAATAAATATGATATTCTTTATTTACAAGACATCTTATACTTTCACCATATTTTGTATCTACTCGTTCTATCTTGTTGATTTCATATGCAGTATTTTCTTCCATATTCTTTAAAGGTAAGTATATAATATTAGGATTTTGAAACAATTTTCTTAAACTTGCTCTCATTATTTTGCTTTTAACTTTTCACCGTAAAACGAATTTTCAAACTGATCCTTTATATTCAATAATTGATACTATAAGGTGTTTTTAGATATTTTAATAACTTCTTATCAATTGCGGTTAAGCATAAATATTAAAAAAAAAATATACGTATGTATGTATGTAATAATATATAAACAGCTGGTGTTTTAATCTTATTGTATCCAAGTTTGTGTTATATATATATATACGTTATTTATAATGAGAGATTTAGTTGAATTAAAAAACTTTGTTAAATATGTATTGGGGTCAATTTTTAAAAACTGGTGATAAATATTGTACTTGTCATGCACAGTGGAAAACTTTTCAAATAATAAATGCAGTAGTCTTGGATATTATAATGCAGGTGTTCCTAACCGCAGAAGGAGGGACAAGAACTCAAATTTTTTCTCTTAATAGAGGACAAGAAATGTCAACAAATATTCCAATATTTCATTTTAGTCACAATCAACATATAAAAATTGAGGTTATCGGTGGTATGATATCACTAGTTGGAACAGTCTATGAGGGTGGTTTTAAAGATATAAATGTTCACTCATACAAACCATCGTGCGTTTATAGTGAAATAGAGGCTATTGTTTTCAGAGATACAAATAAACTATATAATAGTAAGACTGATATCCACTCATTGAATAAAAATCAACAAAAACCTCTTCTCCTTCAAAAAATAGTTAATGATAGTAAAGTTAAGAAAGGTGGTAGTAACGTTGGTGGCGACTCAGTTGATAAATCATTTGAATACGATGATTATTAAATTAGTATATAAATATGAGAAACAATTCTTATCATCTCATTTAAAAATATATCGCTAACTTAAGAACACATCTATTAAAAAGAAAAACTAAAATGAAAAATATTTTTATCATATTTTTTTCATATATCTATATCATACAAGTGTTTTCAGCTTCATTACCTATTGATTTGAGTGAAAATGAACTTAAAAATACAGAATTTGCTATAAAATTACCGAATAATGATACTGTGAGCATACAACTAAATTTCAAACTTTTAAAGTATAGTAATGATTTAAATAAAAACATCGAGTTAACAACAAAAGCAGAAAATAAATCAAACGAAGAACAAGAAGACTCCCCACCGCCTATAAGTCAACCTTTTACTGTTGAACAAGCTATTGAAACATTTAGGCAAGATTTAGTAAAAAAAGAAAAAAATATTGCAGGAATAATTGAAAGTTCGGCTCCATTTTATAGACATTTTCAACTTCAATACAAAGATAATATAAAATTGAGAATCCGTTGCACATATGACAGCAATTACTTGAAACGTCGATTAAATATTTCATGCTTCGAATATCGTCAAGTTGAATACGAGAGAATTTTAAGTAATGGTGAAATTGAGGTGGCTTCTGAGGATGATACAACGTACCGATCCGATGTTACATTAATCAACATTCAAGATTACACACATGATTTGGATATGGAAATAATATAAATTAGCTGATATGATGAAATACATTTACTATTAGTTAGTTAGTTAGTATAAACTTTGATGTTAATGTGATAGGAGGTTTTATTTAACATAAGTAAAAAAAAGTTAAAATAAGAAAATAATGAATAACGAGTTTTATTCGAAAATTTTACATAAATTCATGAAGGAAGAAAAGCTTTTGTGTTATGATCATGAGATTATTTTGAAAAAATTAAAAACTCAATTCGATGAATATGTATTTTATAAGAAAAGTAAATCAAAATTTGGATATCATTATAACAATTGTGTGTGGTCCAACGATGAAACAACTTGTGAACCTGATACCTGTAAATGTTCCCTTATCGATAACAGTTGGGATCAAGCATTATATATAATGAATTTTTATTATAATTTAAAAGCATAGACTTTATCAACAGTTCTACAGTCATCGTTGTCACTTAATTAGTACTAAACAATGTCGGAGGAGAGAATTTTAGTTGTAGACGTACAAGGTTTTTATCTCAACAATAAATTCATTGTAAAAGAACTGAGTATTTCAATTGACGACTCACAAGTTCAAACATTTATTATTAAACCACCTTTTCCATATTCATCGTTGACAACAAAAGAAAAAGCTTTAATTGACTGGCTTTATAATCATCATCATGGATTAAAATGGAAAGATGGTGATTCAACCTTATCAAATATTATGAACTATTATATTACACATGTTAAAGATAACAATTTTATTTATTATGTTAAAGGATTAGAAAAAATTAAGTGGATTCAAAATATTTTTAAAGACGAAATTAATTTTTATAACCTAGATGATCTAAATTGTCCAAATTTGAAAACATTATATAAAAATGATAAATCTATAAATGTTTGTTCTTATCATAGGAAATATTGTATATGTGCTGAAAAAAATGTAATACTCTTAAGAAAGTTTATTAAATCAAATATTAATAAAGAAAACATAAAATTATAAAAAAAGAAATTTTTGATTATTATTATTTAACACTTAAATCGACTAAAATAAACATCAATCATCAGTTCATTCTGAATACTTGAAATGTCAATAACAATATCTTTAAACGGAAACACTTCAACTCTGGTTGGAGAATATTTTCCTCCAATTGAACTCCCTACAAAATATGTTTGTGGACTTATTGATTTTGTAACATTCAATTCCATACCCAATGTAGATGTTCACAACAATTTGTTTCATATAGGAAATCATATTATTACTATCCCGGTTGGTTCATATGAACTTGAGGATATTGGTTTTTTCTTAAACTCAAGCTTACAAGATATTGATGAACCAATTTATCTAACAATTGAAGCTAACAATAACACACTTAAAACTGAAATAACCTCATCAATGGATATAGATTTTTCACAACCAAACAGTATAGGAAAGTTACTTGGATTTAGTAAAAGAAAACTAGAAGTAAATTCAACTTACTATTATAATACTAATCAAAATCTTAAAAATGATAAATCTTTAGAAGTGATGATTGTAGATGTTAATTCATTGAATACTACAAAGTTATTTGAATCTGACTTACCTACACATATTACGGATGTTAATACAATACGCATTGAAAGCAACTTAACAACCGGTTCATTTATTAATAATACTTCGAATCATACTATTCATGAATTTCCTCTTGATATTCCTCCAGGATATAAAATAAACGAAAAACCTCGAAATGTTATTTATTTACCCGTCAACTGTCAGCAAATAAACAACATAACGATTAGAATCTTAAATCAAGACGGTGAACTTATAAATTTTAGAGGAGAAAAAATCACTCTTAGACTCCACTTCAAACCAGAATAATAATGATCATTTACAATAAAAACATAGTGCAAAGAGGATTTCCATTCAATACCGCACCAACTCACATTCGAGAAAGTATAAAAAATAAAAAACTGTTGTCCTCATCTAATACAGAATACTTAAAATCGTTGGGATTTAATCTTCAACAATGAATGAAATACTAAATGTTCTTCAAAAACCTATGTATGATGAGAGTATTGTAAAAAGGGAATATCATAGTTACTATCCATATCTAAAATCATTTAACAACAACGATGAGATTCGTATACCAATTCAAAATCAGGATCTCTTCGTCTTACCAAGTGAGAGTATGATTTACATTCATGGTTTTATAGTAAAGAAGGAAGCAACCAAAGAGGTTCCAGCTATAGATGTGAAATTAAAAAACAACTTTGCTTCATATTTGTTTGATGAAATTCGTTACGAAATTAATGGTTTTGAAGTTGATCGTACACGTAAACTTGGAATTTCATCCACCATGAAAAATTTTGTATCGTTGAATAAGGCTGAAAGTGATGTATTAAAAAACGCTGGTTGGTCTCTTACTGAAACTTTTGTTTTAGAAAAAAGTCATTTTAGCTGTTGTATACCTCTGAAAATGTTGATGGGGTTTGCTGAAGATTATAACAAAATACTATTAAATTCGAAACATGAGCTTATCCTTCAACGTTCTACATCCGATGAGAGATCATATTATTCTACAAATGCAACTGATCAGTTGAAATTAACAATTCTGGATATAACATGGAAAATGCCACACATTCAACTATCGGACTTTGCAAAATTGGAAATGTTTAAGATAATCAACAGCAAACATTCTATACCAATTGCGTTTAGAAGTTGGGACTGTCATGTAAATCCTGTTTTACCAAAGAGTACAAAGGTTTTATGGAATGTAAAGCTTTCTCCACAAAACGAAAGACCACGATTTCTTATAATTGGTTTACAAAAAGAGAAAATTAAAGAAGAAGGAAATATATTTGATCATTGCAATATCTCTAATTTAAAAGTTTATCTAAACTCAGAGTCATATCCATATGATGATTTAAATAATCGTTTCGAAATGGGTCAGTATTCTGTTCTATATAATATGTATGCAAAATTTCAACAAAGCTTTTACATGCGAGAACCTGAACCATTATTAAATGTTGATGAATATAAGACTTATGCACCACTTATTGTTGTTGATGTTTCACATCAAAATGAGGCTGTTAAAATAGGACCTATTGATGTACGAATTGAATTTGATACTGAAGCAAACAAACTAATTCCAGATAATACATCAGCATACTGTTTAGTTATTCATGATCGTTTAATCGAATACTCACCTCTAACAAGCGAAATTAGAAAAATTATTTAATTATATTTATTTTGAAATTTTTTTTAATAAATGAAATAATATGTTTATTTATAAATAAAACAAATTCTTAATCAATGTATTTTATTAAAACAATTATAGTTTCTTTTTAGTTTAGTTTCGAAAACAAAAACTTTAAACATAAATGGCCACAATTTATTGTATTAAAATTTTGATATCTATCATAATTATAACTTATGTTTTTTCCTAAATATTTTATTAATTGTTTCGGTGGTTGCAAGTTACCAAAGCTATCAAAATATTCAATTTGATTGTCGTTTTTCCAGTACGCTACCCAATGTGTGCCAGATCCCTTTGAAGTATCCAGATTAATTATTCCACATTCTTTTTTAAATGATGTACTTGGAAGAGTGTTGCACATAAACACACCTCTAAAATTTGGAATATGTTTTGCATATTTTCTCAAGTCTATATCAGAAAGAGCTCTTTTAGGTAGCTTCATTAAAAATTTTGTTGATAAGGCTTTAAATATAATCCAAAACCTTTTTTATATGGTTTTAAGAACATGCCTTTTCCCATCGCAATGGCTTCCATTGTATTATTGTGTCGTTTTGCTTCAGTCAGCTGTTTCTTTCCACTTTTAACTGCATTGATTGCTTTTGTAATACCAGATACACCACCAGCTAAACCACCAAGTGCACCCAGTGCAGCAAATATAGGGGCAAGTGGAAGAAAACCTCCAGATTTTGGTAGCGGTATTATTCGAGGTGTTTTTATTAACGATTTTTTCTTCCCCTTGAAAATATTGTTTACAACTTTTCGTGAAATCTTTATAGCATCTTTCAAGTTTTCACTTTTCTTTATATTCTTTCTTGCACTTTTCAATGCATGTGTAAATAGTTTGTGGGTATTTACTGGAGACGACTTTTTAGTTTTACTAATAACGTTACCCATACCGAATTTTGTTTTTGCTTTCATTGCAGTAGCAACAAACCAAGCGTTTGATTTTTCACCCAAACTACTATCGCTTGCTTTGACCCTTTGCCAAGCCTTTTCAGTTAAAATTCTATCAGCAATATGTCTTTTCTCTAAATCTTTATTGTTTGAGTATGCTATATCGTGCTCTCTGCAAGCAGTATCCAATGGATTGATTCCTTGATCACCTCTAGCCAAACGTTTCTTTAATTTTGTACCAGGTCCGCAAAATTGATAACCAGGTAGATGAAGTTCAATGGGAAGTTTATTAATTATTTTATTTAGAAAACCTTTACCAATGAAGGATGGATGACGATTGAATATCTTTTTATAAATGATTGTCATATCTATTGATACTTTGTCGATTAAAGATTAAAATCAAATTGATTGAAAACAAATAAAAGAGACTGGTTTATATATTATGTTATCATTAGATTTCAGAATGCGTTTTTTTAAACAACATAAAAGGATTAACGTAAAGAATATCGAATCAAAGTTCGATTCATCAAATAAAATTCGTCATAGTTCATTACTACCGAATTCTATTCGAGCTCTTATTGTAGGTCCATCAAATTGTGGAAAAACAAATGTGATGATCAGTCTTATTGAAAGTCCTCATGGATTGAAATTTAAAAATATTTACTTATATTCAAAGTCAACACAACAACCGAAATATAAGTACTTAGAAAGTCTAATTAAACCTATCAAGGAGATAAATTTTTCATCATTTTCCAATAATGATGATGTTCTATCGCCAGACGAAGTTAAACCAAATTCAGTATTTATATTCGACGATATAGCTTGTGAGAAACAAAATCATGTACGTTCTTACTTCTGTATGGGTCGTCATAAAGATATTGATAGTTTTTATTTATGTCAAACCTATACACGTATACCAAAACACTTGATTCGCGATAATGCAAATATGATTATAATTTTTAAACAGGATGTAATGAATATTAAGCATATTTACAATGATCATGTTGGTTCTGATATGACTTTAAAAACATTTCATAAATTATGTGCCGAGTGTTGGAAAGAAAAATATGGTTTTCTAGTTATTAACAAAGATGATCCTATGAATAATGGTCGATATAGAAAAGGTTTCGATATATTTATAAATCTATAAAAGAAACATTACAGATATTTTAAAATCAGTACAAGATTAATTATTAAACTAATAGCTTCTCAACTATTAAACCGCTAACTGCTAAACTGATCTGTTTTGAATCTGTTTCTAATTCAATCTATAAATATGAACACAAATCTAGTTAATAATCTTATTAAAACTCGAAATATTTTAAAAAAGAAATATAGGAATATTTTGCTTGGAGAAATTGCAAATGATGAATTGTTGGAAAAGACATTGAAACCAATATCAAAACCATTAAAAGAATTAGTTCAATCAACTAATAATAATAATAATAATAATAATAATAATAATAATAATAATAATAATAATAATAATAATAATAATAATAATAATAATAATAATAATAATAATAATAATAATAATAATAATAACACCATTATAAAACATGAAAAATATTCGGATGGCTCTTTTAAACATGATCTTGAGAATAATAAAGTTGCCTTCAGTACACCATATAAAAAGAGTAAGCTTGCTTATAACACGTTTTCTTCAAGCTCTAATAACAAGAAAATCGAGAAAAGTTCAAACACGTTTCAATCATTTGATGATGAAAATGATCATGATGATGACCATGATGATGATGATGATGATAATAATGATAATGTTGATATTGAGGATGATAACAATGATGATGATAACACCATTGCAATACATCCCAATCAAAGTATTCAATATAATTTATCAAAAGTTAACTTAAATATATATGATAAAACCTATGGTCCTCATAAGGATAAAAATCAAATATGGAGACTGGGTAATGAACCCATCGCTTTCAATTCAACCAATATTACTGTAGGTAATTTAAAATGGCCCTTCACATCAGGCTTATATGAATTGTTAGTTTATAAGAAACCAATCAGTTATAATAAAACAGATTTAAATAATTATAAACAAATATTGGAGATGACTAATGTCCATAAACGAAATAACAGTATTAATGGTCAAATTAAAGGAAATCGTTCAATTAAATATACAACGATTATTAAAAACCTATTTAAACAACAACAGAAAATTTATAAGGGAAAAGGTTTAATGAAATTGAATAGAAAAAAGCATAATTATGTTTATTGGGATGATCCTAATGAATTGGTTGATAGATTGCGTCTTTTGATTTCATCAACAACAGCTGGTCACTCAAATCATAATAATGAAATTGTATCAATTATTGAGGAATTGAGAGAAGCAAAAATTATTATATAAATAGACTTAAAAATGTTTAACAATTCATATTCATAAAATGCCTATCGATAAGTTTGGACATTATATTGAAAAATCTGCAAGATACCAAAATCAACATTTCAAGATTCATTTGGATAGTGATCGTAATTTCAACTTTAACTTGCGGAGAATAAAAAATATTGCTAGTCCTGTATTGGAAAACGATGCTGTAAACAAAATTTACATGAAAAGTTATTTAAGTGAAATAAAGAAACAACTGGATACAATGTATATGGAGAGAATTAAGGGAATGGAGGATCGTTTTAACGAAATAATACGACAACAAAACGTGTTGACTACAGAAAAATTTGATAATGTAGAAACACGTTTAAGTAAATTAATACATGATCAAAGTATAATACCAAATAATCTCAATCATTCACTAAAAGAAATGAGATCATTATTTAATTACAAAATTGATTCAGTTGAAGAACGTCTAAATGAAAAACGAAGCTCATTACAAACCGTTTAAACATAGATATATAAATCGTTTTTGATTTAAATTCAATATCAGCAGCATTTAAATTGATGTAATCTAAGATAGACGTTAGAAATGGAGCGACAAGAAGTGGTTCAGGAGCTTCATAAGCAAGCACGTAGAAATTTCATTCGACGTCGAGTGGTGATCAAGGGAATTGATGATCTTTGGCAAGCAGATCTTGTTGAAATGGGTGTTTACTCAAAATATAACAAAGGCTTTAGATTTATTTTAACAGTTATAGATACATTTTCAAAGTTTGCTTGGGCTGTACCCGTAAAATCTAAAAGTAGTGAAGATATAACCAATGCTATGCAATCTATTTTTTCGCTAAAGAGAATTCCAAAAAACTTGCAAACAGATAATGGTAAAGAGTTCTATAATAAAATATTTCAAAACTTGATGATAAAACATAATATCAACCACTATTCTACATATAGTATCATGAAAGCGTCTATTGTAGAACGATTTAATAGAACTCTAAAAGGAATGATGTGGAAAAATTTTAGTCTACAAGGAAATTATCAATGGATACATATATGCAAGGATTTAATTAATCAATATAATAATAAAAAGCATAGAACAATTGGAATGACACCAAAGTCTGTTAACACAGAAAATGAAAGTTCTATACTAAAACAAGTCTATAATCATCCCAAAATATTTAAATTTGGTAAACTAAAAGTTGGAGATTACGTTCGAATTAGCAAATATAAACATATTTTTTCAAAAGGATATACTCCAAACTGGACAACTGAAATTTTTAAAATTCGTACTTTACAGAACACAAACCCCATTACTTATTTATTGGAAGACTATCAAAGGAATCCGATTGTTGGTGGATTCTATGAACATGAACTATTAAAGACACATTTTCCAAATACATACTTGATTGAAAATGTTATTAAAACTAAGGGGCACCAGGCGTACGTAAAATGGTTGGGATTTTCCAATCAACATAATTCTTGGATCAATAAAGATGAACTTCAATAATATTATATATATACTTCAATATGAGATTTATTTTTATTATATTATTATAAAATTCTCAAAAAAAAATAAAATAATATATAAAAAAGTTTTGTTTTGATTTTTTTTATTTCTAAACGATTAAATTTTATATCAACTTAGTTGAGTAAGGTTAAGAACAAGCACGATTAAATTTTATTCACACAAAAACAAATTGTGGTTACTTGTGTTTAAAATTCCTATTCAATAGATAACTATAGTTTAAAATAAAAACAAACTAAAATATTTTAATGATATTCTTTATTTATTTATTTATTTATTGTTTTTTAACGTTATATATATATTCACTTATAATCTAAAATCACTTAATACTATTGTACAATATTATCACTTGAAGATGATGTTAATGCATTTTCATTGGGATATGATGATGATGATGATGGTTGTTGACTATTTATTGCATAATGTCCCCATGCATAAGTATTAATACTATTATCTCTAATAAATCGCTTATCATCTAAATAACTTAATGCTAATTTACTAATGTGTTGAGTATATATTTCATGAATCTTTGATCTAAATACATACATAGAATCATAGTAAAATTTTTTTTCAAATAAACATTTTCTAAAGTCATTAATCGTTAGTCTATTGGTTACGCATTTTTTAAATCCTTTAATTTTTTTAATTTCTTTTTCCTCTTCATCAATTTTAATTGAATACATTTTAGCGCGTAAACCAATGAACTCTTTAATTATTTTACCATTACATTCATCCTTCATCATTCCTAAAACCTTTTTGTTTAACAATGGTATATTAAAAACATTATCTTTCGGATAAGCAGACGTATCAAACTGTAAGATGATATCATCTAGAATATCCTTATATAGATCATATGTCTTAATATCGTAAACAAAGGAATCAGTATCCATATAATTCAGATAAATATTTTCCTGATATTTAGGTTTCATGTATTCATAATGAAAATTATACATTTTCAACTTAGATAATTCTAGAACAGAAAACCCAACATAAATTGGTTTATTATATTTCGTTCGCACTCGACTCATTTCAATGACAATCATTTCTTCTTGAATCTTAAGTAAACTATGAAAATTTGGTTTAGCTATAAGAGCTCTAGCTCCCAACCTCTTACCTCTACTCTCCCATGAACAAACTATTTTAACATCTTTTCTCTTAGCTACATTTTCCATTGTTTTACCGTATACCGCATTATTTAAAAGTTTAAAAAATTTTTTTTCAAATTCATTTTCGGCATTGGTTCTATGATCATTATTTAAATCAATATAGCTTTTCAACCAATCCGACTGATTGAATTTAAGAATTCTATGAATTTTCTTTAGAATAAGACCATGTTTAATACATTGTTTAAGATTTCTATAATGTATTACATATTTTGTTTTATCATTTAAATCCGTTATTAATTTAGACTGTTTCATATGTTCATTTTTTTTATTTTCTGCACAAAATGGGAAATCATTGTGATGATCGTGTATGGTGGATGGATATTCTAAATCCACTTCCAATATATACCCTAATGGTGAATCATCTTCCACAGCATTAAAATTAAAATTTTCAATGTTTTCAACCCATTCAAAATTTTTATAAGGAAGGTACTGCGACATGACATAACCGTATAAATTGTTTACATCTAAATAAATAAGATAATTCGATTCTTTAGTAGAATCATAGTCACTTACATATTTATTGTTAGCTACAGAATGTCGTTTACAACATTGAACAATTCCTCCCCTAATACCACGTGTAACAAAATTATACATGTTAATGTCAGTTAATAGTTCTAACTCTATTCTTGTTTTTTCAACATTGCATCCCAAGATAATCCAGGAACAGTATAATATTGGCATGGATCTAAATTATAAATGTTTTTGCAAACTTTACGGAAATTTTCAAAAACATCACATAGTAATAAAACATCTACTTTCAAGTATAATAGTAAATAGTCCAAGAGAGTCGTACATCTAAATGTATTCCATACCTTTTCAGCATGTTTATAATTATCTTCACTACATGCTTCATCAGTTAGTTTATTAAAGAAGAGAGAACGAGGTGGTAATTGTGTTTCCATGAGACGATTCTTTGAATCCAAATAATCATAGGGAAAGACACCTTTACGTTTCATTAAATCAAATTCATTATCATTTAAACAAACCGATTTTATAGTTTTCAAATCATCATCAGACAAGAAACCTGCAAGTTGATCTAAACTCGATGCTATAAAACGATATGAATCGAGAAAACGTAGCTCAATAGTATCTTTTTCACTCACCCTAATTCTCTTCGATACGGATACATATAATTCCTTATTTAAAGGAATGATTTTTATATCACCTTCTACTGATGAAAGTTCTCTTATAAATAAATGACAATCATATGCCGAAAGGTTGTGAAAAAATATAGGGATAAAATTTCCAATTTGATACTCTAAGTTACATATATTATGTGCAGGACCTCTATAATCACCTGTTAGGTCAGTTACTTTATCTCCAATAGATATGATTTCACCGCATATATGACAATTCATATCTTCATCTTGTCTTTTTTGTTGTATAAATGTTAAAGGTTTCATTGGTATTACTACACTCAAATAGTTACTATAAATATATAATGCGTCCTCGACTAAACTTTAAAAAAAATGTGTTGATGCATTTTCACCACTATAAATTCTATGTATATCTAAACTAGAATTATAAGAACATTTAATATAATAACTAAATGCAAATGGAATATGCTTTTGTACTGAATTAATATTAGCTGAGTTTTGAATATCAACTGATTCCAGAATACATTCGAAATCTGCATAAACTACCAACGGAACATCTAGTTGATTTTTATGATTCTTAAATCTAAGTATAGAATTTTTATCGGTTGGCATTATAGTAACAATTTTGTTACATTCCTCCTTATGTTTCTTTAAAGATGATTCTTTGTAAAAGTGTATGAGGCATGTATTACAAATATACACCTTATTTTCATGTTTTGTAAATTGACTTCTTAATAATCTATAATTAAAGAAATATAAAAGGAAACATTTTTTTTTTAATTAGTTTAATTTCATTTTGAATATAAATTTAAATAACGATAAACATACCTTGATATATTTTTTATCCAGACATAATGGAATCGTTCTTCATCTTCCATCAATAATAAATTTATATGTTTACTTTTTTCTTCTTGAGAGAAATAATATGGTCCCACAACATTATAAACTTCTAAATACGTATCTTTTTCAAGAGATCTTTCCAGACCAAATACATTTATGCTTATTCCCGGGTTGTTGTCTTCAAACTGCTGTATTTTGTTGACAGATAGCGGGAAATTTAAATTTTTAAAATTTAATAATATATTATTTTCCAGGACTATAATATCATCTTGAATGTTGGTTATGTTATACGAAGAACAAATTACACTATTATTTTCTATTGGATATAGCGCTGATATTATAGCCCACTTAAAACAATATACGTCATTGTTTTTTATATTAACACAAGCTTTTTTTTTTGACATGTATGTTGGTAAAGAAATATACTGTGAACCTTTTATACATGAATATTTATTAATATTAACATCAAGGTGATTAATTTTTGTTAACGCAAAACCACTATCACGTTCTTGGAACTCATCCATTTTTTGCATAATTATTTCACATTTATTTGCATAAAATCTTTCAATATCATTCATATGGTTAGTTAAAGACAAAATATGCATTTTTGTTTGATGTAGTATTATAGTAATTATGGGTTCTTCATCGTCTTTCATCTTCATATATTCACAGAGTAATTCGAAATTAAATTTTAAACTTGTATGTTTTTGTAGATGATCTTTCAAAACACATGCTACATTATCCTTTATGTTATTGAAAAACAATTCGGGATTTAGATTATCCATATTGTTGTTTTTAAACCGAAATGTAGTAATACGGTTTTTGAAACAAGCATCTAAACATTTTATATTATTGATTTCATCAACAATTTTTAAACAATTATCTTTATGTTTGTTTGTGCGTTGATGATATATCCACAGTTTCCTTACTACATCTTCTTTACACTCCTTACAGTGTATAATTTCTTTCTTTTGATTATTTTGATGCTCTATTAAGTGGATATGTTTAAGATAATCTTGTTTACTTGAAAAATTAATGTTGCAAGTCGTACACCTTAATGAATAACCTTGATGATGATGCATCCTGATATGTCTATTTAATGAAAAGTTGCGGCTGTACACTTTTCCACAGATATCACAAATAAAGTTGCCACCCATTTTAATTTGATTTATTTTATTAATTTTTTTTGTGGATAAATAACTAAAAGTATAATCACACCTTAGAGTTTAGTACAACAATGAATATATTTTATAAATTTGATTTTATTTTATTACCACTACACTTAATTAAATAATGTGGTTAACATTTTATACTGATAACAAATAGTATTAGGGAGATTAATATATACCGCAGTAAATGAATTTTATTTATTAAATACTAGCAAAAAATCACAGACTTTCGTAAACCGCCCTAATGTAGTTTAATTCATATTGTATTAACCCTCTAACGAACACATTAAATGTTACGACTTCACTTCAACAAAAATAACATCCACCACGACTACACTTTAAGCAAAACCGAACCCCCACCACGACTTCACTTTAAGCAAAACCGAACCCCCCACCACGACTTCACTTTAAGCAAAACCGAACCCCCCACCACGACTTCACTTTAAGCAAAACCGAACCCCCCACCACGACTTCACTTTAAGCAAAACCGAACCCCCCACCACGACTTCACTTTAAGCAAAACCGAACCCCCCACCACGACTTCACTTTAAGCAAAACCGAACACGCTGCCGCCTCATAACACAAAATATCATTTGGTTGAATTTTACCCCATCGGCCGTTAAAGGGTTAAGGTATGCACATTTTTCCTTTGCACATTTCTATCTAGAACCACCATATTCATACTACTAATGCCCGAACATGAATTTATCATCAAGTTTGAAAACTACTACAAACAGTTAGATGTACCATTTGTAATCTACGCAGACTTCGAGTCTACTTTGGAAAAAGTTGATGATCCTGTAAGTAAAAGCAGTACAAATGTACAGAAACATCATGCTTGTGCATTCGGTTATTTTATTAATTGTAGCTTTAAGAGAGAAAATAATTTATATAGACATTATTTTGGTGATGATTCGGCGAATATATTTATCAAAAAAAATAGTTGAAGATTGTACAGATATTTATCTAAATTATTTACTTAAAGTTAAGAAAATGTTCATGTTCCACTATAAAAAATGCCACAATAAAAGTGATTCCCCAGAACGCAGAGCGTTATATTTCTCTTTCAATTTTCACCAGATTAGATGAAAAACATGGATTCGAAATAAGATTTATAGACTCGTTTAGATTTATGGCTTCGAGTTTAGATACGCTAGCGAAAAATCTTGATAGCAATGATTTTAATACTATTCGATCATGTTTCTTTGATGAAGCTCATTTCAAGCTGATCAGAAGAAAGGGTGTATTTCCGTACTCTACATGGACTCCATGACTAAGTTTAAGGAAATTAAACTACCTACAAAATAAGCCCGTGGGGGATCCAAAATAAAAAAATTAGTTGCACTACTACACTATAGAGTTTTAAAACAAGCCATTTCAAATGGCCTCATCTTAAAACAAATCCATAGAATACTCAGATTTAAGCAATCCCCTTGGCTTAAAAAATATATTGACTTAAACACATTTCATAGGACAAAAGCTAAAAATAATTTTGAAAAAGATTTCTGCAAACTTTTAAATAATGCTGTTTACGGGAAGACAATGGAAAACATTGAAAAATGTAGTGACATTAGAATTACTTCATCTTGGGAAACAACAAACAGGAATCATTTAGGTCTCAGAGCATTAATTGCGAAACCAAATTTTAAGCACTTAACAAAATTTTCTGACGATATGTAAGCGGTAGAGTTAGAAAAAATGGAACCACTATATGATAAACCTATATATGTTGGTTTCGCAGTACTGGAGTTATCCAAGTGGAGAATGTATGACTTTCATTATGGCTTCATGAAGCCTAAATTTGGAGAGAACATTTCTCTCCACTATATGGATACTGTAATGATAATATTTTCTTCAAAGTTTTTAAAGGGGGGGCTTTATAAAAAAAAATAATCCTACCCGTGATTTGCCGGCGCTTATTAACGCCACTGGCTGAATATTTAAATAAAATAGCAAATGAATGCTTTATGAAAAATAAGATTCTATGAGCAGTTGAATGCTCTAATCTATATATAAATAGGCAAGTAAAAACAGTTAAGAACCATTTTAACTGACTTAAACTCAACGTATTCGCTTGATTTTTTTTTTTGTTAGATAGATTGACAATAGGAGCAGTGCAGAATGTATTTTTTCTTCTACATTTTTGTGTCTAAGATAGTTAAAAACAGTTAAGAATATTAGCCAATCATAAAGCCATGATTTCTCTTTCTCTCTTAATTTGCTAAAAAAAAAATTACAACAATTTGGCTTGGCAACTCCATAAACACTCAGAAGGAAAAACGTATTTGATTTGTTCATTCTATTCTTATTTCCATCTTTTTATGTACTTAAACTATTCTTGCTGAAACTAATAAAATTTGGATATTTAAATAACGAGTGGTACTGTATTATTTTTCTTTAGATGCTTAAAAATAATATTTTTTTTTAATTATTAATAACTTTGATTAAAGTTAAATTCACCTACAGCACAAAGTAAGTTTTTTATTTTTGGTTTATTTTGTGTGCGTTTTGTTTTTGTTCATTGTTTTCATTATTTTTCTGTGCTTTAAATTACTGAACATACTGGAATGTTGGAATATGATGGAATGTTTATATTATTAGGCTAGCATATTCGTACATACATATGGGGTCTTTCTCAAAGAATAGGGAATAGAAACTTTTTTTGTAACAAACGTTTTAATGGGGAGTCTAAAACTTTAGAGAAAAAGCGTTCAATGAAAAAATAAACGAATATTTTTGTTTTGGGCAATAATAATGAGCAAATATCTAATTACATTTAGTTCAAAAAGTGAACAACTTTTTTTAAATAGTTTGCTTAAAATCTATTCTTATTTATGCCGATAAATGAAATTTTAAATTCGTATTTAGTAGTTAAGAAAGTGGTTTAAGAGAGTGGTTTACCTTGGAGTCTATACATATGTATATTTGAATATAGTTTTTAAATTGTGTTTTAAATTCATCAAACTTTAAATATTTTCATTCTATTCTCCACCTCTGTGCGTTAATGGTTGATTTTCAACAACTGGGCGAACACTAGTAGAATATAAGTAAGTAATGCAGCCGATTTTAGGCTTGACTTATAATTGATTTTTATTTCCAAAATTGATCGCTTATATACTAATATAACGGTATTAAAATATAATATTAATTGGTTTTAACTTTGCTAGTTCTATTAGTTCTTGTGCCTTTCTTAAGGAAAAACCGTAATCTTGCTTTTAATTCATTAGTATATTTATCCATATTGTAGATGGGTTTATCATCTAACCATTTATCATTTGGTAAGTTTGGCAATTTTCCAAATATTAACTCGTATGGAGTGTAGTTGGTATCTATATGAGGTGTTGTGTTGTACGCGAAACAGAAATAAGGGATCCAATATTCCCATTCATCTTGTTTGCAGAAGTTCAAGAGAAATTCATTAAGTTCCCTATGATTCCTTTCTATAGCACCCATAGTTTCATGGTGGTACGGTGTGCTAAAGACCTGTTTTATTTTTAAAAGTTTGCATACTTCGGACATTAACTCGTTCACAAATTCGGTACCGTTGTCTGATTTGAGGATTTTGAAATGACCGTATTTTAAAATTAAGTTTTCCTTTAGAGCTTTTGCAATTGTTTTAGCTTCCTTTGTCTCAATAGGGCATGCTATGACGTACTTCGTTAAGTCACACTGCATGGTTTGCATGGTTAATATATATCTGTATCTATTTGAATACCGAAGTGGTCCTACTGTATCTATTGACATGACTTCAAAACTTGTATCTGGTGTATCTGTTATTGTTAGTTTTTCTTTCGTATGTCTTGTTTGTTTGTTAATCTTGCATTCTTTGCAATTTAGTATGTATTTTTTTATCATTTTACTCATATTCTTCCATATATATCTTTGCTTGAGTTTTAATGTTGTTTTCCTGACACCTAGATGTCCTCCTAAAGTTGAGTTGTGGTACTCAGCGATAATCATATTCTGTAAATTTTTGTCAATTATTCTTTCTGGTTCTCTGTAAATTAAAATTTTTAAGTTTTCCCCATTCTTTCTTTTTAATGTACTGAACATATCTTTAAATTCTTTATTATTAACTATTTCAAATATGTTGTCGTTGTCTTTTAGCGCGAGTTCTTCTATTCCTAAGGATAGCGTTTTCGATAGCAGCTTCTCCAAAGTCATCTGTGTGCTTATTGGATTATCACCACTTCTAACAACTATATCTATATCATTTACTATAATTTCAGGTATTTTTAGTTTACTTTCAATTTCGAATCTGAGTTGCTTCATATTTTTTATATCCGAGATTGACGTGCACTCCCATATGAAAAGTTGATCAGTCTTTTTATTAGAAATGCTGTCCTCGTGTTCGTTTTTATTCTGTATATTTAAGTTCTTTCTCATATTTCGTGTTATTGCTAATATTTTCTTTGATTTTTGCTCTTCTTCTGTGGGAATTAATGCTTTTAGGGTGTTCGTATTTATAACTACTAGTGTTCGCCCAGTGGTTGCAAATCAACCATTAACGCACAGAGGTGGAGAATAGAATGAAAATATTTAAAGTTTGATGAATTTAAAACACAATTTAAAAACTATATTCAAATATACATATGTATAGACTCCAAGGTAAACCACTCTCTTAAACCACTTTCTTAACTACTAAATACGAATTTAAAATTTCATTTATCGGCATAAATAAGAATAGATTTTAAGCAAACTATTAAAAAAAAATAATACAGTACCACTCGTTATTTAAATATCCAAATTTTATTAGTTTCAGCAGTAATCGTTTAAGTACATAGAAAGATGGAAATAAGAATAGAATGAACAAATAAAATACGTTTTTCCTTCTGAGTGTTTATGGAGTTGCCAAGCCAAATTGTTGTAATTTTTTTTTTAGCAAATTAAGAGAGAAAGAGAAATCATGGCTTTATGATTGGCTAATATTCTTAACTGTTTTTAACTATCTTAGACACAAAAATGTAGAAGAAAAAATACATTCTGCACTGCTCCTATTGTCAATCTATCTAACAAAAAAAATCAAGCGAATACGTTGAGTTTAAGTCAGTTAAAATGGTTCTTAACTTTTTTCACTTGCCTATTTATATATAGATTCTGGACAATGCGTCTGCATTTGTGTTTACTTTGCCCTTTTTGTATGATATTTCGAAGTCGTAGTCACTTAAATCCAATCTTATGGGTTCTTATGTGAGAACAGTGACACTAATGGTCTATGGTCGGTTACTACAAAAAATTTCCTACCATACAGATATGGTCTGAAAAAATTTATGCCCCAATGAATTGCTAGTAGTTCTTTCTCTTTGATTGGTTTGTTCAGGTCATGTTTGGATAAAGTTTTGCTGGCATAAGATATCGGTAAGTCTGTTCCAATATTGCCTTGTGACAGTACTGCTCCAAGTGCGAAATTAGAGGCATCTGTCGTCAATATAAAGGGTTTTTTAAAGTCAGGGTATTGTAGGATGGGTGGTTTTATTAATTTTCATTTTAATGTTTCGAATGAATTTTGACAATTTTCGTCCCACTTAAAAGTTTTATTTTTCTTTAACAGTAAATTTAAATTTCTCGCTATTTTTGCAAAGTCAGGTACGAATCGCCTGTAATAATTACAAAATGCTATGAAACGTCTAACGTCATCAGCATTTTTTGGTACTGGATAGTCTTCTATTACACTATGTTTGGCAGGATCGGTACAAATACCTTTATCAGTGATTAAATGACCTGAATACACTACTTCAGATTTTAGAAAGCAGCATTTATTGGTATTTGATTTTAAATTATATTGTCTCAGTTTTTGAAATACTTTCGATAAGTTATCATGATGGTGTTTCACACTGCAGCCAAATACAATAATATCGTCTACATATAAAAATGCTTCGGCACTTAAACCACTTAGGGCTATCGTTAGCATCCTTTGAAAGCTATTAGAGGATATTTTTAATCCAAATGGTAGACGAGTAAATTGAAAATTACCATTTCTTGTTGAAAATGCAGTCAATGGCCTTGAATCTTTATCTAAATCTATTTGGTGAAATGAACTGGTCATATCTAGTGTGGAGAAGTATTTAGCTCTTCCTAACTTATCAAGTACATCTTCGATTTTTGTAAGTGGAAACTTGTCGTTCACTATCTTTTCATTTAATTTTCGAAAATCGACTACTAGTCGCCATTTTTTTGTATCATTTACTGATTTTTTTGGTATTACTAATAATGGTGAGTTATAGGGACTGACTGAAGGTTCAATAATGTCATCTTTTAACAGTTTGTCTATTTGTTCATTTATTTCATTCATTTGTGATTCCGGTAATCTATATGGTTTTATGTACGCTGGCGTTGCGTCGGTTGTTTGAATTTGCTGTGTGTAAAAATTATTCACTGACAACTTTTCGTTATCGAGATGAAAAATATCACTGTACTCTGTAATTATGTTGATTAAAGATTGCCTGGCTGTTTGGTCTATAGACTCTTTTAGTATTTTCTGCACTCGCTCTTTGTTGTTCATTTGAACGCTACTGCGGTAATTGTATATATAGTAATTTGACTATTGTTTTGTCTCTAATTTTAATTCATCTAATGTTATATCTTTATCAGTTGTGTTTAATACTTTTACATGTTGTATGCCGACAGCTGGTATTATACTGTTTCCTACGTAGACTCCTGAAGATATTTCTTTGTTTAGAACGATACTTTCTTCATTTGTAACTATATTAACTGGTACAATAGCCTCAGATCGTGCTGGTAAAAAAATTTTTGTATTGTAAATACGTTTGGGTGTAATTGGTAAAATAAACTCTTCATTCGATATACGGAATGCTATTGTGTACGTTTCAAAATCAATTTTACACATATATTTCTCTAATATATCCCTTCCTATTATTCCATCGGTATTGATTGGGAAATCATCTTTGACTATATGGAATTAATGATTTATAAATTTATTTTCAAATTGTAGGCTCAAATTTGCTGTACCAATACTTTCTATTGTATCTAATGTGATACCACTTAGCAAAGATATACAATTTCTATTTATATTTTCTATATCTCCTAATTTACTAATGGAGATATCGGCTCCTGTATCTATTACAAATTTTAGGTCTCTTTTTGTGGTTTTACATGTTATTGTCACTGAATTGTCAGTGGTAGTTTAAAGTTTGAATATTTTTCGGCCTTCTGGATAACAATTTTTGTTGTCCGGCGCTTTTAGTTTCCCTGATTTCGACCTTGATTATATCCTCTGTGAGAATTGTTTCTGTTTACATTATAATTGTTATTAATGTTACTATTATTATTATTTCCGTATCTATTGTTGTTATGAAATCTATTATGATCTCTATTGTGGTTGTGATTATTGTTGTTATTATTATTGTGGATTCTATTGGGGTTGTTGGTATTTGTACGGTTATTGTAGGTATATGAGTTGTGGAAATTGCGTTCGTCCGTAAAATTGCTAGTGTTTCTTTGTCCGTGGAAATGTCTATTGTCTCTTTGTGAATTGTAGTTATTTCTGTTTTCCCTTCTCCAAATTCTGAAAATACTACTGTTGCTATTTTGCAAGTTTCTTTCTATTGGTAGACATTTTTCGGCCACTTCATTTAGCGTCTTTGGACTACATGCCACTAGCGTGCTTTGCTATTCGACGTTTACCCCTTTCATGAATACGTTGAGAGCCATGCTCTCGCTCATTTTAAAAATTGCATTTTTTGCCTCTTGTGTAGGATTTGCTAATGCCTTTATCTCAAAATTGCTTAACTGTTCAGATAGCAGTGTAACTTTTTCTCTATACGTCGCTATGTTCAGATTTCCTTGCCTAATTGTTCCAAATTCGGTTAAAACTTGTTGCAAAGTTCTAGGATTAGGGTAAGCTTCGGTTAATAATTTCTTCAAATCTTCAAATGTAGTTGGTTTGTTCGAACGCCCTATAACACTTCGAACATGTGATGCAAGTTTGAAATTGTAGACATACTTAACGAAAATCTCTCTATCTTCTACTCGCGAAATATCATGGAGTAATTCGGTTTGCACAATAAAATCTTCCAACACCTCATATGAACCTTTGAAAATTTGTAGGTTTTTGCCTACTATCGATATATCGAAATGTGCCATACTTTTGAAATTGTTAGTTTCTTCAATAGTTTGTTCGTGTATTTTCGTTTCTCTAATACTTAATTCTTCTATCTGGCGTAATAATCTTTTATATAAATTATCGAATTCGAGTATAAGCGAATTTTCTTCTTTTTCAATTAATTCCTTATAAATATTATCAACTTCTTTTCTTATATGGCTTAATCGTTTTAATTTTTCTGTTTTGAATTCAGAGGAGTAAGCTCTATCTTTACTTTTCTTTAGATTTTTTTCTAATTTTTCTAATTCACTTTTATATTCTATTAATTTTTCCATAAAAATTAATATTATTTGATTATTAACTTATAAAAAAAATTTATATGTTTAATGCATTTACAAAATAATATTGGAAAAAAAAATTTACTTTCTGGTAACACTGAAATTTCATATGTTCTAAATTAATTAATTTTTTTTTCCATCCTGTGAATTTTTTTTTAGTTTCTTTAAGGCAATACTTTATAATATGTATTAAATGGCAATATTATTTCTAAGCAGCTGGACTGACATTTCTTTTTGTTTCTATTTCTTTTATTATTAAGTCAGTGCTTCTTCAGATTTTTGATTTCTTTATTTTAATTTAGTTCATTTTTTTTGTTATTTATTTTTATTAGTATAATTTAAGTCTTTGTGTTTGTGAAATACATAAATAAAATTGAAAATTTATTTTGTGCGGTGTTCGGCCATCTCGCTCTCCAATTTGTCGATTTGCGACCAAATTTCTGTCGCTCGTTGCCAGGATGGTGGAGGGTCTGCCTCAACTACGGCTCGCAAGTCAGCTAGCTTCCTCTTCCTCTTCGATGCCTCGGCCTGATAATTTTTGGTATCGTGGTAAGTTTTTCGTCTTTTTTTCTTTGCTGTCTTCTGCGGTATTCTTCTATAGTTAGAGGTTTTGGTCTTGCACTTGTTTGTGTTGCAGTGTATGCAGGAGCTTCTAACATTCTGCCTGCAGGTTTATATTCCTCCGTAGGTATATTTTTGTCCGCGATTTTGTTTGGCAGGATCGCCATGTAATGATAATATTTTCTTCAAAGTTTTTAAAGGGGGGCTTTATAAAAAAAATAATCCTACCCGTGATTTGCCGGCGCTTATTAACGCCACTGGCTGAATATTTAAATAAAATAGCAAATGAATGCTTTATGAAAAATAAGATTCTATGAGCAGTTGAATGCTCTAATAGAATATAAGTAAGTAATGCAGCCGATTTTAGGCTTGACTTATAATTGATTTTTATTTCCAAAATTGATCGCTTATATACTAATATAACGGTATTAAAATATAATATTAATTCCATTCCTTATAACTAAACAATAACAAATCATTAACAAATATTCCTTAACTACAAAACTACAATAATTAACTTAATATAATTTACAGTAGTGAACATTAATATAAAGTTTATTCTTCCAGTATTTTAAGTAGTATATTAAGACTTGGTAGATACTCTACAATACTGACTCATTAATTTAATTAAAACTGATGATTTTTACGATGACATCCGTAATGATATTAGTTTGAATTTTGATACGTCAGAATATCCTATAGATAATCAATTTCGTTTACCGCTACTCAATAAGAAGGTTTTGGGAATGATGAAAGATGAAAACAATGGGGATATATTGACAGAGTTTGTTGGTTTATGAGCAAAAATGTATTCTCTGTCGACTCTTCGCTCGGAATCTGTTAAAAAATCAAAAGGGGTAAAAAGTCTGTAATTAAAAAGTTGTCCATTAATGATTATAAAAGTTGCTTATTTGAATCCAAAATTATCTCGGATGAAATGTTTTTGTTTAGATCTAAGACACATTAACTATATACCCAAAAACTACATAAAATAGTACTTAGCTTTTCTGATGATAAAAGAAATATAATGAAAGTAAAAATTAAAATGCGCGCTTGGGGACATTCCATAGACCGAAACAATGAAACAATGGATATAGAATAGAATGCTTCCTACTAAATTGCATGTAAGATGACAAAGACAATTTAATTTTGTACTAATTGTATTTATTTATTAATGTATTTCCTTAATTATTTATTATTTACTTACTTATTTACTTATTTGGAGTTCTCGTTGTACCTTCATAGTGAACAGAAGTATTAGCGGAATTTCTTTTTACATACTAAACCAAAAAAAACCATACAAAAAAAAATATTTGTAGTACATAATATTTGTTGTACATTAACTTTGATAAACAAGCTATTTTTGCTTTGCTAATTTTTTTTTTACATAGACAGTAATAACTAAAACAAAAAAAAAAACAAAAACAACCGTAAACAAAATAACTTAAAGTGCCCTTGAGGAATACACTTACAAAGTGCCCTTGAGGAATACTTTATATGAGTACCTCGAAAACAAATAATTGCGAAGTGAGTGATAACGGCAGAAATGCCTATCTTACTGTGAGCTCTGATGATCTTAATGATAACAATAAAAATAACAAATTTGATGATAGACTTACTGTGAGTTCTGATGATCTTAATTTAAAAAAAAATAAATAAAAAACTTGATGACAGACTTTTTTTAACGGCTAAGCCAATTTTTCGTCAGCGATCAACTTCGCTTTGTCCAATGTCAACTGATTCGTTAACATTACAGTTGCCTACTACTTCGTCATTTAAATCAGCGATATCATCCGATTCATCACTTACCCAATTAGTCACTGAAAATAAAAAAAGCCCAAAACCCAAGGTCCAAATTGGAATGGACCGATATATTATTGTGGGAAAGCGCGTGCGAAGCCCTAATTCTACTAAAATTGCATCTGCTTCAAAGGTATCTAGGGATAACAGCGCATCATCTACTAATCGTTTTCAAATATTGCAAGATGACAACGACACACCTGATTTATCCGCGAAAAGAACCTCCAAGCCGCCACCAATATATTTGAGAGAAAAAAATTCAAACGCTCTTATTAAGAAATTAATTTCGGTAATTGGTGAGAATAAATTTCACGTTGTTCCAATAAAACATGGCAATATCGATGAAACGAAAATTCAAATCTATGACGAAACTGATTTCCGCAAAATGGTTGCTGAATTTGAAAAAAGTAAAACAAGCTTCTACACATACCAGCTTAAGAGCGCTAAAGGCATAATACGATCTGTATTGAAGGGCATAGATTCTTATGTTGCCCCCGAAGAAATAAAAGATGCACTCGTCCTCCAGGGGTTCAAGGTAAAAAATGTGTCCAATATAATAAATAGAGAAAAGATTCCCCAACCCCTATTTCGTGTTGAACTTGAGCCTAATGATATAAAATTGAAAAAAAATGAGACGCATCCAATTTATAATTTAAAATACCTCTTGTACCGAAAAATCACAGTTGAAGAGCCACATAAGCGTTCAGGTCCTGTACAGTGCCATAATTGCCAAGAATATGGCCATACAAAAACATACTGCAATTTACCCTCTGTTTGTGTTGTGTGCGGCGAATTACACGGCACCGCTAGCTGCAACAAACCAAAAGATCAAAGTGATAAAAAATGCAGTAATTGTGGAGGTAATCACACCGCTAACTACAGAGGTTGTCGTGTGTACTCTTTGGTAAAGAAGACTATGGTGCAAAAACCTAAATTAGCTCCAGCTCAATCAGCAAACGTTTACTCTGCCACTTTTCAGCAAATGAGCCAACCAGTTACTTCCCGTGTATCGTATGCAGATGCTTCTAAGGCTAGTTCTATTCCGACACAAAATGTTTCACCGCAAAATAATTCTACAAATACACACTCAAACTTTAATTATAATCGCCTTGAAGCCACTATTGAAAATCTTGTGCAAACTATAAACAATTTTACAACAAATATGACTAGCATGATGCAAGAAATGTTGCGAATGCAGAATACTCTGCTTCAAGCAATACTTAATAAGCCATGAACACGTTAACAATATGTTTCTGGAACGCAAAGGGCCAACATAAAAATGAACGTGAGCACTTCCTCACGGAAAAAAGTATTGATATAATGTTGGTCTCTGAGACTCATTTGACTTCGAGAAGCCTTTTTAAAATTTATGGCTACACCTTATATGATTCAAAGGACCCGAGAGGAAGAGCATGCGGTGGATCAGCAATTTTAATAAAGTCAAGACTCAAGCATTATTTTATTGACAACATTTGTGAAGAACATTTACAAGCAACGAATATTTGTATTGAAAATTTTTCCAATAATTTTGTCATATCATCAATTTACTCTCCTCCTAGATTCGCAATTACTGAGCATCAATACGAGGATTTTTACAAATCTCTGGGTCCTTGTTTCGTAGCAGCTGGCGACTATAATGCTAAACACACGTTCTGGGGTTCGCGTCTTATTACACCCAGAGGTCGAGCGTTGTTCAATACAATTTCCAAAATGGGCTTGGATGTCATTTCAAGTGGGGAGCCCACTTATTGGCCTACTGACATACATAAAATTCCGGATGTAATAGACTTTGGCGTTATGAAAAATATCTCTAGGGATTTAATTCAAATTGAAGCTTCTCTAGATCTCTCGTCCGATCACTCTCCCACGATCGTTACAATTTGTAGCCCATTAAGAAGTGATTTACCTCACCCATATGCCAATTTGATAAATCGTGTAAATTGGCTGCGATTCAAAAAATATCTTAGTAGTCATTGCACGGAAAACATTACACTAAGAACACCTGATGATGTTGAATCTAACATTGCCAATCTTAACGAAAATATTAAGTAGGCTGCTAAACATGCCCCTACCTCCTATCCGCAGACTGGGTTTAATAGACTACATTCTACAGATATTGAACGTCTCGTGTGTGAAAAAAGAAGAGCTAGAAGGGAATGGCAACAGCACAGATCACCCCAGAATAAAATTAGATTTAAAGAGTGCACTAAACGAATCCAAGAGCTGCTTGCACATGAAAAAACTGCATCTCTTAAAAACTATCTGGAAAATCTTGATGTCACACCAGCATCTGATTACTCTTTATGGCGTGCTGCTAGAAGGCTTAAAACACCCGTTGAGTTTAAACCACCTCTGCGCACATCTACCGGAGGTTGGGCAAGAAGCGATACTGAAAAAGGTAACATATTTGCTGCCCATTTAAAATACGTATTTACCCCAAACACATGTACTGGTGTAATTGATTTGCCAAATGTAGTCGCTCTACCCCCTCAACAAATAAAGTTTAAGACGCGTGATGTGCAAAAACTAATTTCTGAACTCAACCCAAAGAAAGCTCCGGGTTTTGATGAAAGTAGTAACCAGATGCTAATAAAGTTGCCTCGTATTGCAATTAGAATACTGTTATTTATTTTTAACGCCATTTTACGACTACAGTATTATCCAAATAGCTGGAAGCTTGCCAAAGTTAAAATGATTCCAAAGCCGGGCAAAGACCTTACCAAGGCTGAGTCATACAGGCCAATAAGTCTCCTATCAACATTGTCAAAGCTTTTCGAAAAACTGCTCATGACAAAATTGTCCCCAATTCTAGTTAATAGTGGGTGCATACCGGACCATCAATTTGGTTTTAGAAGTCAGCATAGCACCATTGAACAAACTCATAGATTGGTCCAATTTATAAGAAGAACATTTGAAGAAAAGAAGTATTGTTCTGCGCTGTTTATCGACGTTTCTCAGGCATTTGATAAAGTGTGGCATGAAGGCCTAATTTTAAAATTAAAAACATACCTGCCAATAAACGTTGTAAGTCTTTTGAAAAGTTACATTACTGCCCGGAAGTTCACTGTTGTGGAAGGAGACTTTATGAGCATGCCTGAAACTATCTCATCCGGTGTGCCACAGGGGAGTATACTGGGGCCAGTTTTGTATTTGATTTATACTT
The DNA here is from genome assembly GCA_944452675.1 of Tachina lurida. Taxonomy (NCBI): domain Eukaryota; kingdom Metazoa; phylum Arthropoda; class Insecta; order Diptera; family Tachinidae; genus Tachina; species Tachina lurida. Next base: position 71,553,147 of record OX101754.1, read on the forward strand.
GTGATATGCCTTTGAGCAGCAATATCCACACTTCCACATTTGCTGATGATACAGCCTGCCTTAGTATGCATGAAAATCCTTACGAGGCATCCCGATATCTTCAAGAACACATTACCCAGCTGGAACTATGGTTAAACTTATGGAGAATTAAGGTAAACGAACAAAAGTGTATTCAAGTAAAATATACATTACGAAGAGATACGTGTTTACCCATTCGGATTAACAATCAAGTTGTCCCTCAACATACTCATGTGAAATATCTTGGTATACACCTTGATCGACGGCTTACTTGGAAACACCACATTGACTCTAAGTTAACCCAAATGAAATTAAAATTAACTCAGGTACATTGGCTGATTGGTAGAAATTCAACCCTCAGTCTAGATTGCAAACTTTTGATATACAAGTCACTTTTGAAACCGATATGGTGCTACGGAATTCAACTATGGGGCACTGCTTCAGCTTCCAATGTCGAGAGAATCCAACGAAGGCAAAATAAAATTCTGCGATTAATAACATCGGCTCCATGGTATATAAAAAACTCAAATATACATCGTGACTTAAATATGCCACTAGTGACTGAAGAAATTGCAAAAAACGCTGGCAAATATTTAACAAAACTCGAGTCACATCCTAATCCGCTTGCTCGTAATATTTTGAACTTTTCTGGACACATCCGCCTAAAAAAGAGGGATGCAAGGGCTCTTATACTCAACACTCCAGATAGGACTGCTTGAAAATAATTTTTATTTTTTATTTATTTTTCCTTCCTTTTGATTATCACTACTTATGTATTATTTATAACTATCTCTAAATTTATGTCCAATAGTGGTCGGGCCTAATAATTATATTTTAGATTTAAGATTTGAATACTTATTGTTAGTTCATATAGGAAGATACAATAAATAAATATCATGTATTAAAAAAAAAAAAAAAATTTACTTATTTGCTTATTATCTAATTTATTTATTTATTATTTATTTATTTGTCATTTAAGAAATTTATTATTCGACATATTGTAAAGTTTATTTTAATTTGAAATTTATTTGCTGGTGGTTCAACGATGTCTATATGCATTTCATTGTTACTGTAACAAATCGTCAGTAGACTTCAACCACACATTTTGTACAGACTTTCAAAAACTATTTGAGAATTCACAAATAATAATATTTTTGAAAATCACAAAAGAAAAATAAGCATAGTAGGCTTAGAAACTTATACAAAACCCAGCAAATAATTTATATTCGATATGAATCTATTCTATTTTTCTACACCTTTATACAATTAGAAATCCTTTGGATAACAATAAAAGTAATTATAAGAAAAATGAAAAATAAAATCTAAATTTAATATTTAAGAAATTTATTATTCGACATATTGTCAAGTTTATTTTAATTTGAAATTTATTTGCTGGTGGTTCAGCGATGTCAGCATTTCATTGTTGCTGTACCAAATCGTCAGTAGACTTCAACCACACATTTTGTACAGACTTTCAAAAACTATTTGAGAATTCACAAATAATAATATTTTTGAAAATCACAAAAGAAAAATAAGCATAGTAGGCTTAGAAACTTATACAAAACCCAGCAAATAATTTATTTTCGATATGAATCTATTCTATTTTTTTTAAAGTCTGTACATAAGATAAGAGGTTTGTGACTGTTCAAAATGTGTGGTTGAAGTCTCTCTATGGGAATTCGAGTCTGTCAGGGAATTGGGTAATTAAACTTTAAAATTTTAATCTACGCCGGAGTGACAGTCCACTACTTCTATATCAAGTTTAAAAACATATATTTATACTAAAATTATCTATATGAAGTCAAATATGAATATCTGAAGAAGTTAATTTCATAATTAAAAGAATTATACATTTATTTTTTTTCTCGTAATGAAGCTTAAAAAATTTCAAGTATGATATTTGCTGATGTTGCATGTGACAAGCAGAATAATATACATACATATGTACGTGTATATTTTGTATGGGGCGACAGAAGAATGATGACTCATTCTACTTGTGCCCAACTTATAACATAATTCCTAATACATACATACATACATACATGCATACATACATACATACATACATACATACATATAGGCAAAGTTAAAAATGCAAATACACATGAAGCAAAATTACAACGACGTCAACTCAAAATTATTTTAAGTATGGGTGCAGTTAATTTTTAAGATTTGGTGATTTACACAAGGTTTAAATAAAAAAAACGTTTTTTAATCTAAAATTCTATTATGAATACAATTTTAGGGAATTTTGGTTAAACAACATTCAAAATGCTGTTTAAAATTTTTATGAATACGGCTGTAAGCATTTAACAAGAGACAATGCAAATGTTATTATAATGTTTAAGCAAGATGAGAAAAATATTAAGCTCGTCTATAGGGATCGTGTTGTCAGTAATATGAATTTTGAAAAGTTTCAAGAAATTTGTATAGTGTTGGAAGGATAAATATGGATTTTTGATGATAAATTAAATGATTTTCGTTATAGAAAACAATTTGACTATTTCATAACTATATAAATTACTGCTCATACTTGACTTTAGTTATTTAATCTGACCTGAAACTTCATTCATATAAATGTTATAAATGACTAGCTACTTGTAAACTGATAACTCAATCTGAATCAGATAACATAATCTGAAAACCAGACCAGCTACCTGATATGCTGATCTGAAAACCAGACCAAGTCCTGATAAGCTCATTTGAAAACCAGACTAGCTCCTGATAAGCTGATCTGAAAACCAGATCAGCTCCTGATAAGCAGATCTCAAAACCAGACCGGGTCCTGATAAGCTGACCTGAAAACCAGACCAGCTCCTGATAAGCTGATCTCAAAACCGGACCAGCTCCTGATAAGCTGATCTGAAAACCAGACCAGCTCCTGATAAGCTGATCTGAAAACCAGACCAGCTCCTGATAAGCTGATCTGATAGCTGATACCTGATCTAATAGCTGATATCTGATCTAATAGCTGATACCTCTTATTATTAAACATTGATGAGAAAATTTTAAACCAGTTGGTGTTGACAAGAAAATATCTAATGAAATTTAATGGAATATTGTGAAATTCAATTCCTCTTGTGTAGGACCTCTCAAAGATAACAAGACTGTGCATGTTTAAGCGATATGAAAACAAAAAAGAAAAATTTTTGATCTAGCGAAGTAAAGCCAATAGAGACACAAAATATAAAAATTTAGACATTTGTAGTTACAATTTATATTCAGTAACTTTAAGCTGAAATAAAAACCATTTACATATTTTAATATTTTTTCAATATTTTATTTAACATTTTTCTTAAAAATCTTAGTACTAATACAAATTTAACTCTATCTATAAATAAAAATATATAGATATAAAAAGAAAAAAGATCATTAATCGAATATTTGATTCTTATTTACAAATAATTTAGGTGTAGGTAAAAAGATAAAAGTTTTAAACCATTCAATTTTTACATGTTTTTGTGAATAAAATACTAAAATTAATAGATAAATTCATAAACAAATATATAAACAATAAATAAATTTAGAAATAAATTAATAAACAAATAAATAAATAATAAATACATAAATTAATTAATAAACAAATAAGTAAATAATAAATAAATTAATAAATAATTAAAGAAATAAATCAATAAATAAATTAATAAACAAATAAATAAATAAATAAATTAAATAATAAGCAAATAAGTTAATAATAAATAATTAAGGAAATACATTAATAAATAAATACAATTAGTACAAAATTAAATTGTCTTTGTCATCTTACATGCAATTTAGTAGGAAGCATTCTATTCTATATCCATTGTTTCATTGTTTCGGTCTATGGAATGTCCCCAAGCGCGCATTTTAATTTTTACTTTCATTATATTTCTTTTATAATCAGAAAAGCTAAGTACTATTTTATGTAGTTTTTGGGTATATAGTTAATGTGTCTTAGATCTAAACAAAAACATTTCATCCGAGATAATTTTGGATTCAAATAAGCAACTTTTGTAATCATTAATGGACAACTTTTTAATTACAGACTTTTTGACCCCTTTATATTTTTTAACAGCTTCCTAGCGAAGAGTTGACAGAGAATACATTTTTGCTCTAAAACCAACAAACTCTGTCATTATATCCCCATTGTTTTCATCTTTCATCATTTCCAAAACCTTCTGATTGAGTAGCGGTAAACGAAATTGGTTATCTATAGGATATTCTGACGTATCAAAATTCAAACTAATATCATTACGGATGTCATTGTAAAAATCATCAGTTTTAATTGAATAAATAAATGAGTCAGTATCCATATAGTGGAGAGAAATGTTCTCTCCAAATTTAGGCTTCATGAAGCCATAATGAAAGTCATACATTCTCCACTTGGATAACTCCAGTACTGCGAAACCAACATATATAGGTTTATCATATAGTGGTTCCATTTTTTCTAACTCTACCGCATACATATCGTCAGAAAATTTTGTTAAGTGCTTAAAATTTGGTTTCGCAATTAATGCTCTGAGACCTAAATGATTCCTGTTTGTTGTTTCCCAAGAAGAAGTAATTCTAATGTCCCTACATTTTTCAATGTTTTCCATTGTCTTCCCGTAAACAGCATTGTTTAAAAGTTTGCAGAAATCTTTTTCAAAATTATTTTTAGCTTTTGTCCTATGAAATGTGTTTAAGTCAATATATTTTTTAAGCCAAGGGGATTGCTTAAATCTGAGTATTCTATGGATTTGTTTTAAGATGAGGCCATTTGAAATGGCTTGTTTTAAAACTCTATAGTGTATGGTATAATTTGTTTTTGAGTGTAAGTCTGCAACTAATTTTTTATTTTGGATCCCCCACGGGCTTATTTTGAGGACAAAATGGCAAATCATTATGACGATTATGCACTGAATCGAGATAATCTATATGCACTTCCAAAAAGTACCCATACTCTGCAGTATCAGAAATTTTTTTAACATCAAAATCAGTATCACATACCCACTCAAATTCACCGCAAGGGAGATATTCCGACATCGCCCAACCATAAAAATTGTTAGCGTGTAAATAGACAAGAAATTTCGATGGTTTTGATGCATCAAAATCTTCCAAATACTTATTATTCGCCTTCGAATATCTTTGCGAGCATTGAACTAGTCCACCTCTTATTCCGTTTTGCATAAACATATCGGAATCAGTGAACAGTTCGAGTGAAACTTCTGTGGTTTTCAACATTGCATCCCAAGATAAGCCTGGTGCTGTATAATAGTGGCAGGGGTCCAAATCGTATATACATATCTCTACAAATTTTCATAAAATTTTCAAACACGTCGGTTAAAAGAAGAACATCTGTCTTTAAATAGAGTTCAGTATAGTCAAGGAGGGTTTTACAGTTAAATTCTCTCCATATTTTTTGAGCATGCTCATACTCGACTACATTACATTCTTCATTCGTTAGAATATTGAAGAACTCTTCTGTACTAGGGAGTTTAATTTCCTCAAACTTAGTCATGGAGTCCATGTAAGAGTACGGAAATACACCCTTTCTTCTAATCAGCTTGAAATGAGCTTCATCAAAGAAACATGATCGAATAGTATTAAAATCATTGCTATCAAGATTTTTCGCTAGCGTATCTAAACTCGAAGCCATAAATCTAAACGAGTCTATAAATCTTATTTTGAATCCATATTTTTCATCTAATCTGGTGAAAATTGAAAGAGAAATATAACGCTCTGCGTTCTGGGGAATCACTTTTATTGTGGCATTTTTTATAGTGGAAAGTTCTTTGAAAAATAGGTATATATCATATGCAGAAAGATTATGCTAGATAACCGGTATAAGATTCGGTGTTTTATAATTCAAATTACAGTCGCTATGAGCTGCCCCACGATAATTACCCGTAAGATGACAATGATCTCTAATTTTATCGTTATTTAATATTTTCTTACATATATGACAATTTGGTGCATTATTATATTGAGCTATTTCTTTGGGGTCATGAACATTTTCTTAACTTTAAGTAAATAGTTTAGATAAATATCTGTACAATCTTCAACTATTTTTTGATAAATATATTCGCCGAATCTTCACCAAAATAATTTCTATATAAATTATTTTCTCTCTTAAAGCTACAATTAATAAAATAACCGAATGCACAAGTATGATGTTTCTGTACATTTGTACTGCTTTTACTTACAGGATCATCAACTTTTTCCAAAGTAGACTCGAAGTCTGCGTAGATTACAAATGGTACATCTAAATTTTTATAGTAGTTCTTAAACTTGATAAAAGTTTCATCTTCGGGCATCCTGATGATTTTTTTCCCGCAAATATTTTTATGATTTGATTGTTGTTGGATATAGGCAGGTATTGCAAATATGTATCTTATTTACGTGAGATGTTATGGTGGAACGAAGGAGTCTAAGGAAAAGAGGAAAATAAAGTAATATGTAAATAAATATAACAATAAGAAATAACTTTTTAAATAGAGTTGAAAACACATTTCGCTTAAATGCACAAATGAAACTTTCTTTGATATATCCGTGCTGAGAACATAGTGGAAGTTTTCATTGGACTGGAACAATAAGAGATTAATATGAACATGTTTTTCTCCTTTTGTTATGTAGTATCGTCCTATAAGCGATGTTCCATTATGGCCAAATACATTGATGCTCATATTATTTTGACGCTCGAATTGTTTTATCTGCTTCAATGGGATTGGAAACTCTAGGCCTTCGAAATTTAACACAATTGCCCCTATATTAATATTCTCATCAGAAATGTTTGTTATATTATAGTTTCTATAGTTTTTTTGTTGTCTTCAATCTAAAGTACTATTTGTGTACAAAACCGCAATGGTACACCATTTAAAATAATAAATATCATTGTTCTCGACATTTATGCATGCACATTTCACGGCAATATGTTTTGGGAGAGGGATAAAGATCGATCCTCTTTATATAGACGCCTTGTTTATATTCACTTCAAGTGAATTTATTGAAATCAAGGTCCATCCGCTATCCCTCTCTTGAAATTCTTCCATTTTGGCTTTTAGCTCCTCGGTGTATTTCTTGTACATATCCTCTATGTTTGATGACAAAGTCACCAACATCATTTTCGAAATATGTACAAGTTGGGAAACATACATCTCATCATTCACCGTCTTCATATAATCACATTATCAGTTCTCGTTGTACCTTCATAGTGAACAGACGTCTTAGCTGTACTTTTTTTACATACATACTAAACAACAATAAATACAAAAAAATATTCGTAATACATATTTGACTCTAATAAATAAGCTTTATTTGACTTGCCTATATTTTTTACATAGAAATAACAAAAACAAAAAAAAACCGCAAACAAAAAACATGAACGAAGTGCCCTTGAGGAATACTCTATATGAGTACCTTAAAGGAAAAAAATTTTTAAGTGAGTTCTAACTAATAGGCAGAAATGCCTATTTTACTGTGAGTTCTGAAACTCTTAATGAAAACATTAAAAAATATAAATCTGAGATGGACTTGCTGTGTGGTCTGAAGCTCTTGTTGAAAACAATAAAAATAAAAATTCTGATGAAAGACTTTTTACAACTGCAAATTAACTTTTTCGTCCGCGATCAAATTCGCTTTGTCCAATGCCAAATAGTGACTCGTTAACACTAACCCTGCCTAGTAACTCGTCATATAAGTCAGTGACATCATTCGCTTCGGGCTCGTATTCATCACTAAACCCAGTTATCACAAGAGATAAAAGTACCCAAGACCAAAGGTCCAATTGGAATTGACAGATATATAACTGTTTTAAAGCGCGGGCGAAGCCCAAAATTGACTAAAATTGCATCTGCTCCAAAGATGTCTAGGGATAACAGCGCATCATCTACCAATCGTCGAAATCGCTTCTCCATATTGCAAGACAATAACGACATGCCCGCTGCATCATCGCAAAAGTCTTTTAAGCCACCACTTATCTATCTGAGACAAAAAAAAATCTAACGCGTTTTTAAAAAGACTACTGTCGACCATTGGTGAAAATACTTTTCACATTATTCCAATTAAACGAGGTAATATTGAAACTTAAATCCACATATATGACGAAAAAGATTTCCGAAAAAATGTTAGTGAAAAAAATAAAACAAATTTTTACACATATCAACTTGAGAGTGCTAAAGGCCTACAGATAGTATCAAAGGGCATAGATTCATATGTTGGGCCCAAAGAAGTAAAATGCGCAATTATCGAACAAGGATTTAAGGTAAAAAATGTTACCAATATAATCAATAGAGAGAAGATTCCCCAGCCTCGATTTCATGTTGAACTGAAGCCGAATGATATACAGTTGACAAAAAAAACGAGACGCTCCCAATTTATAGTCTAAAATACCTCTTGTACCGAAAAATCACAGTTGAAGAGCCACGTAAGCGTTCAGGTCCCGTACAGTGTCATAATTGCCAAGAATATGGCCACACAAAAACTTACTACAAATAACCTACAGTTTGTGTTATCTGCGGTGAATTGCATGGTACTGCTGGCTGTACTAAGCCAAAAGTTCAAGCAGAAAAAAATGCACTAGTTGTGGAGGTAGTCACACCGCTAACTACAGAGGATGCCCTGTATATTCTTTCGTTAAACAGGCTATGGGTCAAAAGCCTAAACTAGCTCCAGCTCACTCAGCAAACGCTTACTCCGCCACTATTCCACAAACAAGCCAACCAGTTACTTCACGTGTATCGTATGCCGATGCTGCTAAGACTAGCTCTATTCCCACATAAAATGTTCCACCCCCAAATAATACAACGAATGCAAACTCAAGCTTTAACTTTAGTCGCCTTGAAGCTACTATTGAGAATCTGGTGCTAACTATTAATAGTCTTACAACAAATATGACCAGCATGATGCAAGAAATGCTGCGAATGCAGAATACATTGCTTCACGTATTAGTTAGGAAGCCATGAACACGTTAAAAATATGTTTCTGGAACGCAAACGGTATTCGCCAACATAAAATGAACTTGACGACTTCCTCATGGAAAAAAATATTGATATAACGTTGGTCTCTGAGACTCATTTGACCTCAAGAAGCCTTTTTAAAATTTCTGACTACACCTTATATGATTAAAAGGACCCAAGAGGAAGAGCTTGCCGTGGATCAGCAATTCTAATAAAGTCAAAAATCAGACATTATATTATTTTTTTTTTTTTCATATACAAATTTATTTATTGTATCTTCAAAAATGAACTAACAATAAGTAATCAAATCTTAAATCTAAATATAATTATTAGGCCCGACCAATATCGGACATAAGCTTAGTGATAGTTATAAATAATACATAAGTAGTGATAATCAAAAAGAAGTATTTTTAAGCAGTCCCATCTGGAGTGTTGGGTATAAGAGCCCTTGTGTCCCTTTTTTTTAAGCGGATGTGTCCAGTAAAGCTCAAAATATTACGGGCAAGCGGATTAGGATGTGACTCGAGTTTAGTTAAATATTTGCCTGCGTATTTTGCAATTTCTTCACTCACTAGTGGCATATTTAAATCACGATGAATATTGGAATTTTTAACGTACCATGGAGCAGATGTTATCAAACGTAAAATTTTGTTTTGCCTTCGTTGGATTCTCTCGACATTTGAAGCTGAAGCAGTGCCCCACAGCTGAATTCCATAGCACCATATTGGCTTCAAAAGCGACTTGTATATCAAAAGTTTGCAGTCTAGGCTGAGTGTTGAATTTCTGCCAATTAACCAATATATTTGAGTCAATTTAAGTTTCATTTGGGTTAACTTAGAGTCAATATGATATTTCCATGTAAGCCTTCGATCAAGGTGTATGCCAAGGTATTTGACTTGAGAATGTTGAGGAATATTTTGATTGTTGATTCGAATGGGGGAACAGGTATCTTTTCTTAGGGTAAACGTTATATGAACACACTTTTGTTCATTGACTTTAATTCTCCATAAGTTCAACCATATTTCAAGCTGGGTAATGTGTGCTTGGAGATTGCGGGATGCCTCATCAGGATTTTTGTGAATACTCAAACAGGCTGTATCATCGGCAAATGTAGAAGTGTGGATGTTATTGCTCACAGGCATATCACAAGTATATATTAGATACAAGACTGGCCCCAGAATACTACCCTGTGGCACACCAGAAGATATAGATTCGGGTAAACTCATGAAGTCTCCTTCCACAACGGTAAATGTCCTATCAACAATATAACTTTCCAAAAGCTTTTGTATATTTATTGGTAGGTATGTCTTCAATTTTAAAACTAGGCCTTTGTGCCATACCTTGTCAAATGCCTGAGAAACATCAATAAAAATGGCAGAACAATACTTCTTTTCTTCAAAAGTCCTCCTTATAATTTGAACCAATCTATGCGTTTGCTCAATAGTGCTATGCTGACTTCTAATGCCAAATTGATGGTCCGGGATGCACCCAGTATCAGCTAAAATTGTGGACAATTTAGTCATGAGCAGCTTTTCGAAAAGCTTTGAAATTGTTGAAAGTAAGCTTATAGGCCTATATGACTCAGCCTTGGTAAGATCTTTGCCTGGCTTTGGAATCATTTTAATCTTGGCAAGTTTCCAGTTATGTGGAAAATACTGCATTCGTAAAATGGCATTAAAAATAAATAGCAAAATTCTTATTGCAATATGAGGCAAGTTCATCAGCATCTTGTTACTAATGCCATCAATACCTGGAGCTTTCTTAGGGTCGAGTTCAGCAACTATTTTTTGTAGTTCACGCATCTTAAACCTTAAGGGACGAGGGGGTAGAGAGACTACACTCGGTAAATCGGCAGCACCCGTACATGAATTGGGAGTGAATACAGATTTTAAATGCTCAGAAAATAAGTTACCTTTCTCACTATCGCTTCTTGCCCAGCCTCCAGTCGAAGTACGCAATGATGATTTGAGATCAACGGGTCTTTTAAGATTTCTAGTAGCGCGCCATAAAGAGTAATTAGATGTTGACGTTACATCAAGACCTTCTAAACACTTTTCCAGTAATGCAGTCTTTTCCGACGATAGCAGCTCTTTGAGTCGTTTAGTACATTCTTTAAGTCTGATTTTATTTAGGGGTGATCGGTGTTGTTGCCATTCTCTTCTAGCTCTCCTTTTTTCACATACAAGACGTTCAATTTCCGTAGAATAAATTCTATTCCTATTCTGCGGATAGGAAGTAGTGGCATGCTCAGCAGCCTGTTTAATATATTCGTTAAGATTGGCAATATTAAATTCAATATCATCAGGTGATCTTAGCTGAATGTTTTCTACGCAGTGACTACTAATATATTTTTTGAATCCTAGCCAGTTGACCCTGTTAATCGTTTTCGCATATGAGTTAGTTAAATCACTCCTTAGTGGGTTGAAAATTGTAACTATTGTGGGAGAGTGATCGGAGGACAGATCTACAGAGCCCTCTACGTGAATTAAGTCCCTATGGATATTTTTCGTGACGCCAAAATCTATAACATCTGGAATTTTTCTTACGTCAGTAGGCCAGTAAGTAGGCTCCCCACTCGAAATGACATCTAAGCCCATTTTTGAAATTGTATTAAACAACGCTCTACCTCTAGGTGTAACAAGACGCGAGCCCCAGTACGTATGTTTTGCATTGTAGTCACCAGCTGCCACGAAACAAGATCCAAGCGATTTGTAGAACTTCTCATACTGATCTTTTGTAACTGAAAATCTGGGAGGTGAGTAAATTGATGATATCACGAAGTTCGCACAAAAATTTTCTACGAAAATATTCGTAGCTTGCATATATTCTTCACTAACGTTCTCAAGGATATAGTGCTTGAGTCTTGACTTAATTAGAATTGCTGATCCACCGCATGCTCTCCCTCTCGGGTCCTTTGACAACATTTATGAGGATCATCTACAAGCAACGAATATTTGTATTAAAAATTTTGCCCTTGTGTTGTAGCAGGTAGCGACTACAATGGTAACCATACGTTCTGGAGTTCGCGCCTTATTACACCTAGAGGTCGCGCATTGTTCAACACAAATTAAAAAATGGGGTTGGATGTGATTTCAAGTGGGGAGCCCACTTATTGGCCTACTGGCATACATAAAATTCCGGATGTTATAGATTTTGGCGTCATGAAAAATATTTCTAGGGAACTAATTCACTTTGAAGCTTCCCTGGATCTATCGTCCGATCACTCTCCCACGATCGTAACAATTTGTAGTCCATTAAGAAGTGACTTACCTCACCCATATGCGAATTTGATAAATCGTGTTAATTGGCTGGGATTTAAAAAATATCTTATTAAAAATATTACGCTAAGAACACCTAATGATATTGAATCTAACATTACCAACCTTAATGAAGCCACTATTGAAAATCTTGTGCAAACTATAAACAATTTTACAACAAATATGACTAGCATGTTGCAAGAAATGTTGCGAATGCAGAATACTCTGCTTCAAGCAATACTTAATAAGCCATGAACATGTTAACAATATGTTTCTGGAACGCAAACGGCATTCGCCAACATAAAAATGAACTTGAGCACTTCCTGACGGAGAAAAATATTGATATAATGTTAGTATCTGAGACTCATTTGACTTCGAGAAGTCTTTTTAAAATTTATGGCTACACTATATATGATACAAAGGTGGATCAGCAATTCTAATAAAGTCAAGACTCAAGCACTATGTTCTTGATAACATTTGTGAAGAATACCTACTAGCAACAAATATTGGCATTGAAAGTTTTTGTTCAAATTTCGTTATATCATCAATTTACTCCCCTCCCAGATTTTCAATCACTGAGAATCAATATGAGGATTTCTACAAATCTCTTGGACCTTGTTTTGTAGCAGCTGGAGACTACAATGCGAAACATACGTTCTGGGGTTCGCGCCTTGTTACACCCAGAGGTCGAGCATTGTTCAACACTATTTCAAAAATGGGCTTGGATGTCATTTCGAGTGGGGAGCCCACTTATTGGCCTACTGACATACAAAAAATTCCGGATGTTATAGATTTTAGCGTCATAAAAAATATCTCTAGGGATTTAAATCAAGTTCAAGCTTCTCTTGATCTCTCGTCCGATCACTCCCCGACGATCATTACAATTTCTAGCCCATTAAGAAGTAACTTACCTAACCCATATGCGAAGATGATCAATCGTGTTAATTGGCTGGGGTTCAAAAAATATCTCAGCAGTCATTGTACGGAAAACATTACGCTTAGAACACCCGATGATATTGAATCGAACATTGCCAATCTCAGCGAGAATATTAAACAGGCTGCTGAACATGCCACTATCTCCCATCCGCAGATTGGGTTTAATAAAATTTATTCTACAGACATTGAACGTCTCGTACGTGAAAAAATAAGGGCTAGAAGGGAATGGCAACAGCACAGATCACCACAAACTAAAATCAGATTTAAAGAGTGCACTAAACGACTCCAAGAGTTGCTTGCATCTGAAAAAATTGCATCTCTTAAAAATTATCTGGAGGGTCACACCGGCGTCTAATTACTCTTTGTGGCGCGCTGCCAGAAAGCTTAAAAACCCGTTGAGTATAAGCCACCTCTACGCACATCTACCGGAGGTTGGGCAAGAAGCGATACTGAAAAAGGTAAAATATTTGCTGAGCACTTAAAATCCGTTTTTACGCCAAATATACAGTGTTGGAAAAAATAATAAGAACGAGTGTTTTCGGTATGATTTTCTTAATTCTTGTTGATGTATAAAATAATACATATACTAACTTAAAGTTTTTCAGTATAATATAAAAAAGCTGTTGAAATTAAAATGGCTCTCCTTAACCTTGATGTTGAAATCACGAATTGGTAAAAAAGACCTGGAAAAAATAATAAGAACGCTGCAATTCTTTAAGTTGGTTGGATTTTTCCGAACAGTTACCTTACGAACTAATTACTCTTTGTGGCGTCTAATTACTCTTTGTGGCGCGCTGCTTATACTCAACACCCGTTGAGTATAAGCCACCTCTACGCACATCTACCGGAGGTTGGGCAAGAAGCGATACTGAAAAAGGTAAAATATTTGCTGAGCACTTAAAATCCGTTTTTACGCCAAATATATGTACTGGTGTTGCTGATTTGCCGAATATAGTCGCTCTACCCCCTCAACACATAAAGTTTAAGATGCGTGATTTACAAAAATTAATTGCCGAACTCAACCCGAAGAAAGCTCCGGGTATTGATGGAATTAGTAATCAGATGCTGATGAACTTGCCTCGTATTGCAATGAGAATCCTGTTATTCATATTTAATGCTATTTTACGACTGGAGTATTATCCACACAACTGGAAACTTGCCAAGGTTAAAATGATTCCAAAGCCGGGCAAAGATATAACCAAGGCTGAGTCATATAGGCCAATAAGTCTACTATCTACAATGTCAAAGCTTTTCGAAAAACTGCTCAAAACAAAATTGTCCCCAATTCTAATTAGTAGTGGGTGCATACCAGACCATCAATTTGGTTTTAGAAGTCAGCATAGCACCATTGAACAAACTCACAGATTGGTTCAATTTATAAGAAGAACTTTTGAGGAAAAAAAGTATTGTTCTGCGCTGTTTATTGACGTTTCCCAGGCATTTGATAAAGTGTGGCATGAAGGCCTAATTTTAAAATTGAAGACTTACTTACCAATAAACATTTTAAATCTTTTGGAAAGTTACATTATTTCCCGTAAGTTCACTGTTGCGGAAGGAGTTCTCGCAGCATTCGCGGCCGTATCTCGCAGATAACTCTTTGAATGTTGATTTCCAAGAGTTCAATTGTTTGTGATTTTTCGACGTTTACAAGTGACTGTACATAACCCCAAAGAAAATAATCCAATGGGGTTAAATCACACTATCTTGGGGCCAATTAATTGGGCCATTTCGAGAAATTATTTTTTTGTCAAAAGTTTCCTTGAGTAAATCAATTGTAGCGCCCGCTGTGTGGCATGTAGCTCGTCTTGTTGGAACCACATATCAGCAAGATTAATGCCGCTAATTGAGGTACAAAAAAACTTCGAATCATGTTCCTATACCGTTCACCATTGACAGTAACATTCTGACCATCATCGTTTTTGAAGACATATGGGCCAATGATTCCGCCAGCCCAGTAAGCGTAATTTTCTGTTGATGTAGTGGTGTTTTGACAAAAGCTTGTGGATTCTCCTCACTCCAAATGCGACAATTCTGTTTATTTACGTACCCATTCAACCATAGATGGGTTTCATCGGAAAATGAAGATGTGCACGATGAGTTTGAGGAATATAACAATTATTTTGATTACAAATTGCAACAATTTGCACGCGTTGCTCTGGTGTGAGTCGATGTATAATGAAATGTCAAAGCAAACGAAACTAAAAGCAAATATCAGCTGTTAAATTGGTGGTCAAATAAAGCAGTGATGGCAAAGTTGTATCACTCTATAAAAAACAGCCTTTACAAATTAGAACGCAACTTAAAAAACAAACTAGTAATGAACTGAAAATCTTTGAAGGCAAAGCAACAAGCCAATTCATAAAACTCTCCAACATTTTAACCCTCAACCGGGGTTGCTCTGTAGTGACGGTTCCTAATATACTGTAATATTTAATACTTGTTTATTTTTTTTGTTTTATATAATAATTTCTGGATCAAGTTTGTTTTTATATCATAATTAGTTTTTTTTATAAAAAAAAAATACATAAAGAGAATTTTCTTGTGAAATATTAATATTCATAAATAATTTAAAATAAATAATATTTAAAAATAAATAATTGTTCGAAAACTATATTGGCGATCCTGCTAAGATTTAAGATTCATTTTGGAATTTTATTATCAGGATATTTGAAGATTTTCTTTTCATCACCAAATTGAAGACATCAAGACTCAAGATTCTCTTTTGAAATTTTATCAAGATACCTCAATCCACCATCAGAGAATCGTTATGTTAACCTTAAAAATAAGTTACTTGAACGGCATTCCCTCCGTGAGCAAAGGAAGCTCTATAAACTCTTGTCAGATTCTGAAATAGGCGATCGCAAACCGTCTGAATTTTACAGGTCTTTAATATTTTTGACTGGTCGTAATATTAATTGTGATTTTGTTAAAAGTTTATGGTTGAGAAAATTGCCAAAAACTCTTAATATTGCCTTAGTAGGTTCAAATATTGTTAATACTGATGATTTATTGAAGTTGGCAGACAACATTTGGGATGTTACAAATAAGAGTGAGTTGTACACCATTGAAACCAAGGACACTTTTCAAAACCATACAAAAATAGACATAGCAGTTGATAATTTAATTAAAGTTACATCAGCTGTGCTTGATAAATTTACAAATTTATCTATAGAAGTTGCTGAAATAAAACAATCCTTTCGAAATTTTCATACAACAGCACCTTTTAGAAACAGAAGTCGTTCTACAGTGTGACGGAAAAATCAACTGTTTCGTTTTTGCCGCAACAATCCTGCTCTCTAATCGTTGCTTTCGATAACGAGCTTATTTGATAACGTTCCTTCAGTTTGAGATTATGGCATTCGATATCGATACCATATTATTACATTGTTCGATAGCGAATGCCATAATTTCAAACTGAAAAACGTGATCGAATCAGCTCGTTATCGTAAGCGACGATTAGACTCCTGCATTATTTTTGTTTCGTATACTGAAATTAATTATTTAAGTTGTTATTTATTTCTTTTTCGTATATACCTAATGTACATACATATATAGGTATACACAAATATATATGTACAGTTTGAATTATAATTAATTTTTAGAATATCATTTTGTTACTTTGTATTCTCTTTCGTTACCATTATTATTTTTGTATCAATGTATGTACATTCATACATACATACTTATGTAAGGGAATATTATCATATTTTTCTTATTCTACAGTAAATGAAATTAATTGTTATGCAAAGTATTTGCCCTTACTCTTTATGTAAAAGTATAATAACATTTATTTATTGTCATAATTCTGTTAAGAGCATGTAAATCTAACAGCCTCTCTACTAATGTGGTAGTCATTTAACCAATCTCACAGACATGCGCACTCGACTACAAACTACAAGCAATGGAAATATTCTCAGTACTTCGTACATGTATTCCTGTGTGTGTATCCCTTTTCGTACGCCACCAATAGAAAGAAGGCGAGCAATTGCCAAACAATAGGGAGTTGGCTGGCAGCTTGCCATGCGACAAGAGCTAGTTTATTAAGTAGAGGGATCGCCGTACTTAATAAACATCTTGTAGTATGCAGTAGCTAGAGAAACCTATCCAACCATAGGAATCGTTCCAACTACTGGGAGGGAGTAGTTATTGCGTGAGGGTCGCCGGCTCAGTAAGTACTTGCTCTTGAGTGAAGATCTGGAAGACGGAATTTGTATTCAGGGCTCACCCGTTGCAACTTGCAATCCTGGACATATCACCAGACTACTTCCATATATTTTTTTAATTTATTTAAATGATTAAAATTTATATTAATATTTTAAGGGCTAATTATTAAGTCTTTTAAAATAAATAAACATTTGGATTTACGTTTTATAACGAATTAAGAACCACCCGTGTTTCTTTTAAATAAACAACATCATTATCAACGACCCCTGGACTCCGCTGAGCCTATCCTAGCAACCAGCGGAAAACGTTTCGTTACATTTGGCGCCCGAGCAGGGATTTATTAGTCCATACCACCAACTTGGACAGATTTGTTCATTAGAATAAAAAGAATGCAGATGTCTTGAAAGTGATGTCAGAATTTTTCCGGGAGAAAGCGCTGTATTGGTTTAGAAGCAACAACAAACAATGGACAGAGTGGTCACGTTTTAAGGAAAACTTTTTGAAATTTTTCCTTCCTCCGAGATATTTCCTGACTATAACAAAGAAGTTAAACATAACACTGTTCATAGAATTGAAACTTCTGGTTCTTTACCATTTTCAAAGCCACGAAGATTATATGCCATTAAATATAAGATTGCCAAACAAGAATTTGAATTTTTAGTCTCTTTCCGAATTTGTCGTCCATCTAAATCATATGCATCGTCTCCTTTACACCTCGTTCCAAAGAAAGAATGTAATGATTTGCGACCTTGTGGTGATTATCGAAGGCTGAATTTTGTCACCATTCCTGATAGATACCCTATTCCTCATATTCATGTTCTCGGTATAGATCTAAGAGAAAAATATATATTTTCTAAATTGGATTTAATTCGCGCGTACCATCAAATACCAATTGCAGAATGTGATATCCATAAGACAGCCATTACTACACCTTTTGGACTGTTTGAGTTTACTAGAATGCCTTTCGGATTAAGGAATGCTGCACAGACATTTCAAAGGTTTATTAATGAAGTTTTTCAGGGACTATATTTTATTTTTGTTTATTTAGATGACGTTTTAGTTGCAAGTAAGGATGAAGAGGAACATTTAGAGCACCTTAGTTTATTTTTTAAAAGGTTAGATGAATATGGATTAAATATAAAAACTTGAAAATGTATTTTTGGGGCAACAAACATTGACTTTCTGGGTTATAATATTTCACATGAAGATGTTAAACCTTCAGATGACAAAGTTATGGCAATCCGCAAATACGAAAAACCAAGATCGACAAAACAGTTACAAAAGTTTGTTGGGATGCTTAATTACTATCATAGGTATATTCCCAAAGTAGCTGAATTGTTAAGTCCAATACATGGGATTTTGAATGTTGCATTGAGACAAAAACAAAAATCACTAAGTTGGTCGGAGGAAGCAAATTCTGCATTTTTAAAGGTTAAAGAGAATTTTACCTCTAACGTTTTATTAAATTTTTTTAATCCTGCTGCTGTGTTATCTTTAACGGTAGATGCTTCAAACATTGCAGTTGGAGGAGTATTACAACAAAAACAAGATAATTGTGTTGAACCGTTAGCATTTTACTCGCGAAAACTTACGTACTCTGAAATTAAGTATAGTTCATTTGATAAGCAGGCTTTTTGCAATATTTTTAAATATTAAATATTTTAAGGATTTCTTGGAGGGGAGGTCCTTTATTGTTTACACGGATCATAAAATACTTACACAAATTTTAAACTCCCAAGTTGATCGGGGTCCAAGACAGACACGCCATCTTGAATTTATAGCACAGTTTGCAAATGACATAAGATATATAAAGGAAGATTCGAATATTGTGGCAGATACTCTCTCCAGGACTCCGGAAATTAGTTCAATTACAAAAGACAATCTAGATGTAATTCACTTGTTTAATGAACAATGTAAGGATTCATGTTTAAGGAAACTTTTTGAGGACCAAAGTTGTCATTATAAGTTTAAGCTCCGTAATTTATACAAGTAGATATCTATTGGTGCCTAGATATCTATCGTGTAAGTTGAATTTTATAAGGCAAACTCGTGGGTAAAAACCTTAGGTTAATTACTTGTGTGTAGAAATTACGGGTATAAAAGGCTTAATTTAACCGGATTTGAATTATCAATATGGTGTGAAGAATCAAATGATAAGATTCGACCTTATATACCACAGGTATATTTAATCGATTACATAGTTTGTAGATATTTTTGGCCATTAATGAATAAAAATATCAATGAATGGGTAATTAATTGTATACATTGTCGAAAATCCAAAATCTGAAGTTAGAAAAATTATAATTCTAAGAGGAAGGTTTGAGCATGTACATATCGATATTGTTGGCCCATTACCTAAGTATATCAAATGAATATCGTTACATACTAACAATAGTAGACAGAACTAAACGTTGGCCTGAAGCTTATCCACTTAAAAATGTAACAGCAAAATCTATATGTAAAGTTCTTTTAAATGAATTTATATCACGTTTTGGAATTCCTCTTCGTATTACCAGTGGTCAAGGAGCACAATTCACTTCTTTTATTTTTAAAGAGCTTTCCAACTTTTAGGTATTGGCAATATTGTAACTACTGCATATCATCCTCAGTCAAATGGATTAGTTGAGCGTTTTCATCGTCAGTTAAAAACATCAATTTTGACTCGTGGTCGGATGAACTTCCAATTATTTTATTAGGTCTACGTTTGGTTGTAAAAGAAGATATTAAGACATCCGCAGCGGAAATGGTCTATGGTCAATATGTACGATTACCTGGTGAAATGGTGGTTGATTCTCGCGGATTGTTTGAATGTTCAGATTTCTTAAATAAAATTAGGAAATATTTCGGTAATTTTCGATCTAACATTTCACATCCCAAAAACTCAATAAAAGTGTTTATTCCTAGACATCTCGAGGATTGTCAGTATATTTTTGTGCGTAATGACTTGAAGAAACCGGGCTAGTGTTGTCCGTACATTGGACTATTTGAAGTTTTAGATAAAAATTCGAATTATTTTAAGCTTCAAATGGGTAATAAAATTAAAATATCAATCGACAGAATTAAAGCTGCTTTTATAGAAAATAAAGTTTTAGATTCTGATATAAAAAAACAAAGACTGTAAGTTTTAATTTAAATGTATTAAATTTTTCGAAAAGGGGGGTAATGTAATGACGGTTCCTAACATACTGTAATATTTAATACATGTTTATTTTTTTTGTTTTATATATTAATTTTTGGATCAAGTTTGTTTTTACATTATAAACATTATAATTAGTTTGCTTTATAAAAATTACATAAAGAGAATTTTCTTGTGAAATAGTAATGTTCATAAATAATATTTAAAAATAAATAATTGTTCGAAAACTATAGTTCCTTTTTAAAGGAGGGAAAAATAATTCTCAACATTGATAAAACCAAATAGACTGAGGTAAATTTTTCTAAGAGCTTGAAAAAAATTCATATCCAATGAAATTAAAAAAATTCGAAATACAAATAAATAACGTCATACCCCCTGTTCTGAAAATCACGGTGATTTCAAATCACGTGATTTCAAAAGTAAACTACTAATAGCTGCCTTGGTAATGATATTTTATTGCGTTTTAAGTTTTTTTTTCATTTATAATAGTATATTTTCTTCCAACTTCCAAAGCTATAAAACGTAAAATTTACAAAACCAATGATTTAGCTTTTATTAATTTTCAGAAATTACCGTGATTTGCCATGTCGTGATTTGCAGAACAGGCCCGATATTTAAAGAATTTAAAGTACAAAAATTAAAAGAGATAGGTAATAATGTTTTAAAGCCTATTAATATTGTCCTAACACCTGCCGTTACTGTTAATAAAAATGAAAAAGGAAATTAAAAAAAAAAATTCGCAAGGATCCCCTACTTAGTGGACAACAGGAATCATTCGAATTTGGAATAAAATAAATAAATATAGAATCAAAATATTTTATTTTAGGAACAACATGACAAAAGGGTATGTCTAAAATTGTATTGATTGCAAAATGAATAAAACCACAAAGCATTCAAGAAAAATTAAGTATAAGACATTTGATACAGTGGTAATTGATACTAAAAGACCACTCCCTATTTCAGAAAGTTATAATAAATATGTAGTTACGATAATTTGTGATTTGACAAATACGGCATTATGTATAATCAAAAACTGACATGAAGTTAGCATAAGTGACAAAATTGAACTAGGTGTTGACGAGTTCCTCTATACAATTTGACATTAAAAATCACCGCATAATGTAGTTTTAACACACGATTAAATCCTTATATGATTTTTAATGTAAAATTGTGTGGCAAAACACGTTAAGACCATGGGAACTGTGAAACGTTCGCATAGAACATTCAATGAATATATTCGACCTTACTTACTGTTGTATTCGGTAAAAGACCAGATAGCCATTTTTCTACTTTTCTCTGCTTTCGCTTGCTATTGCAAAATGAAAATATACATGTGCCTAGATAATTAACTAATATAACTACACCTAATAGTATTCCGGTGGAAAAGTCCAAGTTTTCCGACAAAAACGTATTTTTGGCACATACGATAATTTCATTCACAACATTTCGTAGATGCGTGTGTAGAAAATGGCACTTACGATATCATTTGTCAGTGTTAGAAATAAATTGAAACAAATATTTATTTGTGGTTTTATGTAATTGTTCATTATTTTTTAACTTATAATGGCGCAAAGTAATAAAAAATGTAATCAATATTTAACAGAAGCATGAATTTATTAAAAAAAAACTAAAAAACCAATAATAATAATAAGTGAATTAATCTTCTTCGTCGCTTTCATTTAACATGTCTTTTTCGTATACAGAATTTTTTAAATTTAAATACTCATTGTAGTATTTTGACCGTATGCTATTTTTTAAACATAGATTTTTCAAATCATTGAACTTTTGCAAAGAGATACACAAAGGTGAATTGTACAACTTTTGTAACTTAAAGGTAAAATTAAAGTTATTTATAGTTTTTTAGTTGAATTGTCGGAATATCCGTAAATAAGTTCAATTGATTTTGATTTTTTGTCTAATAAAGCTATGCGAACTTTATTTATGTTTAGTTTAACTTTGTTTGATAGGAACAGATTTGCATAGGACTTCCAGTTTTCAAACTCTGAGTGGCCTATTTCAATACAGTTGTACCCCGATGGATTAGTTCGTGCATTGCGAATCATTGTCGGCCATTCACTTGGCGCCCAAATAGTACGCCTGCGTAAAAATGATTCAATTGTGCTATGCACAGAATCAACTGGCATCATTGTATGACCGGGAAGTAAATATGTTATTTCTTAATTTTTTTCAACAAAGTTGAAAAATTTAAAAAATGTGTCAGCATAGCTAATACAGCCTTGTTGCGGTTTTGACCAGTGCAACTGTCGCAATATAGGGCTATGTCTTTAACTGTCTTTCTTTGGTCTACGATTATTAAATACTTATACAGGGCTGTGGAAATTTCAGCCTCGCTTACCATCACGCTCACCCCACAAATAAATAGTGCAGTTTTCATAAACGCTGAAATTGTAGTAGGCGTACTTGCGTGAGTAAAAAAGGGTTATATTATTTCCGAACGGTGTATTCAAAACTTTTTGCAAATCGAAGCTGGCGCAAACAAAACTAGAATAATTCTTGCTTTCATTTTTAACTCTTAAAAAATTAGCCTTGGCCTCATTTTTTTGTTTTATATGTCTCTTATATGCATCCTATACTCATCGGAATTCTGCAAACGTCTTTTTTCCTCTTCATCAAGATGTTTAATATTTTCGCAATTAGTGCACCTATCTTTTTTGGCAAATGAAAACCTATATTAAAATCTTTTTGGAAAACCTGTCTGAAAACCCAATTCGACACAATGCAGTTGCTGAGATTCTTATCGTTCATATATTGAGTGTTGCACCTATAAAGGGTTTGCTTGTTTCGAAATTCTTGTGGCAAATAAACTTAAATACTTTTGGCTCTACAATAATGTGACAGCACAGCTGGAAGTTGTTCGAGATATTGTTTTAGAAGGCAGAACCTTAGCTTTTGGCTGAGCATAATTATTTTCTCTTAAAAGATATCGAAGTATCATTTGAGAAATATTTAAAGTTGCAAGCATGAATTTTTGACAAACTTTAAAACGATCCCTTTGTGAGTAAAATTATATTCAAAAGAATTGTTTCGTCTACAATCTCCGCCTTTGACCAGTGGTCGATTCTGGTTCTGTGATAATGTGAAATGAAAACTTTTTTTTATCTTTTCATAGTGTTTTTGATTCTAGTTCAGTGAAAAAATGTAAACAAAACTGAAATGATTTCATATGAAAAAACAAGCGGAATGAAACAAAACGTTTTCACAGTTGCACATCATTACTGATTCTCGTTTTATGAAAAAGTGTAAACAAGTGTCAAAACCTTTTCATATGCAAAGTTTTTTTTACACTCACAATTTGTTAGTGAAAAATCATGGAAAACCATGAAAAACCTATACTAATACTACAATTACACTTTTAAAATATTTAATTAACTTATCCTCATCCCGAATTTCGTCTGATAGGTCCATTAAAACATTTAATACAGGCAATTTCTATTTTTATTCATATTCATATTTCGTTGGTTGGTTTCTGCTTTGCTGCAAACATAATTGCCTAATTTGGCAATTGATCAGAAGTCGAGGGAGGCATAAGTTAAGCTATTATCGGCAGCAAAAAAATTATTTGGCGACGGGTGTAAGTTAACTAGAAATATTATTTATAATAGTTATTATTATGAAATCTTTTAGTAATTAAAATACATCAAAAAGCCATAACATACTAAAATTAATAAGGGTTTCCATAAGAATGTTCAAAAGTCTCGCAAATGTGCAATTGTGCATTTTTGCACTCTCGTAAATAAAATGTCAAGAATTGTATGGGAATTTATTTACACAAACCTGTTAAATTTGCCCAATAATTTTCAGTCGTAAACTTAAGCTGTGCCATTGTGCATTTTGTACATAACAACTTCTTTGATTTTTTTGGCTTCCTTTACGCCTTTTTAAACAAACATACACACCTTTTTATTTTTAAAGAAATATATAAATATGTTTTTATATTAAAAATTGCTTTACATTTTACTATAATATTTTTATTAAATAAATTTTTTGACGTTTGTTTCAAATTTACATAAACTGTTTCATAAGGGGCTTCATGAAACAATTCTTGCAAGTTTGCCGAATTGCACAAATGGCAATTTTAAGAGTTCTCTGAAAACCCTTAATATGTTTTCTTGAAGAAGGTTTCAAACTCCATTTGCAAATCAAACTATGTAGCTTTCTAGTACTGAAAAGAGAAATCAATAAAACAATTCCACAGTCTTTGAAAACAGTTTTTATTTGTGAAGCACTATGAGGAATTTTGAAGAATAATGTCAATTTCTACATGAAAAATATATGTACATATTTACATACATTGGTACATACATATGTATGTACGTATGCAAGTTTGTGGGTGTTGGTAGATTCATATGTTCCTACGCACTTTCTTAAAAATTAGGCAAAAAAACGCATGTTGTTTAGCTTGCTAACCCTTTTTTGGAAATCCTCGTTCATGCTGATATTTTACACTTTTCTCTACCTTCCAGAAACATGGACACTAGGATCTTAATTCTAACTTGGAGAGAAATATGTAGTAAATATTGTAACAACTACAATATGAAAAATATTCTTCATTGGCAGATACGATAAAATCGCTCACCAAAAAAATGGAGTGTAACATACGATAAGTATTCAATAAATTTTTGGAGCAACGAAGTGGAATTCACCTACAATATTTTGTCAGGTGACGTCTCTTTGAATGTAGAACAAGATTGCATCAAAAACTCAATTTCAAAAAAATTGGCATGCACGATAATTTCGCGCAAAAGGGGACGATATGTTGAATTATTTTTTTTTACCCTGTTGCCGGAATACCGGAACAAATAAAAGTTACAATTAGGTAACAAAAATTCGGTTATAAATTGATTATTACCAAATTAGAAGAATAAGGCTGTAAGAGCAAAAAGAATAACAATGGTATTCCTAAACGCATGTTTTATAATGAAATGATATCTGATAGGATTCCCAGTACGTATGATTTATTTTCCAAATAATTTCAAAGCACATTTGTTAAACCCACAGTAACTGATTCCAGCTCTCGTATCTTTGAAAACGATAATGTTAATATTGATTTAGAAATATCCGTTGATGATGTAATTAAAACAATAAATAACTTAATTCATGCCTTAAATATGGTAAATTATTAGATTGCTGGAAGTTATGCTGTATTGTTCCAATTTTTAAATCTGGTAATCGGAGCCTAATTACTAATTATAGACCCATAGTTCAAGAAAGCCCATTTGCAAAGATTTTTAATAATATTTTAATGAATACAACAGTTTTATTTCCTGTCGGCAGCATAGTTTTATGCCGAATAGATCCTCAACAACAAACTTAATCTTAGTGACTCGTGATATTGTTACTGCTATTGTACGTAGGCCACAATACGATGTAATATATACAGATCTTGCTAAGGCATTTGATACAGTTAACCATGATATTTTACTGCGTAAGCTTTGTGCATTTGGCCATCCAAATAATTTATTAAAATTTTTAGAAAGTTTTCTGACTAACAGAAAGCTTACAGTTAAACTTGAAAATACTTCATCTTTTCTTTTGATTGATGCTTATTCTGGCATTCCTCAAGCTACGCATATTGGGCCTCTGCTTTTTATAATTTGTATGATTTACCATTAACGTTTTAGATATTCAAAGTGTCTATTATTTGCCGATGATTTAAAATTATGTTCTTCCTGTAGCGTGTTCTAACTATCACTACGACTAACATTGCGTAGTAAACATTTAAAATCAACTTGACCGCAATATACATAACATCCAATGGCATTGAAATTATTTTTGCGCTGGACATTTGACACTCATGCAAATGCATTTGACAGACTGCAACGTAAATATGTATTTTGTACAAATGATATTTGACACTCACCAGTCTGATCGAAGGCCGCAGCAAAATGCACTTGAATGATTCAAAATTAATAACCACATGTGTTTATATAATAAATATAAACAATATAAAATCCATGTTTTCCAAATTTCTTATGAGACACACGCCGCACGCCGCACGCCTACCGTGGGAAACTAAAAGGAACAATTTGCTTATTAAGCATATACCTTTTCTTTTTCTCTTATGCTAAGATAGGTTAAGCTTTATTCTCATAAGTAGTATATAAGCCAATACAATTTTGTTTTTAAATTAATGAATAAACAACTTTCTTGTGAGCTCCTTGCTGAGCTCTAATAATAAAAGAAATAGTTTACTTCATTCAGGCATTCATCTGCCTTCAACTATTTTCTGCCAGTGGCGTTTATTAGCGCCGGCACCCTCGGGCAGGTAGACAGTAGGGAATTTTTAAATTATTACAAGCATAATTATTACATGGCGATCCTGCCAGTTCTTATGAACAAAATTTTTTAATTGTCCTGACGGATTATCCTATAAACAATCCGTCAGAAGAGAAGGAAGACGCTGCCTGGCCAAAAGGCAGACAGCTATGACTGGTAATAAACCCGCAACGCCTGGCCAAGAGGCAATAAAACAAATAATTAATATTATTTAAAAAAGGACTTGTTATCATCAGCAGCAGTATCAAGTGCAGCAGCAACATATTTTCTGAATGTTGTATACTAGCAGCCCAACAACATTCGTTATCAATCATCAAATGTATTCCCAGCAACAAAAACGAATAACAATACAGCAATATAAATATGCTTATATATATTGATGAACCAAGAAAGATTGAAGGTGCCAGCAAAATGTACCAACAACAAAAAAAAAACGCACCTACTATGAAAAAATAAATAAATTGAATAGATAGATAAATAAAATAAATGAAGTGAAATTACTTTTTTTTTAAACAAAATTTATTGATTAAATACTTACATGTATACATTAACGGAACAATAAATAGTAATAAGTAAGTGCATAAAATTCATGAGGTATTTTAACTTTTGTATGGTCCTTTATAATGGAAAGGGAAAATAAGTCTAAAACAAAAGCAATTTATGAAGAAGAAGAACTAAAATAAATAAACCAAAAATTGAACAAGAAACAGTCTTACTCATGAGGAAATTTTTAGAGTGGTAAATTTTTTTTACTTGAAAAAAAAATTAGATTTTTGTTTTGGAGTGGTGAACTGTTGAATTAATTTTTTCAATATGGGTAAAACAGAACCGAAATTAGAAAACCCAAATGCAAATGTAATAAATGAGGTAGAAGTAGTACCAGAAAAAATTGATTTAAAATTAATTGAAATAATTCTAATTATTATTTGTATATTATCGATTTTTAACTTTGTTTTGAAAATATATAAGATACACCACAAAATTTTAAAGAAAAAATATTCTAGCAGAGCAAATGACCTAGACAAAATATAACTTTAATAAGTTATAAAAAAAACGCATAGAAAAAGAAATTTAATAGTACCTTTTTATCAATTACGTTTTAACAAGACAAGAAAATGAAGAAAATTAAAAAGAAAAAGAAAAAAAAAAGTTATTAAAATTTTTTAATAATAATAATAGTAATAACTATAACTATAATAGATATACTAACAATATCAATTGTAACAATGGAATGAGACAAAAATTTAGCAACTGAAGAAATAGAAACCGCGAAAATAGTTAGAAAACTCGGACTTTCCCCTAAGATCAATACAATAGGAAAAGATAACTATGTTGCTGACGCTCTATCGCGAATTACAATAAATGACCTAAAAGACATGAATAATAAAATTTGTTCTATATTAAAAGTCACGACTAGATCGATGACCAATACAGAAAAAGAAATTAATAGTAATAAACAGCATAAATTTGATAAAAATAAAAATAATGATAAGCCCAGTATATATGTACCTTTAACAAACAATGACGTCAGAAAATACTATAAACTAAAGATTTCCCCCGGAAGATGTTATATCAAACGTGGAAAATCTATAGTAACATATATACATATTAATGATTTGTTTACTAAAGAGAATTTTGACTTAGGACAATTTTTCTCTAGGCTCAAAAAAGTGGCCGCTAAACACAATATATATAATTTACAAGTGGCACCTAGTGAGAAAATTTTCGAATTTATCTCTATTAATGAATTTAAACTTATGGGCAATAAAATATTAAATAAAATTAAAGTAGCGCTACTAAATGAGGTGACCCAAATTGATAATAAGAATGCCAAGGCAATTCTTATAATTATGCTGAAATATCACGATAATCCCATAGAAGGAGGACATTGTGGACTATATAGAACAATAGAAAAGATT
Organism: Tachina lurida; assembly: GCA_944452675.1. NCBI lineage: Eukaryota > Metazoa > Arthropoda > Insecta > Diptera > Tachinidae > Tachina > Tachina lurida. Next base: position 71,581,789 of record OX101754.1, read on the forward strand.
AAGAGATATTATTATTGGAAAAATATGTCAAAAGATATATCTAAATATGTAAAATCATGTCATAAATGCCAAACTTCCAAAACAACAAAGCACATAAAAAGTCCAATGATTATCACACAGACACCTAATAAGGCCTTTGATACGGTTTATGAGGATACTATTGGACCATTTCCAAAATCAATGAACGGAAACGAATATGCGATCACACTAATATGTGACTTAACTAAGTACTTGGTAACAATACCGATTAGAGACAAAAATTCAAAAACAATTGCTAAAGCGATTTTTGAAAATTTCATACTCACCTATGGTCCGATGAAAACATTCATTTCGGACATGGGAACAGAGTATAAGAATTCTATTTTAACAGAAATTTGTAACTTGATGAAAATTGAAAAACTAAACTCAACAGCTTACCCCCATCAAACATTAGGAATAATAGAAAGAAGCCATAGAACTTTTAACGAATACGTACGCTCTTACATTTCAGTAGACAAAACTGACTGGGACGAATGGTTAAAATACTTTACATATTGCTTTAACACAACACCTTCAACAGTTCATAATTACTCTCCTTATGAATTAGTTTTTTCAAAACTCCCGAATAAATTTCATCAATTCACTGAAGTAGATAGAATTTCTCCTTTATATAATGTAGATGATTACGCCAAAGAGGCAAAATTTAGATTAGAAGTAGCATATAAGAGGGCCCAACAGTTATTAGATAAAAATAAACTTAGGCAAAAACTAAACTATGATAAGGATATACTTGATTATAACTTTGAGATAGGAGATCTAGTTTTACTCAAAAATGAAGCAGGTCATAAGTTAGAAATACAATATAGAGGACCTTACAAGGTTAAGAAAATAGACTTAAGAAATAATGTAACCATAGTTGATAAGACAACTAATAAAACACAAGTAGTGCATAAAAATAGGCTAAAGTTATATAAAAGTAAATAAAATTAATGTACACGTATGTCCGGACTACGACTACATATACATATATAATAATAATAATAAATATTTCTTTACAATTTAAAACACAAAAATTATTTACATAAGAAAAACAAAATTTGTAAAAGAATGTCCATAAATTTAACGTTATATGAACATTCTTATAAAAGGTGGAGGTGTAGCGTGTTCTAACTATCACTACGACTAACATTGCGTAGTAAACATTTAAAATCAACTTGACCGCAATATACATAACATCCAATGGCATTGAAATTATTTTTGCGCTGGACATTTGACACTCATGCAAATGCATTTGACAGACTGCAACGTAAATATGTATTTTGTACAAATGATATTTGACACTCACCAGTCTGATCGAAGGCCGCAGCAAAATGCACTTGAATGATTCAAAATTAATAACCACATGTGTTTATATAATAAATATAAACAATACAAAATCCATGTTTTCCAAATTTCTTATGAGACACACGCCGCACGCCTACCGTGGGAAACTAAAAGGAAAAATTTGCTTATTAAGCATATACCTTTTCTTTTTCTCTTATGTTAAGATAGGTTAAGCTTTATTCTCATAAGTAGTATATAAGCCAATACAATTTTGTTTTTAAATTAATGAATAAACAACTTTTTTGTGAGCTCCTTGCTGAGCTCTAATAATAAAAGAAATAGTTTACTTCATTCAGGAATTCATCTGCCTTCAACTATTTTCTGCCAGTGGCGTTTATTAGCGCCGGCACCCTCGGGCAGGTAGACAGTAGGGAATTTTTAAATTATTACAAGCATAATTATTACATTCCATCTCCAATGTCGATGACTGTGAAAAGTTACTATTGGATTTAAATAAACTGTCTGACTGGTGTTCTGATAATAGTATTCATATTAATATATCTAAATGTTTCGTTGTTTCATATTATCATATTATGAACCCCATAACTTATGATTATTCCATAGGTGGACTCTTGCTTAAACGCGAAGTAAAAGTTAGGGATTTAGGCGTAATTTTCGATAATAAATTAACATTTTCTGACCATATTTATTTCAAAAGCTTATTGTGTGCTTGGTTTCATTAGAAGAAATTCTCAAGATTTCAAAGATGTATATAACCTTAAATCTTTATTTATTTCTTTAGTTCGAAGTAAATTAGAATATTGTTCTATTGTTTGGAATCCTTATCATTTGGGCCCGTCTAATCGCATTGAGCGAATTCAGAAATTTTTTACTAAGACTGCTTTAAAGTTAATTTGGCCAAATGAGCTACCACCTTATAATGTAAGAAGAAAGTTATGGGCATTCAATCCCTAAAAGATTGTAGGTCTTCTTCCTCTCTGTTATTTGCCTATAATGTTTTATCTGACAATATTGACTGCCTTGAAATTAAAAAATAATTTATTTTATATTGCCCTTCAAGGGACTTAAGATGTAATCGCACACAGAGGGAAAAAGCGGTAGAAAAGTACACAAATTGATACCATTTGGTATCGAAATTGCTTACTTTGATAACGTTTGGTATTAATATTTTAAAACCAGCTCGGTAAAATTTTATTACCAACCGTTCTTGTTTTGATAACGCTTTATTTTTGTTTTGTTACCAATTGTTCTTATTTTAATAACGCATTGTTCTAAATTTGATACCACCCCGTTCTTAATGTGATAACATAGTACATTTTGTTCTTAATTTGATACCATGTAGTTCTTGATTTGATTAAAAGGTCGTTCTTAAAGTAATAACAGGTCGTTCTTAATTTATTAACTTATCGTATTGTTTACAATTTGTTCACGATTTAGTACAAATTGTTATTGATTTATTAGCACATGGTATTTTTGTACCGTTTATTCCTAGTTTGATAACGCATTAAGCTTAATAAGATACGAAAAGTTAACAAACTATTTATAACGATTCGTTCTCAATATGATACCATGGGTTAACAATTTAAGAACGCCTTTTTCCAGCTGTGCATGTTCGAAGAAAATTATTCTAGATCAAATTATGCAAAAAATTACCCTATTGCAAGATGCTTACATCTGTGTAATAGTTTAACCCCTTATTTAGTTTTTAATGTTAGTTTTAATATTTTCAAACTTTGGTTCTTTAAATATTATAAATCACAGTTCTCGTTGTACCTTCATAGAGAACAGAGGTCTTAGCGGTGTTTTTTTACATACATACTAAACAAACAAAATATACAAAAAAATATTCGTAATACATATTGAATTTAATAAATAAGCTTTATTTGCTTGCCTATGTTTTTTTTTACATAGAAATAATAAAAACAAAAAAAAAAACGCAAACAAAAAACACAAACAAAGTTCCCTTGAGGAATACTCTATATGAGTTCCTCAAAGGAAAAAAATTGTGAAGTGAGTTCTAACGGCAAAATGCCTATTTTACTGTGACTTCTGAAACTCTTAATGAAAACATTAAAAATTATGATAGACTTGCTGTGAGTTCTGAAGCTCTTGTTGGAAACACTAAAAACAAAAAATCTGATGAAAGACTTTTTCGAACTGCAAAGTCACCTCTTCGTCAGCGATAAACTTCGCTATGTCCAATGCCAACTAGTGATTCGTTAACACTAACGTTGCCTAGTACCTCGTCATATAAGTCTGTGACATCATTCGCTTCGGGCTCGTATTCATCACTAAACCCAGTTATCACAATAGATAACAGTATCCCAAAACCAAAGGCCCAAGTCGGAATGGACAGATATATAACAGTTTTAAAGCGCGGGCGAAGCCCAAATTTCACTAAAATTGCATCTGCTCCAAAGATGTCTAGGGATAACAGCGCATCATCTACCAATCGTCAAAATCGTTTTTCAGTATTGCAAGTCAATGACGCTGCATCATCGTAAAAGTCTTTTAATCCACCACCTATCTATCTGAGAGAAAAAAAAAATCGAACGATCTTTAAAAAAAACTAGTGTAGACCATTGGTGAAAATATTTTTCACATTATTCCAATTAAACGAGGAAACATTGATGAAACTAAAATTCAAATATGTGGAGAAAAAGATTTCCGAAAAATTGTTAATGAATTTGAAAAAAATAAGACAAATTTTTACACATACCAACTTAAAAGTGCTAAAGGCCTACAGATCGTATTAAAGGACATATATGTTGACCCCGAAGAAGTAAAATGTGCACTTATCGACAGAGGATTTAAAGTAAAAAATGTTACTAATATAATTAACAGAGAAAAGGTCCCCAAACCCCCATTTCGGGTTGGACAAGAACCGAATGACATACAATTAAAAAAAGATGAAACCCATCCAATTTATAGCGTAAAGTTTCTCTTACACCGAAAAATCACAGTTGAGGAGCCATGTAAGCGTCCAGGTCCTGTACAGTGCCATAATTGCCAAGAATATGGCCATACAAAAACTTACTGGAATTTACCTACAGTTTGTGGTATTTGCGGTGAATTGCATGGTACTGCTAGCTGTACTAAGCCAAAAGATCAAGCAGAAAAAAATGTAGTAATTGTGGAGGTAATCACACCGCTAGCTACAGAGCATGCCCTGTATATTCGTTCGTAAAACATGCTATTGGTCAAAAACCTAAATTAGCTCCAGCTGAATCAGCAATCGATAACTCCGCCACTCTTCCTCAAACTAGCCAACCAGTGACTTCACGTGTATGATTTGCCGAAGCTGCTAAGACCAGTTCTATTCCCACACAAAATGTTTCATCGCCAAATAATGCAACGAACGCAAACTCAAGCTTAAACTTTACTCGCCTTGAAGCTAACTATAAACAACTTTACAACAAATATTACTAGCATGATGCAAGAAATGCTACGAATGCAGTCTACTTTGCTTCAAGCATTAGTCAACAAACCATGAACACGTTAAAACTATGTTTCTGGAACGCAAACGGCATTCGCCAACATAAAAATGAACTTGAGCACTACCTCACGGAAAAAAATATTGATATAATGTTGGTCTCTGAGACTCATTTGATTTCGAGATGTTTCTTTAAAGTAAATGGCTACACCATATATGATACAAAAGACCCGAGAGGGAGAGCATGCGGTGGATCAGCAATTCTAATGAAGTCAAGACTCAAGCATTATATCCTTGACAACGTAAGTGAAGAATATATGCAAGCAACGAATATTTTCGTAGAAAATTTTTGTGCGAATTTCGTGATATGATCAATTTACTCACCTCCCAGATTTTCAGTTACCGAAGATCAGTATGAGAAGTTCTACAAATCGCTTGGATATTGTTTCGTGGCAGCTGGTGACTACAATGCAAAACATACGTACTGGGGCTCGCGTCTTGTTACACCTAGAGGTAGAGCGTTGTTTAATACAATTTCAAAAATGGGCCTAGATGTCATTTCGAGTGGGGAGCCTACTTACTGGCCTACTGACGTAAAAAAAAGTCCAGATGTTATAAATTTAGGCGTCACGAAAAATATCCATAGGAACTTAATTCACGTAGAGGGCTCTCTAGATCTGTTCTCCGATCACTCTCCAACAATAGTTACAATTTTCAACCCATTAAGGAGTGATTTAACTAACTCATATATGAAAAGGATTAATAGGGTCAACTGGCTAGGATTAAAAAAATATATTAGTAGTCACTGCGTAGAAAACATTCAGCTGAGATCATCTGATGATATTGAATTTACCATTGTAAATCTTAACGAAAATATTAAACAGGCTGCTGAACATGCCACTACCTCCTATCCGCAGACTGGCTTTAATAGAATTTATTCTACGGAAATTGAACGTCTAGTATGTGAAAAAAGGGGAGCTAGAAGAGAATGGCAACAACACAGATCACCCCTAAATAAACTCAGACTTAAAGAATGTACTAAACGACTCAAAGAGCTGCTATCGTCGGAAAGGACTGCATTACTGAAAAAGTATTTAGAAGGTCTTGATGTAACGTCAACATCTAATTACTCTTTATGGCGCGCTACTAGAAATCTTAAAATACCCGTTGATCTTAAATCACCACTGCGTACTTCGATCGCAAGAAGCGATAGTGAGAAAGGTAACTTATTTTCGGAGCATTGAAAATCTGTATTCACTCCCAACTCATGTACGGGTGCTGCCGCTTCACCGACTGTAGTCTCTCTACCCCCTCGTCCCTTAAGGTTTAAGATGCGTGAACTACAAAAAATAATTGCTGAACTCGACCCAAAGAAAGTTTCAGGTATTTATGACATTACTAACAAGATTCAGATGAATTTGCCTCATATTGCAATAATAATCTAGCTATTTATTTTTATAGTTCTCGTAGTACCTTCATAGTGAACGAACTTCTTATCGGAGTTTTTTTTACATACATACTAAACAAACAAAATCATAAAAAATGTTCGTAATACATATTGACTTTAATAAATAAGCTTTATTTGCTTTGCTAATATTTTTTACATATAGAAATAACAAAAACAAAAAAACCGTAAACAAAAAAACAAACAAAGTGCCTTTGAGGAATACTCTATATGAGTACCTCAAAGAAAAAAAAATTTGAAGTGAGTTATAACGGCAGAAATGCCTATTTTACTGTGAGTTCTGATACTAATAATGATAACAATAAAAATAAAAAATCTGATGATAGACTTGCTGTGAGTTCTGAAGCTCTTAATAAAAATCAAAAATCTGATAATAGACTTTTTCTAACGGCAAAACTACAGTTTCGTCAGCGATCAACTTCGCTTTGTCCAATGCCAACTAGTAAATCGTTGACATTATTGCCTAGTACTTCTACATTTAACTCAGCGATATCATCCGTTTCGGGCTCGGGGTCATCACTTAACCAAGTTGTCACTGGAGATAAGAGTAGCCCAAAACCCAAGGTCCAAGTGGGAATGGACAGATATATATAGCAAATTTGAAGCGCGGGCGAAGCCCAAATTCATCAACATTTTCATCGGTTCCCAAGATATCCAGAGATAACGACGTCGCAGCTGTTAACCGTCAAAATCGTTTTTCAATATTGCAAGGTAATAACGACCAAGTCGTTGTATCATCCAAAAAAAACTTTCAAACCACCACCAATATACCAGAGAGAAAAAAATTCGAATGACCTTATTAAAAATTATTCTCGGACGTTGGCGAGAACGCATTTCAAGTTATTCCAATAAAACGTGGTAAAATTGATGAAACGAAAATTCAAATTTTTTTTTTCATATATATATTTATTTATTCTATCTTCAAAAATGAACTTACAATAAGTAATCAAATCTTAAATCTAAATATAATTATTAGGCTCGACCAGTATCGGACATAAGCTTAGTGGTAGTTATAAATAATACATAAGTAGTGATAATCAAAAAGGAAAAAAAGAAGTATTTTCAAGCAGTGGAGTGTTGAGTATAAGAGCCCTTGTGTCCCTCTTTTTTAGGCGGAGGTGTCCAGTAAAGTTCAAAATATTACGGGCAAGCGGATTACGATGTGACTCAAGTTTAGTTAAATATTTGCCTGCGTATTTTGTAATTTCTTCAGTCACTAGTGGCATATTTAAATCACGATGTATATTTGAATTTTTAATGTACCATGGAGCCGATGTTATCAAACGTAAAATTTATTTTTGCCTTCGTTGGATTTTCTCAATATTTGAAGCTGAAGCAGTGCCCCATAGCTGAATTCCATAGCACCATATTGGCTTCAAAAGCGACTTGTATATCAAAAGTTTGCAGTCTAGGCTGAGTGTTGAATTTCTGCCAATTAACAAATATATTTGAGTTAATTTAAGTTTCATTTGGGTTAACTTAGAGTCAATATGATATTTCCATGTAAGCCTTCGATCAAGGTGTATACCAAGGTATTTCACTTAAGAATGTTGTGGAATATTTTGATTGTTGATTCGAATGGGAGAACAAGTATCTGTTCTTAACGTAAACGTTATATGGACACATTTTTGCTTATTTACTTTAATTTTCCATAGGTTCAACCATATTTCAAGCTGGGTAATGTGTTCTTGGAGATGGCGGGATGCCTCATCAGGGTTTCTGTGCATTCTCATGCAAGCTGTATCATCGGTAAATGTAGAAGTGTGGATGTTATTGCTCACAGGCATATCAAAAGTATATATTAAATACAAAACTGGCCCCAGAATACTACCCTGTGGCACACCGGAAGATATAGATTCGAGCACACTCGTGAACTTTCCTTCCACAACAGTGAACTCAGTGATGCCAAAAGTAGGGAATTTTCCCTTTTTGTAGGGATTTTGCTGTAAAATTTTAAGCGTAGGGGAAAAAGGACAGATTTTTTATTTTGAGCAAAATGAAGGGAATTTTTACAATTATCGCTTTTTCAATTTTTTAAACATAAAATGCAAAAATATTTGGAGGATTTTTATTTAAGAGGTGAAAATTTTCACATAACTCAAAATTTTATTGCAGAAACACTACATTATGAATTCTAACATTCTGAAAATCAATTACAAATTATATATTACAAATCGCAATAATAATGTTTTAATGTTTGTATATATTGAGTTTATTTGACAGACAGTCACAAAATAAAAAGAAAAGTTCTTGTGTTGTGTAAGCTATGCATCGTGTAAAATTGTGTCACCAATGCTCCACAAACTGATCTTTTTTTACATGGAAATTTTTTTAAAATACTTAAAAGAAATAAATAAAATAGTTTATGTTTAAGATAAACACAAGGAAAAGTTTCATAAAAAAGAGTCATACAAGAAAGTAAAAAAATGCATTTCAATCTAGCAAGTGGCCTTATTTTTCAATCAATTCCAGCATAAGTCTATATGACTTTATTAGCAATGTAGTGTGGTGCAATTATGTCCTTATTAATTAATTGAGTAATAAAACAAATTTAGCTTATTAATTGTGACCCGACGAAAATCGGTCCATTGTGCTTATAGCGTGATCTAGGCTTAATAATTTGTATAATTAATATTTGTTACACCATAATCTTTAAGTACAATTTTCATATTGATGCAAGGATTTACATATTTTTGGTTTGTTTTTTGTTACTTAATGCTTTAATTACCTTTCTACCTGGTACCCAACTAATGCTGAGTACACATCTGGCATTTCTTGTGGTATCATTTTCAATATGTATTTTTTATATGGAAATCAATGCCACACAACGAAAAGTATAGGAAATGACAAATGTTGCCACTAATACACACTATTGCGAAGTCAAAAAATGCCATAGTGAATACTCGGCCTGTTTTGTACAATATATAAAATAAAGTTTTGTAAGAAATTTACAATATTCACAAAATGTACATTTATTTGTTTTTTGTTGTTAAAAATAAAATTAATTTCAGCGTAGGGAAAATATTTTTGGTTGGAGCGAAAAAAAGGGATTTTTTTCAATCGAGTAGGGAATTTCCAAAATGTTTACTGGCATCACTGAGTGAACTTCCTATCAACAATATAATGTAGCGTGTTCTAATTATCACTACGACCAAGATTGTATAGTAAACATTTAAAGTCAACTTGACCGCAACATACATAACATCGAATGGCATTGAAATTATTTTTGTGCACTGGACATTTGACACTCATGCAATCGGGCAAATACCGCTGCATTGACAGACTGCAACGTAAATATATATTTTGTACAACTGCTATTTGACACTCACCAGTCTGATCAAAGGCCGCAGCATAAGGTACTTGAATAAACCATACTTAATAACCACATGTTCTCGTTGTACCTTCATAGTGAACAGACGTATTAGCGGAATTTTTTTTTACATACATGCTAAACAAAAAAACCATAAAAAAATATTTGTAGTACATAATATTCGTTGTACATTAAACTTTGATAAACAAGCTTTTTTTTACTTTGCTAATATTTTTTACATACAAAGTAATAACTAAAACAAAAAAAAACAATAACAACCGTAAACAAAATAACTCAAAGTGCCCTTGAGGAATACACTAACAAAGTGCCCTTGAGGAATACTCTATATGAGTACCTCAAAAACAAATAATTGTGAAGTGAGGTATAACGGTAGAAATGCCTATCTTACTGTGAGCTCTGATGATCTTAATGATAACAATAAAAATAAAAAATCTGATGACAGACTTACTGTGAGTTCTGATGATCTTAATTTAAACAAAATAAATAAAAAACCTAATGATAGACTTTTTTTAACGTATAAGCCAATTTTTCGTCAGCGATCAACTTCGCTTTGTCCAATGCCAACTAGTGATTCGTTAACATTACAGTCATTTAAATCAGCGATATCATCCAATTCATCACTTACCCAATTAGTCACTGTAAATAAGAGTAGCCCAAAACCCAAGGTCCAAGTCGGAATGGACCGATATATTATTGTGGGAAAGCGCGGGCAAAGCCCAAATTCTACTAAAATTGCATCTGCTTCAAAGGTATCTAGGGATAACAGCGCATCATCTACTAATCGTTTTCAAATATTGCAAGATGACAACGACATACCTGATATATCCGCGAACAAAACCTCCAAGCCGCCACCAATCTATTTGAGAGAAAAAAATTCAAACGCTCTTATTAAGAAATTAATTTCGGTCATTGGTGAGAATAAATTTCACATTGTTCCAATAAAACGTGGCAATATCGATGAAACGAAAATTCAAATTTATGACGAAACAGATTTCCGCAAAATGGTTTCTGAATTTGAAAAAAATAAAACAAGTTTCTACACATACCAGCTCAAGAGTGCTAAAGGTCTGCAGATCGTATTGAAGGGCATAGATTCTTATGTTGTTCCCGAAGAAATAAAAGATGCACTCGTCCTCCAGAGATATAAGGTAAAAAATGTTTCCAATATAATAAATAGGTAGAAGATCCCCCAGCCTCTATTTCGCGTCGAACTTGAGCCGAATGATATAAAATTTAGAAAAAATGAGACGCACCCAATTTATAATTTAAAATATATTTTATACCGAAAAATAACAGTTGAAGAACCACACAAGCGTTCTGGATCCGTACAGTGCCATAATTGTCAAGATTATGGCCACACAAAAACTTACTGCAAATTACCTACAGTTTGTGTTATTTGCGGTGAATTGCACGGTACTGCTAGATGTACTAAACCAAAAGATCAAGCAGAAAAAATGCAGTAATTGTGGATGTAATCACACCGCTAACTATAGAGGATGTCCTGTATATTCTTTCGTTAAAAAGACTATGGGGCAAAAACCTAAAGTAGCTCCAGCACAAACAGCAAACACTTACTCCGCCACTCTTGCCCAAGTGAGCCAACCAGTTAATTCTCGTGTATCGTATGCCGATGCTGGTAAGACAAGCATAGAGCTTCCCACACAAAATGTTTCACGGCCAAATAATTCAACAAATACAAACTTGAACTTTAATTTCAATCGCCTTCAAGCTACTATTGATAATCTGGTGCAAACTATAAATAATTTTACAACAAATATGACTAGCATGATGCAAGAAATGCTGCGAATGCAGAATACATTAGTTAACAAACCATGAACACGTTAAAAATATGTTTCTGGAACGCAAACGGCATTCGCCAACATAAAAATTAACTTGAGCACTTCCTCACGGAAAAAAATATTGATATAATGTTAATCTCTGAGACTCATTTGACTTCTAGAAGCCTTTCTAAAATTTATAGCTACACCTTATATGATTCAAAGGACCCGAGAGGAAGAGCATGCGGTGGATCAGCAATTTTAATAAAGTCAAGACTCAAGCATTACACATATTATTGACAACATTTGTGAAGAACATTTACAAGCAACGAATATTTGTGTCGAAAATTTTTGCACTAATTTTGTCATATCATCAATTTACTCCCTTGTTTCGTAGCAGCTGGCGACTATAATGCTAAACACACGTTGTGGGGTTCGTGTCTTATTACACCCAGAGGTCGAGCGTTGTTCAATACAATTTCCAAAATGGGCTTGGATGTCATTTCGAGTGGGGAGCCCACTTATTGGCCTACTGACATACATAAAATTCCGTATGTTATAGATTTTGGCGTTATGAAAAATATCTCTAGGGATTTAATTCAAATTGAAGCTTCTCTAGATCTCTCGTCCGATCACTCTCCCACGATCGTTACAATTTGTAGCCCATTAAGAAGCGACTTACCTCACCCATATGCGAATTTGATAAATCGTGTTAATTGGCTGGGATTTAAAAAATATCTTAGTAGTCATTGCACGGAAAATATTACGCTAAGAACACCTGATGATATTGAATCTAACATTGCCAATCTTAATGAAAATATTAAACAGGCTGCTGGACATGCCACTACCGCCTATCCGCAGACTAGGGTAAATAGAATTTATTCTACGGATATTGAACGTCTCGTAAGTGAAAAAAAGAAGAGCTAGAAGAGAATGGCAACAGCACAGATCACCCAAACTTAAAATCAGATTTAAATAGTGTACTAAACGATTCCAAGAGTTGCTTGCATTTGAAAAAACTGCATCTCTTAAAAATTATTTGGAAGTTCTTGATGTCACACCAGCATCTAATTACTCTTTGTGGCGCGCTGCTAGAAAGCTTAAAAGACCAGTTGAGTTTAAACCACCTCTGCGCACATCTACAGGAGGTTGGGCAAGAAGCGATACTGAAAACGGTAAAATATTTGGTGAGCATTTAAAATCCGTATTTACCCCAAACACTTGTTCTGGTGCTGTTGATTTGCCTAATGTAGTTGCGCTACCCCCTCGACCAATAAAATTTAAGACGCGTGATGTACTAATTGCTGAACTCAACCCGAAAAAAGCTCCGGGTATTGATGAAATTAGTAACCAGATGCTGATGAAGTTGCCTCGTATAGCTATTAGAATCCTGTTATTCATTTTTAATGCCATTTTACGACTAGAGTATTATCCAAACAGCTGGAAGCTTGCCAAGGTTAAAAGGATTCCTGAGGTGAGTCAAAAGAAATGTAAACGCAATCGACAACTAAAGAAAACTATAAAGTGGCAGAAGTAGAAGAGAAAGCACCAACGTAAAGTGACAGGGCTAAGAGAAAAAGGAACACAAGCAAAAGAAAAGTGAAGGAAGTCGTCATACCGCCAGCCAGCTCCATAGGGAAATAAAGCAGGACCACCACCTGGCGATAGGAAGACGCAGCAAGAGGAGCCGCCAGATAAGCAGAGGGGCCCGCTAAGTAGAAGTATCAGACAGCACCATTTTTGAGCCACCGCTAGGCAATCTGTAGAAGCCGCCATCTGTAACCACAGTCAGAGACCAGAAAGCACCAGGAATAAAGCTAAGTAAATGTATTTATGCCTGTAGTGGCCGCCCTGTATAGTACATGGCTTAGGGAAATTCGCACACATCGCCATACAAGATCGTGCCTTACCGGTTTTACGTCGTTTTCTTTTTTTTATGCATGTAAGTGTATCCGCTGTTACTCGTGGAAAATACAAAGTTATACGTGAAAGATCGAAAATGCACGTGCTTAACATTTGCTAAAATTTTGCTAGACCCGCTTCACGGGCCTTATACTTACTTTCATTTGAACTACGTTAAATTTTACGGCAAAGTACCCAATTGGAAGGGTATTACCCGAAGTTTTGTCCGGGATTTGCAGATATAAAAAGAACAAAAATTCCATAATTATTTAAGTTTAAAGAAAGATAGATGAAGGACGTAGGCCACGTGACAGAGTTTTATGATTTCGTTATACAGCCACGTGACAATTGAGTATGTGTTCATACATTGCGTTTCATACGGAATTTTTATAAAAGTTTAGGTCGAGTAATTGTAGTTATATACATATATACATATATATTATATACTTACCTGATTTTACATTTACCTTATTATATACTTACCTGATTTTACATTTACCTTATCATATACTTACCTGATTTTACTTACCGTGCCTTATGGTACCCTTACTAAATTAGCGAGCCTGATAGTGCTCAGTATTTTATCAGCCACACCTTGGCATACTTTGTGATATAATTTTAAATGTTTAAATGTATAGCTAATATCAATACGTACCCCTTTGTATACATTACCTCCAATTACCATTATTTTTATATAAACCGTAAAATAATTCACCCTGTGGTTAATTTCATTGCGTATATTGTATTCGACTCATCTGAAATTTTGTAATTGATTGACGCCTCTGAGTAAATCTAATATCATTTGAAAATAATTGGTTTGTAACCCGCAGAATTCAGAGGTCTTTTACATTTCTAGCGCACCGATCTCTTATTGGTAGATTTTTAGTCCCCGTGTTATCGAGCTCGATCATATAGGGCCCCTAGCGTAATTCATCTTATACCCTGTTGGTACGTCCCTGAACGTAAGGCGGGTTAGCTCCAAATAATTAGATATTTCATGAATGCAGGTATTCATCGGCCTCAGTCAACTAGTAACGTATATTATCCATTTTTAGGGTTCCGTACACCAAAGGTGAAATGGAACCCTATTGTTTTCGCTACGCTGTCCGTCTGGCCGTCTGTCCGTCTGTCCGTCCGTCCGTCTGTCCGTCTGTCCGTCTGTCCGTCACAGGGTATTTTCTCCAGAACCGTAAGAGCTACGGACCTGAAATTTGGACAAAGTGTGTAGACCCTTGGCCGCTACAACAACAAATACATGAGAGTTGGAAATTAAAGGGTGTGCCAAAACGAGCAACGAAAAATGTTAAAATCCCATGTAATATACATACAATTGTATGTATATGCACTTGAAATTTGTAAAGTTAGTGTATTTTTATACAGACTACAACAATTAACACTAAAATTTAAAAAATTTTAATTAAAGGGTGTACCATCAGTTAATGTAATTTTGACTATGTAATTTGGTAACTTGCTGTATCTTGGAAACCGTAAGAGCAAACTTCTTGAAATTTTCAAAAACGGTAAAACAAAAAAATCTCAAAATTATAAAATCGCCAAAACGAAAAAAAATCGCCAAAATAAAAAAAAAAAATTGCCAAAACGAAAAAAAGCACCAAATTAAAAAAAATTTCTAAATCGAAAATAAATCGCGGAAAACCGGAAAAATTGCCAAAATGAAAAAATCGTCAAAATGAAAAAAAAATCGCAAAAATTAAAAAATCTCCAAAATTAAAAAAATCGCCAAAATTAAAAAAATTGCCAAAATGAAAAAAAATCGCCAAAATGAAAAAAATCGCCAAAATGAAAAAAATCGCCAAAATGAAAAAAATCGCCAAAATGAAAAAATCGCCAAAATTAAAAAAAAAATCGCCAAAATTAAAAAAATCGCCAAAACGAGAAAAAAGCGAAAAATAATCAAAAAAAAAATTATTTCAGCTGAAAAAACGTAAAAAACACTGTATTAAAACAAATGCTCAAGGCCAACGTACGGAACCCTTCGTGCGCGAGTCAAAGTCGCACTTTACTGAATTTATTTTTATTATTGTCAAATTTTAATTTTGTTGCAACTACTTACATACTTATGTATGTACATATGCATACACTTGTAAATATAAGTACCAACTCATGCATAGGGTAAATTTTTTGAAGGGTAACTTTTGTAAAATAGTGTATTGTAAAATATGAATTTCCAACTCAAATTGTCAACTGAATAATAATATTAGTACTAAATTATGAATAAATCCAATACTGGTATGAATTTAATTGAAAAATAGGACTTAATATCTAAAAAGGATGAGTAGGTAAAATTTAAAACGGCTGAACGGTAGTCGCGAGGTAAGTAAAGGCACATTGCGTTTTTGGGGCACTTTCCGGTTTTCGACTGGAAGTTGCCATTAAGGGGACTGCATCCTAGATGCGATCCATAGGGAGGGCTTTATAGGGGATGTCAATAACACCATGGCATTCCATCCACGAAAAGTTTCTCATCTTCGTCCAGGTTATTACATAGTGGTACTATTTTGTTTTTCTTATGTGTCTTTTGTTGTTGTCTTTGCCGCCGATAGCGCATGGCCACTAGGAACCTGCGCACCGCCCAGCTAAGCCGGAAGAACCACCAACAGTACCACGATAAGTGGGCATGAGTCAATGGTAACATGTGCCCATGCGCTTGATAAGGGTAAAATTTCAATTGACTTCAGTCACACCTCCCTACCAGCGTGTCGCCGAATAAATAAAGGCCCAGTTACAACGAGCGGGCAAACAAAATGCAAATAAAGGTAATAACAACAGTAACAACAACAACATTTAGATCACTAACAAGAAATGGCGCCCAACTTACGAGCGATTTCAAAGGTTTTGTAGACTAGTTGCGTGAAAGTGTATATCGACGCTCTATTGCTACGAAGCATAATATTTCGGATCGTGTTTGCTAACGTAAGTCTTGCATAGTTGGTTTTGGGTATGACCACATGCAAATGCGACGGCAGCATGTCAAGTAAAATTTTAATTCCAGGTTATATCCTGTATTGAGTGGACTTGAGCGTGTTTTATATGTACATAGCTCAATTGTTACACATACAGGGATACCATAATTAGATTATTTTTGAGCAAATTAGATGATTTTGAGAAATTTTTCGATGGCAGTTGACCTTGCTTGCCTTTCGGCTGCCGTTCTACCTTTTTATGAAATATTTCGTGCCAATTTTTGGAATATAGTAAGAAAATTTAAGATTTTATAAATTAAACGTTTGTTCATTTTGCGATTTTCATACAAATTATAGTAGTGTGCGACTAACATTAAAGTATTTTTTTTAATTTAAGTTGTTTTATGACCAATTATATGTTATTAAACTTTTTGTAACAGGGGTTACCTTCGGGCTAGTAATGGTCAATTCCAATTGTAAATAAAACAAATATATTTTATTTTATTTTATTTTTAAGTACCCAACGTTTCGTTTGTTTTTTTCAAACTTCTTCAGGGGTAGTTTTTATTCATAAGATCTAGCAAAAAAATAGTTCAATCAGATTTTGAATTCTACAATTAAATAGCAATTAATTTTTGACTTACAAATATTTGTTTTACATATTGTCACTATCAACTTATTAATTAAAAATAGAAAAACTGGACTTCATGACACAGAATTTGTATAAATAAAAAATAAATAAATAAGTAAACACAATACAACACAAATTTATTCGTCAATCTTAACGCTAATATCACAGAACTTCAACTAAATCAGACTATTGCGGCAGAATATTGTAGTTTGGTATTATCTTTATCCTCCTTTGTGTTCATTGTCCTTTGTATTTTTTGTTGTATCCGCAAACTTTCAAGAGTGTAACGTTTGTTCTCTTTCTTTTCTTTGTCCAATATTTTTATATTTTCTAAGTCCGCTACATGATTGCATTCTTTTACATGTAGTGATAAAGCTGTTGCTTCCTTTCCTTTTCTTATGTCTGCCTTGTGCTCATTAATTCTCGTCCCTAGCATTCTTCTTGTTGTGCCTATATAAACTAAATCACAGCTTTCTCTATCGTTTCCATTACATTTTACTTCGTAAACAACATTGTTTGTTTTTAATTTGTCAATTTTTGTTTTGTTGTTTGTGAACAAGCTTCTTAAGATTTTGTTCGATCTATGTGCAATTGTTATTGTTTTGTCTTCAATTATGTTATTTAAAGTTTTTGTTTCTGTGAGTTTTGGTATGTAGGGTACACTGTAAAATTTTTTGGTTTCTCCGTTCCCCCTTTTTTTTGTGGAATTTTATTTTCGTTTTTCAGAATTTTATTTATCAAATTATTTATTATGTAGGATGGATAGTTATTTTTACCCAGTATTTTCCATATTGTGTGTATGTTATGTCTTTCATATTTTTTGTCGCTTAGGTGTAGAACTTTTTTAATAAAATTAGTAGCCGTATTCAGTTTCATTTGTAACGGCTGAGTTGAATGAAAATTTATTATTCTTCCTGAAGAAGTAGGTTTTTTGTACCAATTTGTAATAATTTTGCCATTATCATTAATTATATATAAGGTATTGCACTGTTTTGTTCTTTTTCTACAGTAAACTGTATTTTATTGTGGTATGCGTTGAGTGTTTTTAGTATAATTACTTCGTCCGATTTTTTTATCACAGCAAAAATGTCATCCACATATTTCGTCAAAAATTTAATTCTAATACCCATTGATTCCAGTTCCTTGATTGCATCGTCCAACAGTGTGTCAAGTACAATATCTGCTATGGTGGGGGATAAAGGATTTCCCATAGGCATACCATATGTTTGATGGTAGAATTTATTGTCTAAATTAAAATAGTTGTTTTCGTTTAAGCAGAATTGTAAAATTTTGAGAAATAATTTTTTCTCTATCACAGTGTGTACCTTTAGCTGCTGCCATTTGTCCAATATGTTCTTAATTGCTAAGTGAATCGGTATGTTGGTAAATAATGATACCACGTCGAAAGAAACCATGATTTTGCCTTCATTTATTGTTAAGTTTTGTAATTTTTGTTTAAGTTCCAACGAGTTTTTTATGTTATATGTCGGTGCTATAATATTTTTTAGTATATTTCCTACGTATTTTGACAGGTTGTAACATGGCAAATTCACAGATGATGATATAGGTCTAAGTGGGATATGTTCCTTGTGTATTTTTGGTAAGCCATATAATTGGGGAGCAGCTGCAGCGTGTGTTGTCATTCTATATTTTTAAAATTTTGTAATGATGTTCTTTTTATATAATTCTGTAATTATGTTATTGTTGCGTTTTTGAAGTTTCTCAGTTGGATCCGTTTCTATTTGCTTGTATGTTTTCTTTTCACTTAAAATAGTGCTCATCTTATTTTTATAATCTGCTTTATACATAACTACCGTTTTGTTCCCTTTATCTGCTGTTGTTATTGTTATTTCATTTTCGTATTGTTTTATGTATTTCTTCGTTTCTTCATATATATTGAGAATAAATTTTTCCTTTCCGCTGTTTTTTGGTGCTTTTTTATAGTTTGCAATTCTATTGGCGATTATTGACCTTGTCATATCCTTTTTCGTATCATCCTTTATGCTTTGTACCCACTTTTCTATGTCCGCAATTAGTGGGATTGGCGCGAAATTTTTCTTGTTTACGGGTAAAGCAAATTTGTTTCCAAGCGATAATAGCCACTTGCTTTCTAAATCAAATTGTATATTTGTTAAGTTGACAAACCATTCCTCGTTAAAAATCATGTTGTATTCATTAAATTTATGTTTTTTTAATCTGTCTATTTTTAACAAGTGTGTTTGTTTAATTTTCGTTCTTATATTATAAAATTTGTTCCACTGTTCCCTTTTATATCTTACCAGTTCTGTTTCTTTCAGTGTAGTCTTTATTTTTGTTTCCATCTTTTTAATATTTTCTTTGATATGCACTGTGTTTATGTGTGTCTCTTTAATTTCTATGTTTAGTAATTTCATATGTAAGTTTTCTTCTACTTTAGCTAATTCAATCCGAGCTGTTTTTGTTTTAAATAAAAAGTCATTCAGTTCTCGTGGTACCTTCATAGCGAACAGTCGAATAGCGGAATTTTACTTACTTACCAAACAAACAAAAATTACATATACAAAAAAATATTAGTAGTACATATTATTCGTAATAGATACATACATACTGTCTTTAATAAATAAGCTTTATGCTTTGCTAATATTTTTTACATAGTAAAAATAACAAAAACAAAAAACCCCAAAAAAACTTAAACAAGTGATATTGAGGAATACCTCAAAGTCAAACAAACAATCATAAATAACAAAAACAAAAAATACCGAAAATAAAAAAAAAAACATAAACGAATAACCCTTGAGGAATTCTTTGTATGAATTCCTCAAATACAGAAAAACTTGAAGTGAGTTCTAACGGCAGAAATGCTTATTTTACTGTGAGTTCTGAAACTCTGAATGAAAAAAATATAAAAAATAAATCTGATGAAAATCTTTTGTTAACGGCAACGCCAATTTTTCGTCAGCGATCAACTTCGCTTTGTCCAATGCCAAATAGTAATGATGCATTAACATTACAGTTGCCCAGTACTTCTTCATATAAGTCAGTAATATCATCCCCTTCAGGCTCGTGTTTATCACTTAACAAAGTTATCACTACAGATAACAGCGGCTCGAAACTCAAGGTACAAGTTGGAATGGACAGATATATAACCATAGTAAAGCGTGGGCGAAGCCCGAATTCTTCAAAAATCTCATCTGCTCCAAAAGTGTATAGGGATAACAGCGCAGCCTCAACTAATCGCCAAAACCGCTTTAAAATTTTTCAAGATGACAACGACAAACCCGAGGTATCCTCGAACAAAACATCCAAGCCGCCACCAATCTATTTGAGACAAAAAAATTCAAATGCCCTTATTAAAAAATTAATTTCGGTCATTGGTGAGAATAAATTTCACATTATTCCAATAAAGCGTGGCAACATCGATGAAACTAAAATCCAAATTTATGACGAAAAAGATTTCCGCAAAATGGTTGCTGAATTTGAAAAAAATAAAACAAGCTTCTACACATACCATCTTAAGAGCGCTAAAGGCATGCAGATCGTATTGAAGGGCATAGATTCTTATGTTGTCCCCGAAGAAATAAAAGATGCACTCGTCCTCCAGGGGTTCAAGGTAAAAAATGTGTCCAATATAATAAATAGAGAAAAGATTCCCCAACCCCTATTTCGTGTTGAACTAGAACCTAATGGTATTAAATTGAAAAAAAGTGAGACGCATCCAATTTATAATTTAAAATACCTCTTGTACCGAAAAATCACAGTTGAAGAGCCACATAAGCGTTCAGGTCCTGTACAGTGCCATAATTGCCAAGAATATGGCCATACAAAAACATACTGCAATTTACCCTCTGTTTGTGTTGTGTGCGGCGAATTACACGGCACTGCTAGTTGCAATAAACCAAAAGATCAAAGTGGCAAAAAATGTAGTAATTGTGGAGAAAATCACACCGCTAACTACAGAGGTTGTCCTGTGTACTCTTTTGTAAAGAAGACTATGGTGCAAAAACCTAAATTAGCTCCACCTCAATCAGCAAACGCTTACTCTGCCACTTTTCAGCAAATGAGCCAACCAGTTACTTCCCGTGTATCGTATGCAGATGCTGCTAAGGCTAGTTCTATTCCGACACAAAATGTTTCACCGCAAAATAATTCAACAAATACAAACTCAAACTTTAATTTTAATCGCCTTGAAGCCACTATTGAAAATCTTGTGCAAACTATAAACAATTTTACAACAAATATGACTAGCATGATGCAAGAAATGTTGCGAATGCAGAATACTCTGCTTCAAGCAATACTTAATAAGCCATGAACACGTTAACAATATGTTTCTGGAACGCAAACGGCATTCGCCAACATAAAAATGAGCTTGAGCACTTCCTCACGGAGAAAAATATTGATATAATGTTAGTATCTGAGACTCATTTGACTTCGAGAAGTCTTTTTAAAATTTATGGCTACACTATATATGATACAAAGGACCCTAGAGGAAGGGCTTGCGGTGGATCAGCAATTCTAATAAAGTCAAGACTCAAGCACTATGTTCTTGATAACATTTGTGAAGAATACCTACAAGCAACAAATATTGGCATTGAAAGTTTTTGTTCAAATTTCGTTATATCATCAATTTACTCCCCTCCCAGATTTTCAATCACTGAGAATCAATATGAGGATTTCTACAAATCTCTTGGACCTTGTTTTGTAGCAGCTGGAGACTACAATGCGAAACATACGTTCTGGGGTTCGCGCCTTGTTACACCCAGAGGTCGAGCATTGTTCAACACTATTTCAAAAATGGGCTTGGATGTCATTTCGAGTGGGGAGCCCACTTATTGACCTACTGACATACAAAAAATTCCGGACGTTATAGATTTTGGCGTCATAAAAAATATCTCTAGGGATTTAATTCAAGTTCAAGCTTGTCTTGATCTCTCGTCCGATCACTCCCCGACGATCATCACAATTTGTAGCTCATTAAGAAGTAACTTACCTGACCCATATGTGAAGATGAGCAATCGTGTAAATTGGCTGGGGTTCAAAAAATATCTCAGCAGTCATTGTACGGAAAACATTACGCTTAGAACACCCGATGATATTGAATCGAACATTGCCAATCTCAGCGAGAATATTAAACAGGCTGCTGAACATGCCACTATCTCCCATCCTCAGATTGGGTTTAATAAAATTTATTCTACAGACATTGAACGTCTCGTACGTGAAAAAAGAAGGGCTAGAAGGGAATGGCAACAGCACAGATCACCACAAAATAAAATCAGATTTAAAGAGTGCACTAAACGACTCCAAGAGTTGCTTGAATCTGAAAAAATTGCATCTCTTAAAAATTATCTGGAGGGTCTTGATGTCACACCGGCGTCTAACTACTCTTTGTGGCACGCTGCCAGAAAGCTTAAAACACCCGTTGAGTATAAGCCACCTCTACGCACATCTACCGGAGGTTGGGCAAGAAGCGATACTGAAAAAGGTAAAATATTTGCTGAGCACTTAAAATCCGTTTTTACGCCAAATATATGTACTGGTGTTACTGATTTGCCGAATATAGTCGCTCTACCCCCTCAACACATAAAGTTTAAGATGCGTGATTTACAAAAATTAATTGCCGAACTCAACCCGAAGAAAGCTCCGGGTATTGATGGAATTAGTAATCAGATGCTGATGAATTTGCCTCGTATTGCAATGAGAATCCTGTTATTCATATTTAATGCTATTTTACGACTGGAGTATTATCCACACAACTGGAAAATTGCCAAGGTTAAAATGATTCCAAAGCCGGGCAAAGATATAACCAAGGCTGAGTCATATAGGCCAATAAGTCTACTATCTACAATGTCAAAGCTTTTCGAAAAACTGCTCAAAACAAAATTGTCCCCAATTCTAATTAGTAGTGGGTGCATACCAGACCATCAATTTGGTTTTAGAAGTCAGCATAGCACCATTGAACAAACTCACAGATTGGTTCAATTTATAAGAAGAACTTTTGAGGAAAAAAAGTATTGTTCTGCGCTGTTTATTGACGTTTCCCAGGCATTTCATAAAGTGTGGCATGAAGGCCTAATTTTAAAATTGAAGACTTACTTACCAATAAACATTTTAAATCTTTTGGAAAGTTACATTATTTCCCGTAAGTTCACTGTTGCGGAAGGAGACTTTACAAGTAGGCCTGAAACAATTTCATCTGGTGTGCCACAGGGGAGTATACTGGGACCAGTTTTATATTTAATTTATACTTGTGATATGCCTGTGAGCAGTAGTATCCATACTTCCACATTTGCCGACGATACAGCCTGCCTTAGTATGCATGAAAACCCTGATGAGGCATCCCGCAAACTCCAGGAACACATTAGCCAGATGGAGCTTTGGTTAAACTTATGGAGAATCAAGGTAAATGAACAAAAGTGTGTTCAAGTAACATTTACTTTACGAAGAGATACTTGTTCCCCCATTCGGATTAACAATCAAGTTGTTTCTCAACATTCACATGTGAAATATCTTGGTATACACCTTGATCGACGACTTACATGGAAACACCACATTGATTCTAAGTTAACTCAAATGAAACTTAAACTAACTCAGGTACATTGGCTGATTGGTCGAAATTCAACACTTAGCCTAGACTGTAAACTTTTAATATACAAGTCGCTTTTAAAGCCAATATGGTGCTACGGAATTCAACTATGGGGCACTGCTTCAGCTTCAAATGTAGAGAAAATTCAACGCAGGCAAAATAAAATTTTACCCATGATAACATCGGCTCCATGGTACATCAAAAATTCAAATATACATCGTGATTTGAATATGCCACTAGTGACTGAAGAAATTGCAAAATACGCAGGCAAATATTTAACAAAACTCGAGTCACATCCTAATCCACTTGCCCGTAATATTTTGAACTTTACTGGACACATTCGCCTAAAAAAGAGGGACACAATGGCTCTTATTCACAGCACTCCAGGTGGGACTTCTTGAAAATACTTTTATTTTTTTCCTTTTGATTATCACTACTTACATATGTATTATATATAACTACTACTAAGCTTATGTCCGACATTGGTCGGGCCATAAGCCCGATTTGAATACTTATTGTTAGTTCAAGTATGAAGATACAATAAATAAAAATCATGCATAAAAAAAAAAAAAAAAAATATATAAAAAGTTTAGTTTACGTGTGCTGTCTTTTACATGTGTTGGTATAATTTTCATTTGTCTGCATTTTTGTAAGTATGTAGTTCTTTCAAAAGCCTTTTCTAATCTCTCCACCTCTCTACTGTATTGTTTTAATAAACTACATGTTGTTGTATCGTAGATTTGTCTTATGTGCTGGAAAAAGTTTTTTCTATAGCTAGATCCCGAACTTTCTTCTCTCCTCATTTTCGGCTGGCCCTCCGAATATATTAATTTAAGTTGTTTTATGACCAATTATATGTTATTAAACTTTTTGTAACAGGGGTTACCTTCGGGCTAGTAATGGTCAATTCCAATTGTAAATAAAACAAATATATTTTATTTTATTTTTAAGTACCCAACGTTTCGTTTGTTTTTTTTCAAACTTCTTCAGGGGTAGTTTTTATTCATAAGATCTAGCAAAAAAATAGTTCAATCAGATTTTGAATTCTACAATTAAATAGCAATTAATTTTTGACTTACAAATATTTGTTTTACATATTGTCACTATCAACTTATTAATTAAAAATAGAAAAACTGGACTTCATGACACAGAATTTGTATAAATAAAAAATAAATAAATAAGTAAACACAATACAACACAAATTTATTCGTCAATCTTAACGCTAATATCACAGAACTTCAACTAAATCAGACTATTGCGGCAGAATATTGTAGTTTGGTATTATCTTTATCCTCCTTTGTGTTCATTGTCCTTTGTATTTTTTGTTGTATCCGCAAACTTTCAAGAGTGTAACGTTTGTTCTCTTTCTTTTCTTTGTCCAATATTTTTATATTTTCTAAGTCCGCTACATGATTGCATTCTTTTACATGTAGTGATAAAGCTGTTGCTTCCTTTCCTTTTCTTATGTCTGCCTTGTGCTCATTAATTCTCGTCCCTAGCATTCTTCTTGTTGTGCCTATATAAACTAAATCACAGCTTTCTCTATCGTTTCCATTACATTTTACTTCGTAAACAACATTGTTTGTTTTTAATTTGTCAATTTTTGTTTTGTTGTTTGTGAACAAGCTTCTTAAGGTTTTGTTCGATCTATGTGCAATTGTTATTGTTTTGTCTTCAATTATGTTATTTAAAGTTTTTGTTTCTGTGAGTTTTGGTATGTAGGGTACACTGTAAAATTTTTTGGTTTCTCCGTTCCCCCTTTTTTTTGTGGAATTTTTATTTTCGTTTTTTAAACGAAAACAACTATTTTAATTTGGCAATAAATTCTACCATCAAACATATGGTATGGCTATGGGAAATCCTTTATCCCCCACCATAGCAGATATTGTACTTGACACACTGTTGGACGATGCAATCAAGGAACTGGAATCAATGGGTATTAGAATTAAATTTTTGACGAAATATGTGGATGACATTTTTGCTGTGATAAAAAAATCGGACGAAGTAATTATACTAAAAACACTCAACGCGTACCACAATAAAATACAGTTTACTGTAGAAAAAGAACAAAACAGTGCAATACCTTACCTGGACATATATATAATTAATGATAATGGCAAAATTATTACAAATTGGTACAAAAAACCTACTTCTTCAGGAAGAATAATAAATTTTCATTCAACTCAGCCGTTACAAATGAAACTGAATACGGCTACTAATTTTATTAAAAAAGTTCTACACCTAAGCGACAAAAAATATGAAAGACATAACATACACACAATATGGAAAATACTGGGTAAAAATAACTATCCATCCTACATAATAAATAATTTGATAAATAAAATTCTGAAAAACGAAAATAAAAATTCCACAAAAAAAAGGGGGAACGGAGAAACCAAAAAATTTTACAGTGTACCCTACATACCAAAACTCACAGAAACAAAAACTTTAAATAAACAATTGCACATAGATCGAACAAAACTTTAAGAAGCTTGTTCACAAACAACAAAATAAAAATTGACAAATTAAAAACAAACAATGTTGTTTACGAAGTAAAATGTAATGGAAACGATAGAGAAAGCTGTGATTTAGTTTATATAGGCACAACAAGAAGAATGCTAGGGACGAGAATTAATGAGCACAAGGCAGACATAAGAAAAGGAAAGGAAGCAACAGCTTTATCACTACATGTAAAAGAATGCAATCATGTAGCGGACTTAGAAAATATAAAAATATTGGACAAAGAAAAGAAAGAGAACAAACGTTACACTCTTGAAAGTTTGCGGATACAACAAAAAATACAAAGGACAATGAACACAAAGGAGGATAAAGATAATACCAAACTACAATATTCTGCCGCAATAGTCTGATTTAGTTGAAGTTCTGTGATATTAGCGTTAAGATTGACGAATAAATTTGTGTTGTATTGTGTTTACTTATTTATTTATTTTTTATTTATACAAATTCTGTGTCGTGAAGTCCAGTTTTTTCTATTTTTAATTAATAAGTTGATAGTGACAATATGTAAAACAAATATTTGTAAGTCAAAAATTAATTGCTATTTAATTGTAGAATTCAAAATCTGATTGAACTATTTTTTAGCTAGATCTTATGAATAAAAACTAGCCCTGAAGAAGTTTGAAAAAAAAACAAACGAAACGTTGGGTACTTAAAAATAAAATAAAATATATTTGTTTTATTTACAATTGGAATTTACCATTACTAGCCCGAAGGTAACCCCTGTTACAAAAAATATTTTTTTTTTTAATTTTTTTATTTCTGTTATTAGGCATATATACATAAGGTGTGTTCATTTACTTTACTAGTAAAAATTAGTAACGAGAGAGTAACAAGAAATTTTCCAAACTACTCTCAAAAATGGGAAAAAGTAAACGAACACTTTACTAGCTAAAATTTGCAAGTTAAAGTAGTGTTGTAATGTATAGGTATATATGAGTACTCAATAACTGCCCCTATGTTTTCTGGACATATTATACATATGTATATATTAGTTCAATTTCATTAGACATATTATTTTGTTTCCGTTGTTGCTCGTTACACAAAATTACATTTTTTAAACTTTTTAATACTTTTTATCGTCTTAAAAGTTTACATTTACTTACAATTTCCAAAATATTTTTATTCTCAACTTAATTTAGAAAATTGTTTTGCAAACATAATCATAAAACAGCTGTTTGAAAAATTATTACAAGTAAAAATTTTACCTGTAAAAAACTTGCAAGAATTTTTCTGTCTCTCAATTTTTTTTACGCTCTTTCGACGCTCTCTCGTTGCAAATTTTTTGGGTTAATGAACACTTTCCAGTAACAATTGTTACAAATTCGTAAAAATTTTTAGTAAATGAACAGAACTATATATTAATATATTTATATACATTTATATACCACATATTCGAATTTTTATATAGACATATAGGTAGATACATATGCATAGGCATATTTATTTTCTTTGAAATATTTTACAGTGAAGTATAAGTATAATTGACTGTTAGGAATACTTTCGGGCAGTACTCTAGTAGGATTTCGATAACTTATCTGATTTTTTTTATCCAGTTTATTTTGTATACATTTGAATGGCGGAAGGTGGAGAAGTTCCGATACCACCAGAGGCTACTGATTTGAGTATAGGGAACACGCCAGCTCAAGGCGAGAGCAGTTCGGCAACGCATCCTTCTTTTAGTCCACTATCACCTCGAGACAGTGAGAATAGTAGGCTTAGTACTCCCGGCGTTTTTGAGTTTATGGACGCGGCTATGGGTGTGGCTCAGACGCAGATGTTAGGGCTTATGCGCAAAGAAATGCAGGCAGTAGTTGCGGAGGCAGTTAGAGGGGCGTGGTCAAATCCACAAAACGCCGCAGGGAATAGAAGTAGCGTACATTGGCCACAGGACTTGCCACCGAGTGAAAACGTTAACGGCAATGGTAATAACGCTCAGACTAATACTGACCGTGACATGGGCAATGCTAACCGCGGGATAGACGGCAATATTAACAGAAGAGGGGATTTTACCCAGAATAGAGGTTCTGCTAATAGTTGCTCAAGACATAATGCTTCCTACCCGGAATTGTTCAAATGGGGAATTAAATATGACGGTACAAGCAAAACTATGTTGGTTGAAGACTTTATCTTTAAGGTGGAAAAATTACAGAAAAGCTATAAGTGTTCATGGGAATTTATTATGGATGGTTTCCATCATTTGTTGGAAGGCCAGGCCGCTCGTTGGTATTGGGATCATATAAGGGATCGCCCAGGGATTAACTGGAATAATATCAAGTTAGATATAGTACTCAAATTTCAACAGTTTCAATCAAATATGGATGTCTTAAGGCGTATGATGGATCGATTCCAAATGCGTGAAGAGAAATCAAGCGAATACATTGATGCGATCATAAGTTTACGCAACCAATTGCGTGAACCTATGCCTGATTACCAAGTAGTTTGTAATTGAGAAAAATTTAAAGCCCAGGATAGCTTCGCTAATATTTTCCACCCAGATTTATTCAATCGAACACTTAAGATCGGAATGCCGTAAGGCAGAAGACCTAATTGAGCATGAATACCACCAAAGATCCCGACAGAATATTGCACACCGTACAGTAAACGCAATTACATGGGGATTTGATGAAATGAACGAGGCCGTTGAGGAGATTCGCCACCAACAATTTTCGAAGCCTAGTTACAGACCAGCGGGCAGTACAGATCAAATTAAATGCTGGAACTGCAAGGTAAATGGCCACACTTTTAAAGAATGCTCATCGCGTCAGCGGTCTATATTTTGCTATCGTTGTGGAAATCCTGGGGTAATTACGACTCAGTGTACTATATGTCAGGAGGGAAACCGAAAACCGAGCGCGATGCGTGGGGAATCGTGTTCGACACAGACCATAGATTGACGACTGAACAAGTTGATATAGTTAAAAGCCTAGATAAGAGTACTAGCGCCAATCTAGATTTTACACCTGATTTTCACCCCACTATTACACCTGATTGCAATAAGCAAGATATTTTTTTTGATTATGTACACAAATTATCCAACCCTAACAGATCCGATAGTTTAAGTAACATCGTTAACATCTCTGACCGTGACCAAACTTCAAATCGTGATTGTATCAGAACAAATAATGATGACAAAGCTTTTCCCAAACTCGACGTTCATAAAACACCTGATTATGACAAAACCTATAATTTTCCCAAATGTGACAAAAATAAAGCTCCCGATTTTGATGACCCAAGAAATATTTTGAGAAAACCCTTCCATGTTCGTCTAGCGAACTATTTAGCGGTAAGACGCAGGATTTTCAATGATAGTTCACCACCGAAATTGACAGTGTCTCGTAGAATTACGAAAACTCGTGAAAGGTACAAAGAAAGGCGCTCACGGAGACTTTCAGTATCGTCGGCGAATTTTTCGGATTGTTGTACTTCTGACCCAAGACCTTTTCGAAAACTAATAGTAAACGGGGTTGAAGTAGTAGCTCTTTTTGACAGCGGTGCAACCATCACGTGCTTGGGCAGAAATTGTAATGAGTTAGTAGAAAGACTACGGTTGAAAATTCATCCAGTGCATAATTGTACGGTTGGAACGGCAAATGGTAGTCGAGCTCCATGTATAGGTAGAGTTAGAGCAGAGATTACATACAGCGACCAGAGCCACTCCCTTGATGTATATCTAGTACCAAACTTAGACCATGAAATGTATTGCGGGGTAGATTTTTGGAGGATTTTTGGAGTCGCACCACAGTTAATTAGTAGTGTTAGCATTAAGTCTGAATCACTTGACAGAACGCTGCACCATTTAACGCCCGAACAGGAACATCGTTTGAAAGAAGCCAAGAGTCATTTTAGGGATTTCGAGGAGCATGGCTTAGGGAAAACTTGGATAGAAGAACACACCATTGATACAGCGGATGCGACACCACTCAAACAACGTCATTACCCTGTATCTCCGGCAAAGGAGGCATTAATATATGCGGAGTTGGATCGGATGGTCAGCTTAGGAGTAATTGAAAGAAGTAACAGTCCTTGGAACTCTCCAATCACCTTAGTTCAGCGGGGTGAGAAGTCAAGGCTCTGTTTAGACGCCCGCAAATTGAACGAACGTACGGAGAAAGACGCCTATCCACTGCCTTATATTGATGCTCTCCTGGGACGTCTCCAGGACACATACTTCATATCTAGTATAGATTTGAAGGATGCGTTCTGGCAGATTCCACTTGCCAAAGATAGCAGGCCTAAGACGGCGTTTACGGTGCCGGGTCGGCCACATTATCACTTCACCGTCATGCCCTTCGGGTTGTGCAATGCAGCTCAAAGGTTATGTCGGCTGATGGATAAAGTGATCCCCTCAGAGTTAAGACAAAAAGTCTTCGTGTACCTCGACGACTTACTTGTCGTTTCCCCTGATTTCGACTCTCACGTTTCTCTTTTAAGTAAAGTAGGTGACTTACTGTCCTCCGCAAATCTAACCATTAATCTAAATAAATCAAAATTTTGCCAAAAAGAGTTAAGGTACCTCGGATATATCGTAGGGGAAGGGAAGTTGAAGGCAGACCCAGATAAAATTGCAGGTATTTTGAAAATTCCCATCCCTAAATGTACGCGTGATGTTCGTCGATTTCTCGGATTAACGTCCTGGTTCAGAAGATTTATTAAAGACCATGCCACTCTGACTGCTCCTATTACGCGAACTCTTCGAAAAGCTAAAACTTCTAAGTTCGATGATGAAGCCATTGAAGCATTCGAAAAATTGAAAACTGCGCTGACTACCACTCCCGTTTTGACTCACCCAGCTTTTGATAAGAGGTTCTACGTACAGTGTGATGCATCAAACTTAGGTATTGGAGCCGTTCTGTTTCAACTGAATGCGGAAGGTTTAGAACGTCCGATTGCGTATCACTCAGCTCAGCTTAACAGCGCTCAGCGCAATTATAGCGTTACTGAGCGAGAGTGCCTTGCTGTGATTAGCGCCATTGAAAAGTTTAGGCCGTTTATAGAACTCATGCCATTCACAGTTTTGACCGATCATAGTGCCTTAAAGTGGCTAATGAATGAAAAAGAATTAAGTGGGAGACTGGCTCGTTGGAGTCTGAAACTTCAGAGTTATCAGTTTAATATTGAGCACCGGAAAGGCAGCCAAAATATCGTGGCTGATACATTATCGCGGTTACATGTAGACGAGGTGAACATGTTTGTAGATGAGCAACCAATTATTGACATGAACTCCCAGGAATTTCAGAGCCCAGAATATACGAAGCTTCGCAGTAGCATAGAAGAAAATAGTGAGTGTTTACCTGACCTCAAGATTAAAGATTCGTACGTTTACAAAATGACTCGGCCTTCAGACGGAAATGACATTCATGAGGACTTTATTTGGAAACTTTTGGTGTAGTAATTGCTAACGCCCATGAGCCTACAGTAAAATCACACTGTGGGATAGGAAAAACTATCGCTTCGCTGAAACAATATTTCTATTTTCCTCGCATGGCAAGCCAAGTTAGAGACTACATTAGCCACTGCACTCTATGTAAGGAAATTAAAGCTCCTAACAGAACGCTGAGACCTGAAATGGGAGGTGAAACGGTGACGCATAGGCCTTTTCAAAAAATTTTCATCGATTTCATAGGACCTTATCCGCGATCAAGCCTAGGAAACGCCTACATTTTTATAGTATTGGATCATTTGACCAAATTTGTAATCGCCAAAGCAATGCGAAAAGCCACCTCGGCTAATGTAGTAAAGTTTCTAGAAAGTGAAGTTTTCCACAAGTTCGGCGTGCCGCAGGTGATTCATTCAGACAATGGTAAACAATTCGTATCTGCAGAGTTTGCATCATTTCTAACGAAATACGGTTGTAAGCACATGCGCACGGCATCCTACTCTCCTCAGGCAAATGCCTCAGAACGAGTTAATCGTTCCCTAATCGCGGCTATACGTGCTTATGTGTCAGAAGACCAACGCAATTGGGATCGTCATTTGTCCGCTATAGAATGCTCTTTGCGATCCACGATACATAGTGCAACTAAATTTTCTCCGTACTTTACACTCTTTGGAATGAATATGGTCATCCATGCCAGTGCGTACGAAGTGGCGGGAAAATTAGGAACCTTAGAAGAAAATGAAATTGAAATTTTACCCAAAGGACATTTACTTGAGATAACTAGGAACAAGGTTAAAGCGAATTTGCACTCAGCTCACGAGAAAGCGGCAGCTCAATATAATCTTCGAGCACGAGTGGTGAAGTTTCGGCCCGGAGAGGAAATCCTACGTAGAAATTTTATTCTGAGTGACGCTTCAAAGAACGTGAATTCCAAACTGTGCAAAAAATTTGTGAAGTGCCGTATTGTGAAAAACTTGACGGGAAAGAGAATAGGGGTGTACCACGCCAAAGACCTGCAGCACAATATACCAGTAGGTAAACAGAAGTAAAGTGATCTCAGCGTCGCGGGTTTTTCCCACTTGGATAGTCTCAGACATAGGTGTGTTAGACTTCCCAGTCAAGTAACCATCCGACTGGTCTCCGGTTCTTCACTGGGTTTGTTATGTATATGCTAGTTTGTGTTCTCCACGCTTGCGATGCCATGGCATAACAAGCAAGTTGCCGATTTAGGGTTGTATTCAGTTATCGTTGGAGGTGTTCTGAAATAAACCAGCGAAGGTGGCATCATTTTGTTCATGACGTGGAAAAGTAACGGGGAAAAAAAGTTAAGCGTCGGTATAGATTTTCAAAAACGGTAGCTGAAATGGGAAAAGAAAATGAAGATACAGTCATTCAAGTCTGGAGCGTCATCATATAAAGTGAAATAAAATAAATCCTTAGGAAAGAATAAAT
This sequence comes from Tachina lurida, assembly GCA_944452675.1. Taxonomy (NCBI): domain Eukaryota; kingdom Metazoa; phylum Arthropoda; class Insecta; order Diptera; family Tachinidae; genus Tachina; species Tachina lurida. The sequence goes on from OX101754.1 coordinate 71,614,484, forward strand.
AGTTACATAAAAAAAATCTATTGAAGTGAAGAGAAAATGGTAACAAAACTGTACATCGAAAAACTAAACTAAAAGCTACAAAAAGAAATGTAAACGCAATCGACAACTAAAGAAAACTATAAAGTGGCAGAAGTAGAAGAGAAAGCACCAACGTAAAGTGACAGGGCTAAGAGAAAAAGGAACACAAGCAAAAGAAAAGTGAAGGAAGTCGTCATACCGCCAGCCAGCTCCATAGGGAAAGAAAGCAGGACCACCACCTAGGCTATAGGAAGACGCAGCAAGAGGAGTGCCAGATAAGCAGAGGGGTCCGCTAAGTAGAAGTATCAGACAGCACCATTTTTGAGCCACCGCTAGGCAATCTGTAGAAGCCGCCATCTGTAACCACAGTCAGAGACCAGAAAGCACCAGGAATAAAGCTAAGTAAATGTATTTAAGCCTGTAGTGGCCGCCCTGTATAGTACATGGCTTAGGGAAATTCGCACACATCGCCATACAAGATCGTGCCTTACCGGTTTTACGTCGTTTTCTTTTTTTTATGCATGTAAGTGTATCCGCTGTTACTCGTGGAAAATACAAAGTTATACGTGAAAGATCGAAAATGCACGTGCTTCACATTTGCTTAAATTTTGCTGGACCCGCTTCACGGGCCTTATACTTACTTTCATTTGAACTACGTTAAATTTTACGGCAAAGTACCCAATTGGAAGGGTATTACCCGAAGTTTTGTCCGGGATTTGCAGATATAAAAAGAACAAAAATTCCATAATTATTTAAGTTTAAAGAAAGATAGATGAAGGACGTAGGCCACGTGACAAAGTCTCATGATTTCGTTATACAGCCACGTGACAATTGAGTATGTGTTCATACATTGCGTTTCATACGGAATTTTTATAAAAGTTTAGGCCGAGTAATTGTAGTTATATACATATATACATATATATTATATACTTACCTGATTTTACATTTACCTTATTATATACTTACCTGATTTTACATTTACCTTATCATATACTTACCTGATTTTACTTACCGTGCCTTATGGTACCCTTACTAAATTAGCGAGCCTGATAGTGCTCAGTATTTTATCAGCCACACCTTGGCATACTTTGTGATATAATTTTAAATGTTTAAATGTATAGCTAATATCAATACGTACCCCTTTGTATACATTACCTCCAATTACCATTATTTTTATATAAACCGTAAAATAATTCACCCTGTGGTTAATTTCATTGCGTATATTGTATTCGACTCATCTGAAATTTTGTAATTGATTGACGCCTCTGAGTAAATCTAATATCATTTGAAAATAATTGGTTTGTAACCCGCAGAATTCAGAGGTCTTTTACATTTCTAGCGCACCGATCTCTTATTGGTAGATTTTTAGTCCCCGTGTTTCGAGCTCGATCATATAGGGCCCCTAGCGTAATTCATCTTATACCCTGTTGGTACGTCCCTGAACGTAAGGCGGGTTAGCTCCAAATAATTAGATATTTCATGAATGCAGGTATTCATCGGCCTCAGTCAACTAGTAACGTATATTATCCATTTTTAGGGTTCCGTACACCAAAGGTGAAATGGAACCCTATTGTTTTCGCTACGCTGTCCGTCTGGCCGTCTGTCCGTCTGTTCGTCTGTCCGTCCGTCCGTCTGTCCGTCTGTCCGTCACAGGGTATTTTCTCCAGAACCGTAAGAGCTACGGACCTGAAATTTGGACAAAGTGTGTAGACCCTTGGCCGCTACAACAACAAATACATGAGAGTTGGAAATTAAAGGGTGTGCCAAAACGAGCAACGAAAAATGTTAAAATCCCATGTAATATACATACAATTGTATGTATATGCACTTGAAATTTGTAAAGTTAGTGTATTTTTATACAGACTACAACAATTAACACTAAAATTTAAAAAATTTTAATTAAAGGGTGTACCATCAGTTAATGTAATTTTGACTATGTAAATTGGTAACTTGCTGTATCTTGGAAACCGTAAGAGCAAACTTCTTGAAATTTTCAAAAACGGTAAAACAAAAAAATCTCAAAATTATAAAATCGCCAAAACGAAAAAAAATCGCCAAAATAAAAAAAAAAAATTGCCAAAACGAAAAAAAGCACCAAATTAAAAAAAATTTCTAAATCGAAAATAAATCGCGGAAAACCGGAAAAATTGCCAAAATGAAAAAATCGTCAAAATGAAAAAAAAATCGCAAAAATTAAAAAATCTCCAAAATTAAAAAAATCGCCAAAATTAAAAAAATTGCCAAAATGAAAAAAAATCGCCAAAATGAAAAAAATCGCCAAAATGAAAAAAATCGCCAAAATGAAAAAAATCGCCAAAATGAAAAAATCGCCAAAATTAAAAAAAAAATCGCCAAAATTAAAAAAATCGCCAAAACGAGAAAAAAGCGAAAAATAATCAAAAAAAAAATTATTTCAGCTGAAAAAACGTAAAAAACACTGTATTAAAACAAATGCTCAAGGCCAACGTACGGAACCCTTCGTGCGCGAGTCAAAGTCGCACTTTACTGAATTTATTTTTATTATTGTCAAATTTTAATTTTGTTGCAACTACTTACATACTTATGTATGTACATATGCATACACTTGTAAATATAAGTACCAACTCATGCATAGGGTAAATTTTTTGAAGGGTAACTTTTGTAAAATAGTGTATTGTAAAATATGAATTTCCAACTCAAATTGTCAACTGAATAATAATATTAGTACTAAATTATGAATAAATCCAATACTGGTATGAATTTAATTGAAAAATAGGACTTAATATCTAAAAAGGATGAGTAGGTAAAATTTAAAACGGCTGAACGGTAGTCGCGAGGTAAGTAAAGGCACATTGCGTTTTTGGGGCACTTTCCGGGTTTCGACTGGAAGTTGCCATTAAGGGGACTGCATCCTAGATGCGATCCATAGGGAGGGCTTTATAGGGGATGTCAATAACACCATGGCATTCCATCCACGAAAAGTTTCTCATCTTCGTCCAGGTTATTACATAGTGGTACTATTTTGTTTTTCTTATGTGTCTTTTGTTGTTGTCTTTGCCGCCGATAGCGCATGGCCACTAGGAACCTGCGCACCGCCCAGCTAAGCCGGAAGAACCACCAACAGTACCACGATAAGTGGGCATGAGTCAATGGTAACATGTGCCCATGCGCTTGATAAGGGTAAAATTTCAATTGACTTCAGTCACACCTCCCTACCAGCGTGTCGCCGAATAAATAAAGGCCCAGTTACAACGAGCGGGCAAACAAAATGCAAATAAAGGTAATAACAACAGTAAGAACAACAACATTTAGATCACTAACAAATGATAACAATAAAAATAAAAAAATCTGAATAGACTTGCTGTGAGTTCTGAAGCTCTTAATAAACATCAAAAATCTGATAATAGACTTTTTCTAACGGCAAAACCACAGTTTCGTCAGCGATCAACTTCGCTTTGTCCAATGCCAACTAGTGAATCGTTGACACTATTGCCTAGTACTTCTACATTTAACTCAGCGATATCATCCGCTTCGGATCGTGGTCATCACTTAAACAAGTAGTCACTGAAGATAAGAGCAGCCCAAAACCCAAGGTCCAAGTCGGAATGGACAGATACATTACAATTTTCAAGCGCGGGCGAAGCCCAAATTCTACTCAAATTGCATCTGCTCCAAAGATGTCTAGGGATAACAGCGCATCCTCTACTAATAGGCAAAACCGCTTTAAAATATGCAAGATTACAATGACAAACCCGCTGAATCTGCGAATAAAACCTCCAAGCCGCCACTAATCTATTTAAGAGAAAAAAACTCAAACGCTCTTATTAAAAAATTTTCGGTCATTGGTGGGAATAAATTTCACATTGTTCCAATAAAACGTGTTAATATTGATGAAACGAAAATTTATGAAGAAAAAGATTATCGCAAAATGGTTTCTGAATTTAAAAAAAGTAAAACAAATTTCTACACATATCAGCTCAAGAGTGCTAAAGGTCTGCAGATTGTGTTGAAGGCATAGATTCCTATGTTGCTCCTGAAGAAGTAAAAGATGCTCTCGTCCACCAGGGTTTTAAAGTAAAAAATGTATCTAACATAATAAATAGGGAAAAGATCCCTCAACCTCTATTTCGCGTTGATCTTGAGCCAAATGATATAACATTGAAAAAAAATTAGACCCATCCAATATATAATTTAAGATATCTCTTATATCGAAAAATAAGCTTTGAAGAACCAGCTGGATCAGTGTTCATACATTGCGTTTCATACGGAATTTTTATAAAAGTTTAGGCCGAGTAATTGTAGTTATATACATATATACATATATATTATATACTTACCTGATTTTACATTTACCTTATTATATACTTACCTGATTTTACATTTACCTTATCATATACTTACCTGATTTTACTTACCGTGCCTTATGGTACCCTTACTAAATTAGCGAGCCTGATAGTGCTCAGTATTTTATCAGCCACACCTTGGCATACTTTGTGATATAATTTTAAATGTTTAAATGTATAGCTAATATCAATACGTACCCCTTTGTATACATTACCTCCCATTACCATTATTTTTATATAAACCGTAAAATAATTCACCCTGTGGTTAATTTCATTGCGTATATTGTATTCGACTCATCTGAAATTTTGTAATTGATTGACGCCTCTGAGTAAATCTAATATCATTTGAAAATAATTGGTTTGTAACCCGCAGAATTCAGAGGTCTTTTACATTTCTAGCGCACCGATCTCTTATTGGTAGATTTTTAGTCCTCGTATTATCGAGCTCGATCATATAGGGCCCCTAGCGTAATTCATCTTATACCCTGTTGGTACGTCCCTGAACGTAAGGCGGGTTAGCTCCAAATAATTAGATATTTCATGAATGCAGGTATTCATCGGCCTCAGTCAACTAGTAACGTATATTATCCATTTTTAGGGTTCCGTACACCAAAGGTGAAATGGAACCCTATTGTTTTCGCTACGCTGTCCGTCTGGCCGTCTGTCCGTCTGTCCGTCTGTCCGTCTGTCCGTCTGTCCGTCTGTCCGTCCGTCCGTCTGTCCGTCACAGGGTATTTTCTCCAGAACCGTAAGAGCTACGGACCTGAAATTTGGACAAAGTGTGTAGACCCTTGGCCGCTACAACAACAAATACATGAGAGTTGGAAATTAAAGGGTGTGCCAAAACGAGCAACGAAAAATGTTAAAATCCCATGTAATATACATAAAATTGTATGTATATGCACTTGAAATTTGTAAAGTTAGTGTATTTTTATACAGACTACAACAATTAACACTAAAATTTAAAAAATTTTAATTAAAGGGTGTACCATCAGTTAATGTAATTTTGACTATGTAATTTGGTAACTTGCTGTATCTTGGAAACCGTAAGAGCAAACTTCTTGAAATTTTCAAAAACGGTAAAACAAAAAAATCTCAAAATTCTAAAATCGCCAAAACGAAAAAAAATCGCCAAAATAAAAAAAAAAAATCGCCAAAACGAAAAAAAGCACCAAATTAAAAAAAATTTCTAAATCGAAAATAAATCGCGGAAAACCGGAAAAATTGCCAAAATGAAAAAATCGTCAAAATGAAAAAAAAATCGCAAAAATTAAAAAATCTCCAAAATTAAAAAAATCGCCAAAATTAAAAAAATTGCCAAAATGAAAAAAAAATCACCAAAATGAAAAAAATCGCCAAAATGAAAAAAATCGCCAAAATGAAAAAAATTGCCAAAATGAAAAAATCGCCAAAATTAAAAAAAAAATCGCCAAAATTAAAAAAATCGCCAAAACGAGAAAAAGCGAAAAATAATCAAAAAAAAAATTATTTCAGCTGAAAAAACGTAAAAAACACTGTATTAAAACAAATGCTCAAGGCCAACGTACGGAACCCTTCGTGCGCGAGTCAAAGTCGCACTTTACTGAATTTATTTTTATTATTGTCAAATTTTAATTTTGTTGCAACTACTTACATACTTATGTATGTACATATGCATACACTTGTAAATATAAGTACCAACTCATGCATAGGGTAAATTTTTTGAAGGGTAACTTTTGTAAAATAGTGTATTGTAAAATATGAATTTCCAACTCAAATTGTCAACTGAATAATAATATTAGTACTAAATTATGAATAAATCCAATACTGGTATGAATTTAATTGAAAAATAGGACTTAATATCTAAAAAGGATGAGTAGGTAAAATTTAAAACGGCTGAACGGTAGTCGCGAGGTAAGTAAAGGCACATTGCGTTTTTGGGGCACTTTCCGGTTTTCGACTGGAAGTTGCCATTAAGGGGACTGCATCCTAGATGCGATCCATAGGGAGGGCTTTATAGGGGATGTCAATAACACCATGGCATTCCATCCACGAAAAGTTTCTCATCTTCGTCCAGGTTATTACATAGTGGTACTATTTTGTTTTTCTTATGTGTCTTTTGTTGTTGTCTTTGCCGCCGATAGCGCATGGCCACTAGGAACCTGCGCACCGCCCAGCTAAGCCGGAAGAAACACCAACAGTACCACGATAAGTGGGCATGAGTCAATGGTAACATGTGCCCATGCGCTTGATAAGGGTAAAATTTCAATTGACTTCAGTCACACCTCCCTACCAGCGTGTCGCCGAATAAATAAAGGCCCAGTTACAACGAGCGGGCAAACAAAATGCAAATAAAGGTAATAACAACAGTAAGAACAACAACATTTAGATCACTAACAAATGATAACAATAAAAATAAAAAAATCTGAATAGACTTGCTGTGAGTTCTGAAGCTCTTAATAAACATCAAAAATCTGATAATAGACTTTTTCTAACGGCAAAACCACAGTTTCGTCAGCGATCAACTTCGCTTTGTCCAATGCCAACTAGTGAATCGTTGACACTATTGCCTAGTACTTCTACATTTAACTCAGCGATATCATCCGCTTCGGATCGTGGTCATCACTTAAACAAGTAGTCACTGAAGATAAGAGCAGCCCAAAACCCAAGGTCCAAGTCGGAATGGACAGATACATTACAATTTTCAAGCGCGGGCGAAGCCCAAATTCTACTCAAATTGCATCTGCTCCAAAGATGTCTAGGGATAACAGCGCATCCTCTACTAATAGGCAAAACCGCTTTAAAATATGCAAGATTACAATGACAAACCCGCTGAATCTGCGAATAAAACCTCCAAGCCGCCACTAATCTATTTAAGAGAAAAAAACTCAAACGCTCTTATTAACAAATTTTCGGTCATTGGTGGGAATAAATTTCACATTGTTCCAATAAAACGTGTTAATATTGATGAAACGAAAATTTATGAAGAAAAAGATTATCGCAAAATGGTTTCTGAATTTAAAAAAAGTAAAACAAATTTCTACACATATCAGCTCAAGAGTGCTAAAGGTCTGCAGATTGTGTTTAAGGGCATAGATTCCTATGTTGCTCCTGAAGAAGTAAAAGATGCTCTCGTCCACCAGGGTTTTAAAGTAAAAAATGTATCTAACATAATAAATAGGGAAAAGATCCCTCAACCTCTATTTCGCGTTGATCTTGAGCCAAATGATATAACATTGAAAAAAAATTAGACCCATCCAATATATAATTTAAGATATCTCTTATATCGAAAAATAAGCTTTGAAGAACCACACAAGCGTTCAGGACCTGTACAGTGCCATAATTGTCAAGAATATGGCCATACTAAAACTTACTGCAAATTACCTACTGTTTGTGTTGTCTGCGGCGAGTTACACGGCACTACTAGTTGCAATAAACCAAAAGATCAAAGTGACAAAAAATGCAGTAATTGTGGAGGTAATCACACCGGTAACTACAGAGGTTGTCCTGTATACTCTTTCGTCAAACAGACTATGGGGCAAACACCTAAATTGGCCCCAGCCCAATCAGCAAACGCTATATCAGCCACAATTGCGCAAGTGAGCCAACCAGTTAGTTCCCGTGTATCGTATGCCGATGCTGCTAAGACAAATTCTATTCATACACAAAATGTTTCACCACCAAATAATTCAACAAATACAAACTCGAACCTTAATTTCAATCGCCTTGAAGCTACTATTGATAATCTGGTGCAAACTATAAATAATTTTGCAACAAATATGACTAGCATGATGCAAAAAATGCTACGAATGCAGAATAAATTGCTTCAAGCTGTAATTAACAAACCATGAACACGTTAAAAATATGTTTTTGGAACGCAAACGGCATTCGCCAACATAAAAATGAACTTGAGCACTTCCTCACGGAAAAAAATATTGATATAATGTTGGTCTCTGAGACTCATTTGACTTCGAGAAGCCTTTTTAAAATTTATGGCTACACCTTATATGATTCAAAGGACCCGAGAGGAAGAGCATGCGGTGGATCAGCAATTTTAATAAAGTCAAGACCCAAGCATTATATTATTTACAACATTTGTGAAGAACATTTACAAGCAACGAATATTTGTGTCGAAAATTTTTGCACCAATTTTGTCATATCATCAATTAACTCCCCTCCTAGATTCGCAATTACTGAGGATCAATATGAGGATTTTTACAAATCTCTGGGCCCTTGTTTCGTAGCAGCTGGCGACTATAATGCTAAACATACGTTCTGGGGTTCGCGTCTTATTACACCCAGAGGTCGAGCGTTGTTCAATGCAATTTCCAAAATGGGCTTGGATATCATTTCGAGTGGCGAGCGCACTTATTGGCCTACTGACATACATAAAACTCCGGATGTTATAGATTTTGGCGTCATGAAAAATATCTCTAGGGATTTAATTCAAATTGAAGCTTCTCTAGATCTCTCGTCCGATCACTATTACTATTTGTAGTGCATTAAGAATTGACTTACCTCACCCATATGCGAATTTGATAAATCGTGTTAACTGGCTGGGATTTAAAAAATATCTTAGTAGTCATTGCACGGAAAATATTACGCTAAGAACACCTGATGATATTGAATCTAATATTGCCAACCTTAATGAAAATATTAAACAGGCTGCTGAACATGCCACTACCTCCCATCCGCAGACTAGGGTAAATAGAATTTATTCTACCGATATTGAACGTCCCGTAAGTGAAAAAAAGAAGAGCTAGAAGAGAATGGCAACAGCACAGATCACCCAAACTTAAAATTAGATTTAAAGAGTGTACTAAACGACTTCAAGAGTTGCTTGCATTTGAAAAAACTTCATCTCTTAAAAATTATTTGGAAGGTCTTGATGTCACAGCAGCATCTAAATACTCTTTGTGGCGCGCTGATAGAAAGCTTAAAATACCAGTTGAGTTTAAACCACCTCTGCGCACATCTACAGGAGGTTGGGCAAGAAGCGATACTGAAAAACGTAAAATATTTGGCGAGCATTTAAAATCCGTATTCACCCCAAACACATGATCTAGTACTGTTGATTTGCCAAATTGTTGCGCTACCCCCTCGACCAATAAAATTTAAGACGCGTGATGTACAAAAAATAATTGCAGAACTCAACCCGAAAAATGCTCCGGGTATTGATGAAATTAGTAACCAGATGTTGATGAAGTTGCCTCGTGTAGCTAGTGTTATTCCTGTTATTCATTTTTAATGCTATTTTACGACTGGAGTATTATCCAAACAGCTGGAAGCTTGCCAAGGTTAAAATGATTCCAAAGCCGGGAAAAGATCTTATCATATAGGCCAATAAGTTTACTGTCAACAATGTCAAAGCTCTTTGAAAAGTTACTCATGATAAAATTGTCCCCAATTCTAACTGATAATGAGTGCATACCGGATCATCAATTTGGATTTAGAAGTCAGCATAGCACCACTGAACAAACTCATGGACTGGTTCAATTTATAAGAAAAACTTTTGAAGAAAAAAAGACGTTTCTCAGGCATTTGATAAAGTGTGGCATGAAGGCCTAATTTTAAAATTAAAGGCTTACCTACCAATAAACATTCTAAATCTGCTGGAAAGTTACATTATTGCCCGGAAATTCACTGTTGTGGAAGGAGACTTTATGAGTACGCCTGAAATAATCTTATCCGGTGTGCCACAGGGGAGTATACTGGGGCCAGTATTATATTTGATTTATACTTGTGATATGCCCTTGAGCAGCAATATCCATACATCTACGTTTGCCGATGATACAGCCTGCCTTAGTATGCCAGAAAACCCACACGAGGCTTCCCGATATCTTCAGCAACATATTACTCAGCTAGAACTATGGTTAAACATGTGGAGAATAAAGGTAAACGAACAGAAGTGTGCTCAGGTAACATTTACCTTAAGAAAAGACACTTGTTCCCCCGTTACAATCAATAATCAAATTGTTCCTCAAAACTTACATGTGAAATATCTTGGTATACATCTTGATCGAAGGCTCACATTTAAATACCACATTGACTCTAAGCTTACGCAAATGAAACTTAAACTAACTCAGATACATTGGCTGGTTGGTAGAAATTCAACCCTCACCCTAGATTGTAAACTTTTAATATCCAAGTCGCTCTTAAAACCTATATGGTGCTACGAAATTCAGCTATGGGGTACTGCTTCAGCTTCTAATGTCGAGAGAATCCAACGAAGGCAAAACAAAATTTTACGGTTAATAACATCGGCTCCATGGTATATAAAAAATTTAAATATACATCGTGACTTAAATATGCCACTAGTGACTAAAGAAATTGCACAAAACGCTGGCAAATATTTAACAAAACTCGAGTCACATCCTAGTCCGCTTGCTCGTAATATTTTGAACTTTACTGGAGACATCCGCCTAAAAAAGAGGGCTACAAGGGGTCTTATTCACAGGACTCCAGGTGGGACTTCTTGAAAATACTTTTATTTTTTTCCTTTTGATTATCACTACTTATGTATTATATATAACTATTACTAAGCTTATGTCCGACACTGGTCGGGCCTAATTATATTTTTATATTTAAGATTTGAATACTTATTGTTAGTTCATATATGAAGATACAATAAATAAAAATCATATATTAAAAAAAATAAAAATCTTAATCTAAACTTGAGCTTCTTTATAAATATTCAATTAGGCAATACTAACACTACACTCACACTCTTAGTAGACACTGGCGCAGGTATTTCATTAACAAAATCAAAATTCTTTAAACAAAACCAAATTAACACTAATAAAACAACAACTTTAAGTGGTAACATCAAATCGATTGGAAGTACATTTTGCGATTTAAAATTTAAAAAATGTTTAATACCACATTACCTCCAAGTAGTAGATAATAATTTTCCAATACCATGCCATGGAATCATTGGCATGGACTTTATAAAACGTTATAATTGTATAGTGGACTTCAGCCAAGACAATGATTACCTTATCCTTAGACCATTTAATATACCACATACAATAGTTATACCGATTACGAATGACTGAAATGAAATTAATATACCTCCAAAATGTGAAGTAATACGTCAAGTAAATTTTTTCCAATTCAAATAATGAATTATTAATTCCAAATCAAGAATTATTTTTATACCAAATACATTGGTTAAATCTGACAAAGCATTTATTCGTATTCTAAACACTAATAACAACATTACTAAAATCAAACAAAGTAGCATAAAAACCGAAAACATCTCTAATTATGAAATTATCAAAGAAAATTTTGGCAAAAATTCAAAAAGAAAATATTAAAAATTTTACAGAAACATTTTCCACAACAATTTAAAACAACATTAACAAAACTATGTTCAACATATAGTGATATTTTCGGTTTGGAATCAGAAACAATAACAACTAATAATTTTTGTGAACAAAAATTTACAGTAAAAGAGAAAAAACCAGTATATATTAAAAATTATCGTATATCACATACACATAAAGAAGAAATTGAATACAACAGTCCAGTCTTGTTAGAAAGAAATCACTTCCTAACTCTAACCAGAAAAGATGGAGACTTGTCATAGATTACAGACAAATAAATAAAAAATTAATTGCAGATAAATTCCCATTACCTAGAATTGATTATATATTAGACCAACTAGGTAGAGCAAAATAATTTTCCTGTTTAGACTTAATGTCAGGTTTTCACCATCAGTTTAGAGAAAAACTCTAGAGACTTAACAGCTTTTTCAACCAACAATGGTTCATACAGATTTACTAGATTACCTTATGGTTTAAAGATAGCACCCAATTCCTTTCAACGAATGATGACACTTGCTTTCAGTAGTTTAAAACCAGACCAAGCCTTTCTATATATGGATGACTTAGTCATACTGGAATGCTCCGAAAAGCACATGCTTTCGAATTTGAAAAACGTTTTCGATCTATGTCGAAAGTACAATCTTAAATTACATCCTGAAAAATGTTCATTCTTCATGAGAGAAGTAACATACAGACGATAGTAAATATTCAATAATTGAAAAATATCCAACACCAACAGACGCAGACAGTGCAAAGAGATTCGTAGCATTTTGTAATTACTATCGAAGATTTATTAAACATTTTTCTGAATACTCCAGACATTTAACAAAATTATCCAAGAAAAATACACCCTTTGAATGGACGAAAGATTGTGATTTTGCATTTAAATATCTCAAAAAGGCATTAATGAGTCCAACCTTACTACAGTATCCTGATTTCGCCAAGGAATTTTGTATAACAACAGATGCAAGTAAACACGCTGATGGACATTTACCTATTGCCTATGCATCCGAAACATTCACAAAAGGAGAAAGTAATAAATCAACAATTGAGCATGAATTGATGCAATTCATTGGGCAATTACTCACTTCAGACTATATATATATGGAAAACATTTTCTTGTCCGTACTGATCATAGACCACTTTCTTATTTGTTTTCAATGAAAAACCCAAGCTCCAAGTTAACAAGAATTAGACTCGATTTAGAAGAATATGACTTTACAGGGGAAAAGATAACCATGAAATAAAACCATAAACCATAAAAGACATGAATAATAAAATTTGTTCTATATTAAAAGTCACGACTAGATCGATGACCAATACAGAAAAAAACAAGAATAGTAATACACTAAATAAACAGCATAAATTTGATAAAAATGAAAACAATGATAAGCCCAGTATATATGTACCTTTAAGAAACACTGACGTCAGAAAATACTATAAACTAAAGATTTCCCCCGGAAGATGTTATATCAAACGTGGAAAATCTATAGTAACATATATACATATTAATGATTTGTTTACTAAAGAGAATTTTGACTTAGGACAATTTTTCTCTAGGCTCGAAAAAGTGGCCGGTAAACACAATATATATAATTTACAAGTGGCACCTAGTGAGAAAATTTTCGAATTTATCTCTATTAATGAATTTAAACTTATCGGCAATAAAATATTAAATAAAATTAAAATAGCGCTACTAAATGAGGTGACCCAAATCAAAAATAAGAATGCTAATACAATTCTTGAAATTATGCTGAAATATCACGATGATCCCATAGAAGGAGGACATTGTGGAATATATAGAACATTAGAAAAAATAAAAAGATATTGCTATTGTAAAAATATATCCAAAGACATATCTAAATACGTAAAAACATGTCACAAATGCCAAACTGCTAAAGCTTTAAAACATAACAAAAGTCCAATGACTGTGACACCAACGCCAGCAAAACCATTTGATACGGTAGTGGTAGACACAATAGGACCATTCCCAAAATAATTATTTCGAAATAAATATGCAATCACAATAATATGTGATTTAACTAAATATTTAGTAACTATACCAATAACAGACAAAAGCGCCAAAACAATCGCTAAGGCGATATTTGAAAGTTTTATACTTACCTGTGGTCCAATGAAGACGTTAATTTCGGACATGGGAACAGAATATAAAAATTCGATATTAACAGAACTTTGTAATCTACTAAAAATTAACTTTGACAGCTCATCACCACCAAACAGTAGGCACAATAAAAAGAAGTCATAGAACTTTCAATGAATACATACGTTCCTATATATCTATAGACAAATATGATTGGGCCGAATGGCTAAAATATTTTACTTATTGTTTTAATACAACACCTTCAACAATACATAATTATTATCCTTATGAGTTAGTCTTTGCAAGAACTCCTAATAGTTTTCAGACATTCAATGTAGAAAAAGTAGCATTACTATATAATATAGAGAACTATGCCTAAGAAAGAAACAAAATTTAGGTTGGAAGTAGCATATAAGCGAGCTCAACAATTACTAAATAAGCATAAACTTAGACAAAAATTAAATTACGATAAGGATATAATTGATTATAACTTTAAAATAGGAGATCTAGTTTTACTGAAAAATGAAGCAGGTCATAAGTTAGAAATACAATATAGAGGACCTTACAAAAATTAAGAAAATAGACTTAAGAAATAATGTAACTATATTTGATAAGAAAACAAAAAAAAACACAAATAGTTCATAAGAATAGACTTATGTTATATAATATTAAATAATTAAAATGGTATGCGCACTACCAATAAAACCTAATATTTTACAATAAGATTTAAATTTTTAATTATACTTCAAAAATAATTTTTTATCTGTAAAAGAATAAAACTAACTTTATATGCACATTCTTATAAAAAAGGTGAAGGTGTGGCGTGTTCTAACTATCACTACGACCAACATTGTATAGTAAACATTTAAAGTCAACTTGACAGCAACATACATAACATCTAATTGGATTGAAATTATTTTTGTGCACTGGACATTTGACACTCACGCAATCGGGCAAATACCGCTGCATGAAGTGTTAGATAAATGCATTGACAGACTGCAACGTAAATATGTATTTTGTACAACTGCTATTTGACACTCACAAGTCTGATCAAAGACCGCAGCAGAAAGCACTTGAATAAATCATATTTAATAACCACATGTGCTTATATATATAAATATAAACAATACAGAATCTATGTTTTCCAAATTTCTTATGAGACACACGCCGCACGTCTACCGTGGGAAACTAAAAGGAACAATTTGCTTATTAAGCATATACCCTTTCTTTTCCCTCTTATGTTAAGATAGGTTAAGCTTTATTCTCATAGTTAGTATATAAGCAGATGTAATTTAGTTTAAAAAAATTAATTATTACACAACGTTCCTAAGAGCTCCTAGCTAAGCTCAGGAAATTACAATAATTGAAAAACACTTCTTTTTATTTAAAATAACTTCCTTTACAATAACTTTCGAAAAGTTTTTCTATATTTATTGGCAAATATGTCTTCAATTTTAAAATTTTTAAATACTTTTCCAGTAATGCAGTCTTTTCCGACGATAGCAGCTCTTTGAGTCATTTAGTACATTCTTTAAGTCTGATTTTATTTAGGGGTGATCTGTGTTGTTGCCATTCTCTTCTAGCTCTCCTTTTTTCACATACAAGACGTTAAATTTCCGTAGAATAAATTCTATTAAAGCCAGTCTGCGGATAGGAAGTAGTGGCATGTTCAGCAGCCTGTTTAATATTTTCGTTAAGATTGGCAATATTAAATTCAATATTATCAGGTGATCTAAGCTGAATGTTTTCTACGCAGTGACTACTAATATATTTTTTGAATCCTAGCCAGTTGACCCTATTAATCGTTTTTGCATATGAGTTAGTTAAATCACTCCTTAGTGGGTTGAAAATTGTAACTATTGTGGGAGAGTGATCGGAGGACAGATCTACAGAGCCCTCTACGTGAATTAAGTCTCTATGGATATTTTTCGTGACGTCAAAATCTATAAGATCTGGAATTTTTCTTACGTCAGTAGGCCAGTAAGTAAGCTCCCCACTCGAAATGACATCTAAGCTCATTTTTGAAATTGTATTAAACAACGCTCTACCTCTAGGTGTAACAAGACGCGAGCCCCAGTACGTATGTTTTGCATTGTAGTCACCAGCTGCCACGAAGCAAGAACCAAGTGATTTGTAGAACTTCTCATACTGATCTTCGGTAACTGAAAATCTGCGAGGTGAGTAAATTGATGATATCACGAAATTCGCACACAAATTTTTTACGAAAATATTCGTAGCTTGCATATATTCTTCACTAACGTTCTCAAGGATATAGTGCTTGAGACTTAACTTAATTAGAATTGTTGATCCACCGCATGCTCTCCCTCTCGGGTCCTTTGAATCATATAAAGTGTAGCCGTTAATTCTGAATAGACTTCTTGAAGTCAAATGAGTCTTAGAAACCAACATTATATCAATATTTTTTTCCGTGAGGAAGTGCTCAAGTTCATTTTTATGTTGGCGAATGTCGTTTGCGTTCCAGAAGCATAGTTTTAGTTTGTTGACTAATGCTTGAAGCAGAGTATTCTGCATTCTAAGCATTTCTTGCATCATGCTAGTCATATTTGTTGTAAAGTTGTTTACAGTTAGGACCAGATTCTCAATAGTAGCTTCAAGACGACTAAAGTTAAAGCTAGAGTTTGCATTCGTTGAATTACTTGGCATCGGCATACGATACACGTGAAGTAACTAGTTGGCTAGTTTGAGGCAGAGTGGCGAAGTAAGCATTTGTTGATTGAACTGGAGCTTATTTAGATTTTTGACCCATAGCCTGTTTAACGGAAGAATATACAGGGCATTCTCTGTAGTTAGCGGTGTGATTACCTCCACAATTACTGCATTTTTTTCTGCTTGTACTTTTGGCTTGGTACAGTTAGCAGTACCATGCAATTCACCGTAGATAACACAAACTGTAGGTAATTTGCAGTAAATTTTTGTGTGGCCATATTCTTGGCAATTATGGCACTGTACGGGACCTGAACGCTTACGTGGCTCTTCAACTGTGATTTTTCGGTGTAAAAGGTATTTTAGACTATAAATTGGGTGCGTCTCGTTTTTTTTAACTGTATATCATTCGGCTCCAGTTCAACATGAAATAGAGGCTGGGGAATCTTCTCTCTATTGATTATATTGGTAACATTTTTTACCTTAAATCCTTGGTCGATAAGTGCACATTTTACTTCTTCGGGCTCAACATATGAATCTATGCCCTTTAATACTATGTGTAGGCGTTTAGCACTCTTAAGTTGGTAAGTGTAAAAATTTGTTTTATTTTTTTCAAACTCACTAACAATTTTTCGGAAATCCTATACATCATATATTTGGATTTTGGTTTCATCAATATTACCTCGTTTAATCGAAATGATGTGAAAAGTATTTTCACCAATGGTCGACAGTAGTTTTTTAGAAGCGCGTTAGAATTTTTTTCTCTCAGATAAATAGGTGGTGGCTTAAAAGACTTTTGCGATGACGCAGCGGGCTTGGCGTTTTTGTCTTGTAATAATAAAAAACGATTTTGACGATTGATAGAAGATGTGCTGTTATCCCTAGACACCTTTGGGGCAGATCCAATTTTAGTAGAATTTGGGCTTCGCCCGCGCTTTAAAACAGTTATATATCTGTCCATTCCTACTTTTACCTTTGGTTTTGAACTTCTGTTATCTGTATTGATTGCTTAGTTAAGTGATGAACGCGAGCCCGAAGCGGATGATATCGCTGACTTAAATGACGAAGTACTAGGCAATTGTATAACGATTCACTAGTTGGGATTGGAGGAAGCGAAGTTGATCGCTGACGAAAAAGTGGATTTTCCGTTAGAAAAAGGCCATCATTTGATTTTGTGTTTTTAATGTTTTCATTAAAAGTTTCAGAACTCACAGTATAATAGGCATTCCTGCCGTTAGAACTCACTTCACAATTTTTTTCCTTTGACGTACTCATATAGAGTATTCCTCAAGGGTACTTTGTTTGTGTATGCTTGCGGTTCTTTTGTTTTTGTTGTCTCTTGGTATGTAAAAAAATATTTGTAAAGCCAATAAGCTTATTTATCAAGGTGAATATTTATTACGAATATATTTTTGTATGATTTTTGATTTTGTTGTTTTTTTTTATTTTGATTTTGTTTCGTATGTATGTAAAAAAAATCCGCTATGACGTCTGTTCACTACGAAGGTTCAACTAGAAAATCAAATATACGAAGAAAAAGATTTCCGCAAAATTATTACTGATTTCGAAAAAAATAAAACAATTTTTTATACTTATCACTTTAAAAGTGCTAAAGGTATGCAGATCGTATTGAAGGACATTAATGCTTATGTTAATCCCGAAGAAATAAAAGATGTACTTATCATACAAGGACTTAAACTAAAAAGCGTTACTAATATAATCAATAGAGAGAAGATCTCCTAGCCTCTATTTCGTGTTGAACTGAAGCCAAATGATATACAGTTGAAACAAAGCGAGACACATCCAATTTATTGCCTGAAATACCTTTTATACCGAAAAATGACAGTTGAAGAGCCACATAAGCGTTCAGGTCCCGTACAGTGCCATAATTGCCAAGAATATGGCCACTCAAAAACTTACTGCAATTTACCTACAGTTTGTGTTATCTGCGGTGAATTGCCTTAACTAGTTCCAGTTCAATCAGCAAACGCTTATTCCGCCACTCTTCCTCAAACAAGCCAACCAGTTAGTTCACGTGTATCGTATGCCGAGGCTGCTAAGACTACTTATATTCCCACACAAAATGTTCCACAGCCAAATAATTCAACGAATGCAAACTCAAGCCTTAACTTTAGTCGCCTTGAAGCTACTATTGAGAATCTGGTGCTAACTATTAATAGTTTTACAACAAATATGACTAGCATGATGCAAGAAATGCTGCGAATGCAGAATACTTTGCTTCAAGCATTAGTTAACAAGCCATGAACACGTTAAAAATATGTTTTTAACGTGTTCATGGCATTCGCCAACATAAATTGAACTTGAGCACTTCCTCACGGAAAAAAATATTGATATAATGTTGGTCTCAAAGACTCATTTGACTTCGAGAAGCCTTTTTAAAATTTCTGGCTACACCTTATATGATTCAAAGGACCCGAGAGGAAGAGCATGGGATGGATCAGCGATTGTAATAAAGTCAAGACTCAAACATTATATTATTGACAACATTTGTGAAGAACATCTACAAGCAACGAATATTTGTGTTGAAAATTTTTGCACAAATTTTGTGATATCATCAATTTACTCCCCTCCCAGATTCGCAACTACTGAGGATCAATACGAGGATTTCTATAAATCGCTTGGCCCTTGTTTCGTAGCAGCTGGCGACTACAATGCTACATATACGTTCTGGGGTTCACGTCATATTACACCCAGAAGTCGAGCGTTGTTCTACACAATTTCAAAAATGGGCTTGGTCATCATTTCGAGTGGGGAGTCTACTTACTGGCCTACTGACATAAATAAAATTCCGGATATTATAGATTTTGGCGTCATGAAAAATATTTCTAGGGAATTAATTAACGTTGAAGGTTCAGAGAAGTAATTTACCTCACTCGTATGTGATGACCAATCGTGTAAATTGGCTGCGATTCAAAAAATATCTTAGTAGTCATTGCACGAAAAACAATACGCTAAGAACACCCGAGGATATTGAAGCTAACATCGCCAACCTTAACGAAATGATTACACAGGCTGCTGAACATGCTACTACCTCCTACCCGCAGACTGGATTTAATATAATTTATTTTACCGATATTGAACGTCCCGTAAGTAAAAAAAAGAAGAGCTAGAGGGGAATGGCAACAGCACAGATCAGTAAAACTTAAAATCAGATTTAAAGAGTACACTAAATAACTCCAAGAGTTACATGCAATTGAAAAAACTGCATCTCTTAAAAATTATCTGGAAGGTCTTGATGTCACACCAGCATCTAATTACTCTTTGTGGCACGCTGCTAGAAAGCTGAAAACCCCCGTTGAATTCAAACCACCTCTGCGCACATCTACTGGAGGTTGGGCAAGAAGCGATACTGAAAAAGGTAACATATTTGCTAATCATTTAAAATATGTATTTACCCCATGTATGTTGATTTGCCGAGTGAAGTTGTTTTACCCCCGCAACCTATAAAGTTTAAGATGCGTGATGTGCAAAAACTAATTGCTGAACTTAATCCGAAGAAAGCTCCAGGTATTGATGGAATTAGTAACAAGATGCTGATGAACTTGCCTCATATTGCAATAAGAATCCTGCTATTTATTTTTAATGCCATTTTACGAATGCAGTATTTTTCACATAACTGGAAACTTGCTAAGATTAAAATGATTCCGAAACCGGGCAAAGATTATACCAAGGCTGAGTCATATAGGTCTATAAGCTTACTATCAACAATCTCAAAACTTTTCGAAAAGCTGCTCATGACTAAATTGTCCAAAATTTTAGCTGATAATGGGTGCATCCCGGACCATCAATTTGGGTTTATAAGCTAGCATAGCACCATTTAACAGACGCATAGATTGGTCCAAATTGTAAGAAGAACATTTGAAGAAAAGAAGTATTGTTCTGCTCTCTTTATTGACGTTTCTAAGGCATTTGATTTAATATATACTTGTGATATGCCTGTGAGCAATAACATCCACACTTGTACATTTGCCGATGATACAGCCTGCATAAGTATGCACAAAAAACCTAATGAAGCATCCCGCAATCGTCAAGAACACATTACCCAGCTTGAAATATGGTTGAACTTTGGAGAATTAAAGTAAATGAACAAAAGTGTGTTCATATAACGTTTACCCTAATGCTATGTTTAGACGACGAGTTGAATCACCTGCTTCGCTCTCTGAATCATGTTTATGAATCATGCTGTTTAGACTACGCGTTCGTGCTTCGTGTGCATCGTGCCAATTTAGTGCTTTTCGTACTAGATTAAGAGTTTTTTAATTCATAACAGTGCGGAATTTTTCAAATTGTTGCTTTAAAAAGAAATTAGTGCCTTTTTTTGGTGCTTTTCACCTTTGATTTTAGTGCGTTTTACAAATCTACTAAATATTAATTTGTTAAAGTGTGGTGGCTTTATTTTCACTTTCAAAAACTATCTGATTTCACCCCTTTTAGACATGCAAAGTTTCCTTTGCAGAATGTTAATTCAGCTTGGTGAAATATGAAGGAAGAAAAACTTTATCTTTCATAGTGAGAAAAAATAATATATTTCTAGCAATTACAGAGGATACCAGACACGTTATAAAATAACTTAATTACAATAATCTAATTACTAACCACTGAGGGAAGCAATGCATTGCTTTCTTGATAACGAAAGCTTTCAAAAATGCTTCTGAAAAGTAATAACGTAAGGCTCTCTAACAAAGTGGACAAAAGTAAAAAATGTACACCAGTAACTTTTGCATCTGAGTACACAAAAACTACACATTATTGCTTCTGTAAAACGAATTAGTAAAGCAAAAAATATACGACTTTTTGGAAACTGAATGCATTGCTTCTAGCTGGCTTACAAAAACTCTTCTGGGAAGCGGTAATTTTTGCTGGGATGGTGAAATTGAAGAAATAGAACGAAGTATCAGAAATTTAAGGATACATAAATGGAAAAATTTGCTCAAAACTGATCAATTTTGGATTGAAGTTTATAATTATAGAAATTCAACTAATCATAATCCATTTCTAATACTGTCAATATTTTCTCTAAGACTATTAACATTACCATGTTCAAATGTTGTAGTAGAAATGACTTTTAGCGCTTATAAATATTTTAAAAGTAAGTTAGAAATACAATAATGATTTTATAAATCAAATTGTTTCATTCATATAAAATACGGTCTAAAAAGAAAAGACTTATGTTTTTCAGAATGTAACATACTGAACCATGTTCATGTAAAAATTAATTCAGACGAAACACCTAAAAATCTAATTGTTTTATTAAAACAGTTTTATGGCCAGAGGAAAAAGATGAAACTGCATTTCTTGAAACGAGGAGTATAATTCTCGTTGATCATCTTTTGTTAAATAGTACACCATAATAAGAGTGTCTTCCCAAATGAACTTCAATTATTTTCCTACTCATATTCTACTTATAAGCAAAATCGAAATATGGCTCGATATAATTGAAATTATTACAAAAACCTATGAAATGTAGTAAATTTAAAATTGTAGTTAACTTAAATTTTTAATTTTTACTAATTCAATACATTTATAATTAGCCATATGGGCTTTCTCTGTATTGCAAATAAATAGATAAATATAAAAAAATAAATAAAAATATATTTATGTACATACATACATACATATGTACATATATACGAGTACTTATTTTTTTTAGTGCTTTTTTATGAACACACGGTGGTTTTTGCTCTGAAAAAGTTGGCATCACTGTTCGCGTGGCATTTTTTTATGTATATTCACACAAACATACGTATCATACGCACGTATATACATGCATACACATAAGCATACATACTTTACATAAATTCCACTCATGCGAAATCTTGTTTTTGAAGGCATCTCTATATTTTCTTCTTATTTTACCTTTTTATATTATTCATAACTTAATTAAATTTATTTATATTAAACTCACATCTATGTTTTTTGGTTTGTTTTTATTTGTTTACAAACACACACATACACATATACCTATTTTGTTTTGATAGCTAGTTCAGGTAAAGTGGCGATTAACTGCGATAAAAGTTAGAGAAGATACCAATTTTACGTGCTTCGCAAGTAGATTCATATTGAATCTACTTCATTCGCTCTCATAATTTTGTATGGCGAAGCAAATGGATTCGGTCATGATTGGGGCGTGAAGCATGAATAGAGAGCGAAGCACGTACCGTCTAAACATAGTATAAGAAAAGATACCTGTTCCCCCATTCGAATCAACAATCAAAATATTCCTCAACATTCTCAAGTGAAATACCTTGGCATATACCTTGATCGAAGGCTTACATGGCAACATCATATTGACTCTAAACTAGTTCAAATGAAACTTAAGTTAACTCAAATACATTGGTTGATTGGCAGAAATTCAACACTCAGTCTAGACTGCAAACTTTTGATATACAATTCGCTTTTGAAGACAATATGGTGCTACGGAATTTAGCTATGCGGCACTGTTTCAGCTTCAATTGTGGATAGAATCCAACGACGGCAAAATAAAATTTTACGGTTAATAACATCGGCCCCATGGTACATCGAAAATTCAACTATATATCGTGATTTAAATATGCCACTAGTGACTGAAGAAATCGCAAAATGCGCAGGAAAATATTTAACAAAATTCGAGACACATCCTAATCCGCTTGCTCGTAATATCTTGAACTTTACTGGACACATCCGCTTAAAAAAGAGGGACACAAGGGCCCTAATACTTAGCACCCCAAATGATACTTCTTGAAAATAATTATTGTGCTTAATACGAAATTTATGTATTATTAATTACTATCAGTAAGTTTATGTCCGATACTGGTCGGGCCTAATAATAATATTTAGATTTAAGATTTGAACACTTATTGTTAGTTCATATTTGAAGATACAATAAATAAATATATGTGTGTATAAAAAAGTTTATTTTTATTGCCATGCAGTATTTTCCACATAACTGGAAACTTGCCAAAATAAAAATGATTCCAAAGCCGGGCAAAGATCTTACCAAGACTGAGTCATATAGGCGTATAAGCCTACTATCAACAATCTCAAAGCTTTTCGAAAAGCTGCTGATGACTAAATTGTCTAAAATTTTTGCTGATAATGGGTGCATCCCGGACCATCAATTTGGTTTTTTTTTGGCCTAGTTTTAAAATTGAAGACATACCTACCAATAAACATACAAAAGCTTTTGGAAAGTTATATTATTGAAATGAAGTTCACCGTTGTGGAAGGAGTGTTCGCGATTGTGTCTGAATCTATATATTCTGGTGTACCACAGGGTAGTATTCTGGGATCAGTTTTGTATTTAATATATACTTGTGATATGCATGTGAGCAATAACATCCACACTTCTACATTTGCCGATGATACAGCCTGCATGAGTATGCACAAAAAACCTGACGAGGCATCCCGCAATCTCCAAGAAATTTCAACAAAATTATCTGATCAAAACAAATGGAAAATCTTTTTAAGTGAGATACTTTAGTTGTTTTAAGTAATTTAGTGCAACTGTGTCTTCTGGTTACACGTGCCCGACGATTTTATTTTGGTCTAATCAATGCATATGCTTAAAATTTTTATAGAGTGAGTTCGCGGTAATGTGAACTTCCACAATAGTGAACTATGCACTAATGTGAACACTAATTTTTTTATATTGTGAACAAAGTTTAATGGATCTTAATGATCGCTGACGAAAAAGTGGATTTTCCGTTAGAAAAAGGCCATCATTTGATTTTGTGTTTTTAATGTTTTCATTAAAAGTTTCAGAACTCACAGTATAATAGGCATTCCTGCCGTTAGAACTCACTTCACAATTTTTTTCCTTTGACGTACTCATATAGAGTATTCCTCAAGGGTACTTTGTTTGTGTATGCTTGCGGTTGTTTTGTTTTTGTTGTCTCTTGGTATGTCAAAAAATATTTGTAAAGCCAATAAGCTTATTTATCAAGGTGAATATTTATTACGAATATATTTTTGTATGATTTTTGATTTTGTTGTTTTTTTTTTATTTTGATTTTGTTTCGTATGTATGTAAAAAAAATCCGCTATGACGTCTGTTCACTACGAAGGTTCAACTAGAAAATCAAATATACGAAGAAAAAGATTTCCGCAAAATTATTACTGATTTCGAAAAAAATAAAACAATTTTTTATACTTATCACTTTAAAAGTGCTAAAGGTATGCAGATCGTATTGAAGGACATTAATGCTTATGTTAATCCCGAAGAAATAAAAGATGTACTTATCATACAAGGACTTAAACTAAAAAGCGTTACTAATATAATCAATAGAGAGAAGATCTCCTAGCCTCTATTTCGTGTTGAACTGAAGCCAAATGATATACAGTTGAAACAAAGCGAGACACATCCAATTTATTGCCTGAAATACCTTTTATACCGAAAAATGACAGTTGAAGAGCCACATAAGCGTTCAGGTCCCGTACAGTGCCATAATTGCCAAGAATATGGCCACTCAAAAACTTACTGCAATTTACTTACAGTTTGTGTTATCTGCGGTGAATTGCCTTAACTAGCTCCAGTTCAATCAGCAAACGCTTATTCCGCCACTCTTCCTCAAACAAGCCAACCAGTTAGTTCACGTGTATCGTATGCCGAGGCTGCTAAGACTATTTATATTCCCACACAAAATGTTCCACAGCCAAATAATTCAACGAATGCAAACTCAAGCCTTAACTTTAGTCGCCTTGAAGCTACTATTGAGAATCTGGTGCTAACTATTAATAGTTTTACAACAAATATGACTAGCATGATGCAAGAAATGCTGCGAATGCAGAATACTTTGCTTCAAGCATTAGTTAACAAGCCATGAACACGTTAAAAATATGTTTTTAACGTGTTCATGGCATTCGCCAACATAAATTGAACTTGAGCACTTCCTCACGGAAAAAAATATTGATATAATGTTGGTCTCAAAGACTCATTTGACTTCGAGAAGCCTTTTTAAAATTTCTGGCTACACCTTATATGATTCAAAGGACCCGAGAGGAAGAGCATGCGATGGATCAGCAATTGTAATAAAGTCAAGACTCAAACATTATATTATTGATAACATTTGTGAAGAACATCTACAAGCAACGAATATTTGTGTTGAAAATTTTTGCACAAATTTTGTGATATCATCAATTTACTCCCCTCCCAGATTCGCAACTACTGAGGATCAATACGAGGATTTCTATAAATCGCTTGGCCCTTGTTTCGTAGCAGCTGGCGAGTACAATGCTACATATACGTTCTGGGGTTCACGTCATATTACACCCAGAAGTCGAGCGTTGTTCTACACAATTTCAAAAATGGGCTTGGTCATCATTTCGAGTGGGGAGTCTACTTACTGGCCTACTGACATAAATAAAATTCCGGATATTATAGATTTTGGCGTCATGAAAAATATTTCTAGGGAATTAATTAACGTTGAAGGTTCAGAGAAGTAATTTACCTCACTCGTATGTGATGACCAATCGTGTAAATTGGCTGCGATTCAAAAAATATCTTAGTAGTCATTGCACGAAAAACAATACGCTAAGAACACCCGAGGATATTGAAGCTAACATCGCCAACCTTAACGAAATGATTACACAGGCTGCTGAACATGCTACTACCTCCTACCCGCAGACTGGATTTAATATAATTTATTTTACCGATTTTGAACGTCCCGTAAGTAAAAAAAAAAGAGCTAGAGGGGAATGGCAACAGCACAGATCAGTAAAACTTAAAATCAGATTTAAAGAGTGCACTAAATAACTCCAAGAGTTACATGCAATTGAAAAAACTGCATCTCTTAAAAATTATCTGGAAGGTCTTGATGTCACACCAGCATCTAATTACTCTTTGTGGCACGCTGCTAGAAAGCTGAAAACCCCCGTTGAATTCAAACCACCTCTGCGCACATCTACTGGAGGTTGGGCAAGAAGCGATACTGAAAAAGGTAACATATTTGCTAATCATTTAAAATATGTATTTACCCCATGTATGTTGATTTGCCGAGTGAAGTTGTTTTACCCCCGCAACCCATAAAGTTTAAGATGCGTGATGTGCAAAAACTAATTGCTGAACTTAATCCGAAGAAAGCTCCAGGTATTGATGGAATTAGTAACAAGATGCTGATGAACTTGCCTCATATTGCAATAAGAATCCTGCTATTTATTTTTAATGCCATTTTACGAATGCAGTATTTTTCACATAACTGGAAACTTGCTAAGATTAAAATGATTCCGAAACCGGGCAAAGATTATACCAAAGCTGAGTCATATAGGTCTATAAGCTTACTAGCAACAATCTCAAAACTTTTCGAAAAGCTGCTCATGACTAAATTGTCCAAAATTTTAGCTGATAATGGGTGCATCCCGGACCATCAATTTGGGTTTATAAGCTAGCATAGCACCATTTAACAGACGCATAGATTGGTCCAAATTGTAAGAAGAACATTTGAAGAAAAGAAGTATTGTTCTGCTCTCTTTATTGACGTTTCTAAGGCATTTGATTTAATATATACTTGTGATATGCCTGTGAGCAATAACATCCACACTTGTACATTTGCCGATGATACAGCCTGCATAAGTATGCACAAAAAACCTAATGAAGCATCCCGCAATCGTCAAGAACACATTACCCAGCTTGAAATATGGTTGAACTTTGGAGAATTAAAGTAAATGAACAAAAGTGTGTTCATATAACGTTTACCCTAATGCTATGTTTAGACGACGAGTTGAATCACCTGCTTCGCTCTCTGAATCATGTTTATGAATCATGCTGTTTAGACTACGCGTTCGTGCTTCGTGTGCATCGTGCCAATTTAGTGCTTTTCGTACTAGATTAAGAGTTTTTTAATTCATAACAGTGCGGAATTTTTCAAATTGTTGCTTTAAAAAGAAATTAGTGCCTTTTTTTGGTGCTTTTCACCTTTGATTTTAGTGCGTTTTACAAATCTACTAAATATTAATTTGTTAAAGTGTGGTGGCTTTATTTTCACTTTCAAAAACTATCTGATTTCACCCCTTTTAGACATGCAAAGTTTCCTTTGCAGAATGTTAATTCAGCTTGGTGAAATATGAAGGAAGAAAAACTTTATCTTTCATAGTGAGAAAAAATAATATATTTCTAGCAATTACAGAGGATACCAGACACGTTATAAAATAACTTAATTACAATAATCTAATTACTAACCACTGAGGGAAGCAATGCATTGCTTTCTTGATAACGAAAGCTTTCAAAAATGCTTCTGAAAAGTAATAACGTAAGGCTCTCTAACAAAGTAGACAAAAGTAAAAAAATGTACACCAGTAACTTTTGCATCTGAGTACACAAAAACTACACATTATTGCTTCTGTAAAACGAATTAGTAAAGCAAAAAATAAACGACTTTTTGGAAACTGAATGCATTGCTTCTAGCTGGCTTACAAAAACTCTTCTGGGAAGCGGTAATTTTTGCTGGGATGGTGAAATTGAAGAAATAGAACGAAGTATCAGAAATTTAAGGATACATAAATGGAAAAATTTGCTCAAAACTGATCAATTTTGGATTGAAGTTTATAATTATAGAAATTCAACTAATCATAATCCATTTCTAATACTGTCAATATTTTCTCTAAGACTATTAACATTACCATGTTCAAATGTTGTAGTAGAAATGACTTTTAGCGCTTATAAATATTTTAAAAGTAAGTTAGAAATACAATAATGATTTTATAAATCAAATTGTTTCATTCATATAAAATACGGTCTAAAAAGAAAAGACTTATGTTTTTCAGAATGTAACATACTGAACCATGTTCATGTAAAAATTAATTCAGACGAAACACCTAAAAATCTAATTGTTTTATTAAAACAGTTTTATGGCCAGAGGAAAAAGATGAAACTGCATTTCTTGAAAAGAGGAGTATAATTCTCGTTGATCATCTTTTGTTAAATAGTACACCATAATAAGAGTGTCTTCCCAAATGAACTTCAATTATTTTCCTACTCATATTCTACTTATAAGCAAAATCGAAATATGGCTCGATATAATTGAAATTATTACAAAAACCTATGAAATGTAGTAAATTTAAAATTGTAGTTAACTTAAATTTTTAATTTTTACTAATTCAATACATTTATAATTAGCCATATGGGCTTTCTCTGTATTGCAAATAAATAGATAAATATAAAAAAATAAATAAAAATATATTTATGTACATACATACATACATATGTACATATATACGAGTACTTATTTTTTTTAGTGCTTTTTTATGAACACACGGTGGTTTTTGCTCTGAAAAAGTTGGCATCACTGTTCGCGTGGCATTTTTTTATGTATATTCACACAAACATACGTATCATACGCACGTATATACATGCATACACATAAGCATACATACTTTACATAAATTCCACTCATGCGAAATCTTGTTTTTGAAGGCATCTCTATATTTTCTTCTTATTTTACCTTTTTATATTATTCATAACTTAATTAAATTTATTTATATTAAACTCACATCTATGTTTTTTGGTTTGTTTTTATTTGTTTACAAACACACACATACACATATACCTATTTTGTTTTGATAGCTAGTTCAGGTAAAGTGGCGATTAACTGCGATAAAAGTTAGAGAAGATACCAATTTTACGTGCTTCGCAAGTAGATTCATATTGAATCTACTTCATTCGCTCTCATAATTTTGTATGGCGAAGCAAATGGATTCGGTCATGATTGGGGCGTGAAGCATGAATAGAGAGCGAAGCACGTACCGTCTAAACATAGTATAAGAAAAGATACCTGTTCCCCCATTCGAATCAACAATCAAAATATTCCTCAACATTCTCAAGTGAAATACCTTGGCATATACCTTGATCGAAGGCTTACATGGCAACATCATATTGACTCTAAACTAGTTCAAATGAAACTTAAGTTAACTCAAATACATTGGTTGATTGGCAGAAATTCAACACTCAGTCTAGACTGCAAACTTTTGATATACAATTCGCTTTTGAAGACAATATGGTGCTACGGAATTTAGCTATGCGGCACTGTTTCAGCTTCAATTGTGGATAGAATCCAACGACGGCAAAATAAAATTTTACGGTTAATAACATCGGCCCCATGGTACATCGAAAATTCAACTATACATCGTGATTTAAATATGCCACTAGAGACTGAAGAAATCGCAAAATGCGCAGGCAAATATTTAACAAAATTCGAGACACATCCTAATCCGCTTGCTCGTAATATCTTGAACTTTACTGGACACATCCGCTTAAAAAAGAGGGACACAAGGGCCCTAATACTTAGCACCCCAAATGATACTTCTTGAAAATAATTATTGTGCTTAATACGAAATTTATGTATTATTAATTACTATCACTAAGTTTATGTCCGATACTGGTCGGGCCTAATAATAATATTTAGATTTAAGATTTGAACACTTATTGTTAGTTCATATTTGAAGATACAATAAATAAATATATGTGTGTATAAAAAAAGTTTATTTTTATTGCCATGCAGTATTTTCCACATAACTGGAAACTTGCCAAAATAAAAATGATTCCAAGGCCGGGCAAAGATCTTACCAAGACTGAGTCATATAGGCGTATAAGCCTACTATCAACAATCTCAAAGCTTTTCGAAAAGCTGCTGATGACTAAATTGTCTAAAATTTTTGCTGATAATGGGTGCATCCCGGACCATCAATTTGGTTTTTTTTTTTGGCCTAGTTTTAAAATTGAAGACATACCTACCAATAAACATACAAAAGCTTTTGGAAAGTTATATTATTGATATGAAGTTCACCGTTGTGGAAGGAGTGTTCGCGATTGTGTCTGAATCTATATATTCTGGTGTACCACAGGGTAGTATTCTGGGATCAGTTTTGTATTTAATATATACTTGTGATATGCATGTGAGCAATAACATCCACACTTCTACATTTGCCGATGATACAGCCTGCATGAGTATGCACAAAAAACCTGACGAGGCATCCCGCAATATCCAAGAAATTTCAACAAAATTATCTGATCAAAACAAATGGAAAATCTTTTTAAGTGAGATACTTTAGTTGTTTTAAGTAATTTAGTGCAACTGTGTCTTCTGGTTACACGTGCCCGACGATTTTATTTTGGTCTAATCAATGCATATGCTTAAAATTTTTATAGAGTGAGTTCGCGGTAATGTGAACTTCCACAATAGTGAACTATGCACTAATGTGAACACTAATTTTTTTATATTGTGAACAAAGTTTAATGGATCTTAATAGTGAACAATAGTTTTGTGTAGAAAACCAATTCGCAATTCGTTAAATACGCTCAGGTAACACATGATATTCATTTAAAACTAAACATTTGTGTTGCTATGTGTTACTTTGAAATGTCTTATAAACTCTAAGCCATTTTCTCCTAGTTTTTATTTTTATTATATATTATATTATTGTGTATTATTTTATTTAAAAAATAATTTATTTATTGATTTTTAGCATATCTAGGTGCGTTTCGTTAATAGACTTCAACCGCAATTCAAAAAGGTTACAAAACCCCAATGCTCATATAAAAACTCTCAATAGATTATTGAGAAGAACAAAACTACAATCATAGAATGGTAAGACAGTTGCTAAACCATCAACAAATAATTTTTTTATTTCGTATTCATTTTGACGCGTTAAGTAAAAACAAAGTATTAAAATTATTATTTTATTATTCTACGAGTGCGGATCTATAAGTCAGTGACTTTTCGAGCTTTCATCGTTGTGATATGAAATGCAACACTGTTTCTGGCTTACTGACTTTCGCTGTGGTCGCACAAGTACAAATGACGCTGAGCGTTCTGGACGGCCAATTGAGGTCAGTACATCCGAAAATATCGAAAAAAATCCACGAAATGGTGTCGAACGATCGTAAAAGTGCGTAAGATTCTTGATGCCATAGGCATTTTATATGCACGCTGCCATAAATGATCAGCTGGGCTTAAGAACGTTGTCTTCAAGATGGGTGTCGCGTTTCTCAATTGACCATAAACGTAAACGTGTGACAACTTTAAAGAGTTGTTTGGAGTAGTTTAACCGCAATCCGAATAATTTTTTGCGGAATTTTGTAACTGTGGATGAAACATGGATCCATTAGAGTACTCCGGAGGCCAAGCAGCAGTCTAAACAATGGCTTTCTTTGAGTGAACCTACTCCGAAGAAGGCAAAGGTGAGTTTGTCGGCCAATAAGGTGATGGCAGCAGTTTTTTGGGATGCACGCGGGATAATCTACATCGATTACCTTTGAAAGGGGAAAAAAATAAACTGCGTATACCAACTTATTAGACTGATTTAATGAGGCTTCAAAAAGAAAACGACCCCATATGGATAAGAAAAAAGTTATTTTTCATCAAGATAATACACGAGTGCGCACGTGTGCAGTTTATATGGCAAAACTCTATGAATTGGGCTACGAATTGGTATTCCATCCGCCATATTCTCCAGGTTTACCCCCTGGTGACTACTTCCTGTTTCCAAACCTAAAAAAATGGCTCGCTGGAAAGAGATTTAGCTGCAACGATGAAATTATTGACCAAACAAATGCATATTTGAAGGACCTCGAAAATCCTTTTTTTTGGAAGGGTTATAAAAACTGGTGAAACGTTAGACTAAGTGTATTGAGTTAAAAGGAGATTATGTTGAAAAATAAATTTTTGTTTTGCAAAAAAAAACTGTGTTTCATTCAAAAAGTCACGGACTTATTGATCCGCACTCGTATTATACTAAATGAACTAGTAAAGTGGTAATAATTATTGCATTCGAAAATGTGAACAAATTCAATAAACAACCTTGGTTCTTATAATTCATATTACCGCGAGTTCCCTGTATTTCAAAACCAAAATTTTTTAACATATTTACTTACATTAATCTATAATACATTGAATTTTTAGGAATTTATGTGAACAGAAATGTTTCCACAAAATGAGTACGTTTTTTTTATACACACATATATTTATTTATTGTATCTTCAAATATGAACTAACAATAAGTATTCAAATCTTAAATCTAAATATAATTATTAGGCCCGACCAGTATCGGACATAAGCTTAGAAATAGTTATATATAATACATAAGTAGTGATAATCAAAAGGAAAAAATATAAAAAATAAAAGTATTTTCAGGAAGTCCCATCTGGAGTGCTGTGAATAAGAGCCCTTGTATCCCTCTTTTTTAGGCGGATGTGTTCAGTAAATTTCAAAATATTACGGGCAACCGGATTAGGATGTGACTCGAGTTTTGTTAAATATTTGCCTGCGTTTTTTGCAATTTCTTCAGCCACTAGTGGCATATTTAAGTGACAATGTATATTTGAATTTTTTATATACCATGGAGCCGATGTTAGTAACCGTAAAATTTTGTTTTGCCTTCATTGGATTCTCTCGACATTAGAAGCTGAAGCAGTACCCCATAGCTGAATTCCGTAGCACCAAGGTTTTAAGAGCGACTTGTATATTAAAAGTTTACAATCTAGGGTGAGGGTTGAATTTCTACCAACCAGCTAATGTATCTGAGTTAGTTTAAGTTTCATTTGCGTTAGCTTAGAGTCAATGTGGTATTTCCATGTGAGCCTTCGATCAAGATGTATACCAAGATATTTCACATGTAAGTTTTGACGAACAATTTGATTATTGATTGTAACGGGGGAACAAGTGTCTTTTCTTAAGGTAAATGTTACCTGAGCACACTTCTGTTCGTTTACCTTCATTCTCCACATGTTTAACCATAGCTCTAGCTGAGTAATATGTTGCTGAAGATATCGGGAAGCCTCGTGATGGTTTTCGTGCATACTAAGGCAGGCTGTATCATCGGCAAACGTAGATGTATGGATATTGCTGCTCAAAGGCATATCACAAGTATAAATCAAATATAAAACTGGCCCCAGTATACTCCCCTGTAGCACACCGGATGAGATTATTTCAGGCGTACTCATAAAGTCTCCTTCCACAACAGTGAACTTCCGGGCAATAATTTAACTTTCCAGCAGATTTAGAATGTTTATTGGTAGGTAAGTCTTTAATTTTAAAATTAGGCCTTCATGCCACACTTTATCAAATGCCTGAGAAACGTCAATGAACAGTGCAGAGCAATACTTTTTTTCTTCAAAAATTTTTCTTATAAATTGAACCAATTTATGAGTTTTTTCAATGGTCCTATGCTGACTTCTAAATCCAAATTGATGATCCGGTATGCACTCATTATCAGTTAGAATTGGGGACAATTTTATCATCAGTAACTTTTCAAAGAGCTTTGACATTGTTGACAGTAAACTTATTGGCCTATATGACTCAGCTTTGGTAAGATCTTTGCCCGGCTTTGGAATCATTTTAACCTTGGCAAGCTTCCAGCTGTTTGGATAATACTCCAGTCGTAAAATAGCATTAAAAATGAATAACAGGAATAACACTAGCTATACGAGGAAACTTCATCAACATCTGGTTACTAATTCCATCAATACCCGGAGCTTTTTTTGGGTTGAGTTCTGCAATTATTTTTTGTACATCACGCGTCTTAAATTTTATTCGTCGAGGGGGTAGCGCAACTACATTTGGCAAATCAACAGCACAATAACATGTGTATTTTAACTTTTTGAGTATCGCTTCTTGCCCAACCTCCTGTAGATGTGCGCAGAGGTGTTTTAAACTCAATTTTTTAGCAGCGCGCGTGTGACATCAAAACCTTCCAAATAATTTTTAAGAGATGAAGTTTTTTCAAATGCAAGAAACTCTTGAAGTCGTTTAGTACACTCTTTAAATCTGATTTTAAGTTGGGGTGATCTGTGCTGTTGCCATTCTCTTCTAGCTCTTCTTTTTTCACTTACGAGACGTTCAATAGTGGCATGTTCAGCAGCCTGTTTAATATTTTCATTAAGGTTGGCAATTTTAGATTCAATATCATCAGGTGTTCTTAGCGTAATATTTTCCGTGCAATGACTACTAAGATATTTTTTAAATCTCAGCCAATTAACACGATTTATCAAATTCGTATATGAGTGAGGTAAGTCACTTTTTAATGGACTTCAAATTGTGACGATCGTGGGAGAGTGATCGGACGAGAGATCTAAAGAAGCTTCAACGTTAATTAATTCCCTAGAAATGTTTTTCATGACGCCAAGATCTATAACATCCGGAATTTTATTTATGTCAGTAGGCCAGTAAGTAGGCTCCCCACTCGAAATGACGTCCAAGCCCATTTTTGATATTGTGTTGAACAACGCTCGACCTCGGGGTGTAATAAGACGCGAACCCCAGAACGTATGTGTAGCATTATAGTCGCCAGCTGCAACGAAACAAGACCCAAGAGATTTATAGAAATCCTCGTATTGATTCTCAGTAATATGGGAGGGGAGTAAATTGATGATATCACAAAATTTGTGCAAAAATTTTCAACACAAATATTCATTGCTTGTAGATGTTCCTCATAGATGTTGTCAATAATATAATGTTTGCGTCTTGACTTTATTAGAATTGCTGATCCACCGCATGCTCTTCCTCTCGGGTCCTTTGAATCATATAAGGTGTAGCCAGAAATTTTAAAAAGGCTTCTTGAAGTCAGATGAGTCGAAGTCAAATGAGACCAACATTATATCAATATTTTTTTCCGTGAGGAAGTGTTCAAGTTCATTTTTATGTTGAAGAATGCCGTTTGCGTTCCAGAAACATATTTTTAACGTGTTCATGGCTTCTTAACTAATGCCTGAAGCAGTGTATTCTACATTCGCAGCATTTCTTGCATAATGCTAGTCATATTTGTTGTAAAACTATTAATAGTTAGCACCAGATTCTCAATTGAAGCTTCAAGGCGACTTAAGTTAAAGCTTGAGTTTGCATTCGTTGTATTATTTGGCGGTGGAACATTTTTTGTGGGAATAGAACTAGTCTTAGCAGCATTGGAATACGATACACGTGAACTAACTGGTTGGCTTGGTTGAGGAAGAGTGGCGGAGTAAGCGTTTGCTGATTGAGCTGGAGCTAGTTTAGGTTTTTGACCCATAGCCTGTTTAACGAAAGAATATACAGGGCATCCTCTGTAGTTAGCGGTGTGATTACCTCCACAATTACTGCATTTTTTTCTGCTTGATCTATTGGCTTAGTGCAGCTAGCAGTACCATGCAATTCACCGCAAATAACACAGACTGTAGGTAAATTGCAGTAAGTTTTTGTATGGCCATATTCTTGGCAATTGTGGCACTGTACGGGACCTTAACGCTTATGTGGCTCTTTAACTGTAATTTTCCTGTATAATGCTATAAACACAATTGGGACGAACGACGAATTTCGTTCACGTTGACAATTCGTCGATAAGAATTCGCCGAGTAAATTCGTCGTATGAAGCACAATAACGACGAACTTACTCACCGAATTCTGCTGTCATAATTGATAAAGTTGGTTATTGTGTATCCAAAGAGATAGAGAAGATTGTTTTTTCGTCGTTCGTCGGCGTAAAAAATAGAAATAAACCTATCTCATAGTTCGTCACACACGACGAATTTCATTCTACGGTGGTGTTGTGTTCATTTTCATATGCGCAAATGTGTTTTATTTTTTATGACGAAAGTTCGCACCGAAAAAAAAGGTATTTTAGGCTATAAATTGGTCGTGTCTCGTTTTTTTCAACTGTATATCATTTGGCTCCAGTTCAATACGAAATAGAGGCTGGGGGATCTTCTCTCTATTGATTATATTAGTAACACTTTTTACTTTAAATCCTTGTATGATGAGTGCATATTTTATTTCTTCGGAATTAACATAAGCATCAATGCCCTTTAATACGATCTGCATACCTTTAGCACTTTTAAGCTGATAAGTATACAAATTTGTTTTATTTTTTTCGAAATCAGTAATGATTTTGCGGAAATCTTTTTCTTCGTATATTTTAATTTTCGTTTCATCAATTTTACCACGTTTTATTGGAATAACCAACGGCCGAGACAAATTTTTTAATAAGGGCATTCGAATTTTTTTTCTCTCAGGTATATTGGTGGTGGTTTGGAAGTTTTTTTGGATGATACAGCGACTTGGTCGTTATTAGCTTGCAATATTGAAAAACGATTTTGACGATTAACTGCTGCGACGTCGTAATCCCTGGATATATTGGGAACCGATGACATTTTTGATGAATTTGAGCTTCGCCCGCGCTTTAAAATTGTGTTATATCTGTCCATTCCGACTTGGACCTTGGGTTTTGAGCTACTCTTATCTTCAGTGACAACTTGGTTAAGTGATGACCCCGACCCCGAAGCGGATGTTATCGCTGAGTTAAATGTAGAAGTACTAGGCAATAATGTCAACGATTCACAGTTGGCATTGGACAAAGCGAAATTGGTCGCTGACGAAACTGTGGTTTTGCCGTTAGAAAAAGTTAATTTTTTTGTAGCTATGCTACTTATGGGGCGATACAGGGATTAGAAAATAATTTTCGTAACATAAATAATCGACACTATTACAGTTATAAATTTATTTTTGTTTTGATTCCTTTGTACTTAAACCAGAGCACGAAAATAAACGAAACAAATTGTTTGATTTTCTTTTGTTTAATTCTTTGGAGTGAGAGAAACAAAGACAGTGAAAACGATTGCTCAATTTGTTTAAGGAAAAGAGAAAAAATGTTGTTGCTTTGCATTTGCGTATATACAGTGAATAACGACAACAAACTAAAAGACAAAGTTGTTTATGTATTTCGTATTGCTGGTGCTGCCTGTGTGCGTGTGTATTTCGTATTGCTAGGACTTAGTGTGTGCTGTGAGCAGTGATGAGAAAGTTAGTACTATCGTACTTTTTTTGATACTATTTAACATGAAAAAGGACCGTAACACATTTGATACTCTCACGGACAACTTCGATATGCAGTCAAAAGACGCGCGCATGCACATATTTTTGAAAATAATTAATATTTTTTTCGAAAAATGGAACGAAAATTTATTAGTAATGCTCTTTTAGAAAAGTGTAACCTTTCACAATTAAACATCAACGAAAAACATATTTCACGCAATGATATTTTATGTGGCACAGAAGGTTATCTATTGAAACAACTGTTTTAAATAAGTTTGAAGAAATTTTTTTTTTTTTTTTTTTGCATGATTTTTATTTATTGTATCTTCATATATGAACTAACAATAAGTATTCAAATCTTAAATCTAAAAATATAATTAGGCCCGACCAGTGTCGGACATAAGCTTAGTAATAGTTATATATAATACATAAGTAGTGATAGTCAAAAGGAAAAAAATAAAAGTATTTGGAAGAAGTCCCATCTGGAGTGCTATGAATAAGAGCCATTGTGTCCCTCTTTTTTAGGCGGATGTGTCCAGTAAAGTTCAAAATATTACGGGCAAGCGGATTAGGATGTGACTCGAGTTTTGTTAAATATTTGCCAGCGTATTTTGCAATTTCTTCATTCACTAGTGGCATATTTAAATCACGATGTATATTTGAATTTTTTATATACCATGGAGCCAATGTTATTAACCGTAAAATTTTGTTTTGCCTTCGTTGGATTCTCTCGACATTAGAAGCTGAAGCAGTGCCCCATAACTGTATTCCGTAGCACCATATTGGCTTCAAAATTGACTTGTATATTAAAAGTTTACAATCTAGACTGAGTGTTGAATTTCTACCAATCAGCCAATGTATCTGAGTTAATTTCAGTTTCATTTGTGTTAGCTTTGAGTCAATATGGGGCTTCCATGTAAGCCGTCGATCAAGGTGTATACCAAGGTATTTTACGTGTGAATGTTGAAGAACAACTTGATTGTTGATTCGAATTGGCGAACAAGTATCTCTTCGCAGGGTAAATGTTAAAAAGTTCAAATTAACAAGAGTTTATTTAAAATTTAAAATTTTTTATTGGGAACTTTCTTATAGTTACAGATAAACCTAGCAAAAAGCAAAACCATTTGCACGCACTAAATTCCGCAAAAGCAAAGCAAAGAAATTTAATTTTGTATGTTAGCAACTGTCGATATAGTGGTATATACTAAAATCGTGGCATAGAAACCAGGGTCCGTAAATAACAGTTATCGATATCAAAAAATTATTTTTTGACAGTTATTTTGTGAATTAAAAAATAAAACTTCATCTAATACAGTTATTTTTCAACGTAAAAATAAAAGGTCGGATGAAACTCTTAAAAAGAGTTTTATTTTTCCGTCATAAAATAAAACTCATTTCAGGAGTTTTATTTTTTTCCTCTAAAATAAAACTCTTTTAAGGAGTTTTATTTTTCCCGTCCGAAAATAAAACTCAGTTTATGTAAATTGCCTCCCAATACAATTACTTTGCAATGCAATTAAATAAATCGGAATTAAAATAACCGCCTATAACCTATATATAACTTTTTTTTTTTTTTTTTTTTTGCATGAATTTTTATTTATTGTATCTTCATATATGAACTAACAATAAGTATTCAAATCTTAAATCTAAAAAATATAATTAGGCCCGACCAATGTCGGACATAAGCTTAGTAGTAGTTATATATAATACATATGTAAGTAGTGATAATCAAAAGGAAAAAAAAATAAAAGTATTTTCAAGAAGTCCCATCTGGAGTGCTGTGAATAAGAGCCATTGTGTCCCTCTTTTTTAGGCGGATGTGTCCAGTAAAGTTCAAAATATTACGGGCAAGCGGATTAGGATGTGACTCGAGTTTTGTTAAATATTTGCCAGCGTATTTTGCAATTTCTTCAGTCACTAGTGGCATATTCAAATCACGATGTATATTTGAATTTTTGATGTACCATGGAGCCGATGTTATCATGCGTAAAATTTTATTTTGCCTGCGTTGAATTTTCTCTACATTTGAAGCTGAAGCAGTGCCCCATAGTTGAATTCCGTAGCACCATATTGGCTTTAAAAGCGACTTGTATATTAAAAGTTTACAGTCTAGGCTAAGTGTTGAATTTCGACCAATCAGCCAATGTACCTGAGTTAGTTTAAGTTTCATTTGAGTTAACTTAGAATCAATGTGGTGTTTCCATGTAAGTCGTCGATCAAGGTGTATACCAAGATATTTCACATGTGAATGTTGAGAAACAACTTGATTGTTAATCCGAATGGGGGAACAAGTATCTCTTCGTAAAGTAAATGTTACTTGAACACACTTTTGTTCATTTACCTTGATTCTCCACAAGTTTAACCAAAGCTCCATCTGGCTAATGTGTTCCTGGAGTTTGCGGGATGCCTCATCAGGGTTTTCATGCATACTAAGGCAGGCTGTATCGTCGGCAAATGTGGAAGTATGGATACTACTGCTCACAGGCATATCACAAGTATAAATTAAATATAAAACTGGTCCCAGTATACTCCCCTGTGGCACACCAGATGAAATTGTTTCAGGCCTACTTGTAAATTCTCCTTCCGCAACAGTGAACTTACGGGAAATAATGTAACTTTCCAAAAGATTTAAAATGTTTATTGGTAAGTAAGTCTTCAATTTTAAAATAAGGCCTTCATGCCACACTTTATCAAATGCCTGGGAAACGTCAATAAACAGCGCAGAACAATACTTTTTTCCCTCAAAAGTTCTTCTTATAAATTGAACTAATCTGTGAGTTAGTTCAATGGTGCTATGCTGACTTCTAAAACCAAATTGATGGTCTGGTATGCACCCACTACTAATTAGAATTGGGGACAATTTTGTTTTGAGCAGTTTTTCGAAAAGCTTTGACATTGTAGATAGTAGACTTATTGGCCTATATGACTCAGCCTTTGTTATATCTTTGCCAGGCTTTGGAATCATTTTAACCTTGGCAAGTTTCCAGTTGTGTGGATAATACTCCAGTCGTAAAATAGCATTAAATATGAATAACAGGTTTCTCATTGCAATACGAGGCAAGTTCATCAGCATCTGATTACTAATTCCATCAATACCCGGAGCTTTCTTCGGGTTGAGTTCGGCAATTAGTTTTTGTAAATCACGCGTCTTAAACTTTATGTGTTGAGGGGGTAGAGCGACTATATTCGGCAAATCAGCAACACCAGTACATATATTTGGCGTAAAAACGGATTTTAAGAGCTCAGCAAATATTTTACCTTTTTCAGTATCGCTTCTTGCCCAACCTCCGGTAGATGTGCGTAGAGGTGGCTTATACTCAACGGGTGTTTTAAGCTTTCTGGCAGCGCGCCACAAGGAGTAATTAGACGCCGGTGTAACATCAAGACCCTCCAGATAATTTTTAAGAGATGCAATTTTTTCAGATGCAAGCAACTCTTGGAGTCGTTTAGTGCACTCTTTAAATCTGATTTTATTTTGTGGTGATCTGTGCTGTTGCCATTCCCTTCTAGCCCTTCTTTTTTCACGTACGAGACGTTCAATGTCTGTAGAATAAATTTTATTAAACCCAATCTGCGGATGGGAGATAGTGGCATGTTCAGCAGCCTGTTTAATATTCTCGCTGAGATTGGCAATGTTCGATTCAATATCATCGGGTGTTCTAAGCGTAATGTTTTCCGTACAATGACTGCTGAGATATTTTTTGAACCCCAGCCAATTTACACGATTGATCATCTTCACATATGGGTCAGGTAAGTTACTTCTTAATGGGCTACAAATTGTGATGATCGTCGGGGAGTGATCGGACGAGAGATCAAGAGAAGCTTGAACTTGAATTAAATCCCTAGAGATATTTTTTATGACGCCAAAATCTATAACGTCCGGAATTTTTTGTATGTCAGTAGGCCAATAAGTGGGCTCCCCACTCGAAATGACATCCAAGCCCATTTTTGAAATAGTGTTGAACAATGCTCGACCTCTGGGTGTAACAAGGCGCGAACCCCAGAACGTATGTTTCGCATTGTAGTCTCCAGCTGCTACAAAACAAGGTCCAAGAGATTTGTAGAAATCCTCATATTGATTCTCAGTGATTGAAAATCTGGGAGGGGAGTAAATTGATGATATAACGAAATTTGAACAAAAACTTTCACTGCCAATATTTGTTGCTTGTAGGTATTCTTCACAAATGTTATCAAGAACATAGTGCTTGAGTCTTGACTTTATTAGAATTGCTGATCCACCGCAAGCCCTTCCTCTAGGGTCCTTTGTATCATATATATTGTAGCCATAAATTTTAAAAAGACTTCTCGAAGTCAAATGAGTCTCAGATACTAACATTATATCAATATTTTTTTCCGTGAGGAAGTGCTCAAGTTCATTTTTATGTTGGCGAATGCCGTTTGCGTTCCAGAAACATATTGTTAACGTGTTCATGGCTTATTAATTATTGCTTGAAGCAGAGTATTCTGCATTCGCAACATTTCTTGCATCATGGTAGTCATATTTGTTGTAAAATTGTTTATAGTTTGCACAAGATTTTCAATAGTGGCTTCAAGGCGATTATAATTAAAGTTTGAGTGTGTATTTGTAGAATTATTTTGCGGTGAAACATTTTGTGTCGGAATAGAACTACCCTTAGCAGCATCTGCATACGATACACGGGAAGT
Organism: Tachina lurida; assembly: GCA_944452675.1. Classification (NCBI taxonomy): domain Eukaryota; kingdom Metazoa; phylum Arthropoda; class Insecta; order Diptera; family Tachinidae; genus Tachina; species Tachina lurida. The sequence continues at coordinate 71,656,326 of OX101754.1, forward strand.
AACTGGTTGGCTCATTTGCTGAAAAGTGGCATAGTAAACGTTTGCTGATTGAGCTGGAGCTAATTTAGGTTTTTGCACCATAGTCTTCTTTACCAAAGAGTACACACGACAACCTCTGTAGTTAGCAGTGTGATTTTCTCCACAATTACTGCATTTTTTGTTACTTTGATCTTTCGGTTTATTGCAACTAGCAGTGCCGTGCAACTCGCCGCACACGACACAAACAGTAGGTAATTTGCAGTAAGTTTTAGTATGGCCATATTCTTGACAATTATGGCACTGTACGGGTCCTGAACGCTTGTGTGGTTCTTCAACGGTTATTTTTCGATATAAGAGATATCTTAAATTATATATTGGATGGGTCTCACTCTTTTTCAATTTTATATCATTTGGCTCAAGTTCAACGCGAAATAGAGGTTGAGGGATCTTTTCCCTATTTATTATGTTCGATACATTTTTTACTTTAAAGCCCTGGAGGACGAGTGCATCTTTTATTTCTTCGGGGGCAACATAAGAATCTATGCCCTTCAATACGATCTGCATGCCTTTAGCGCTCTTAAGCTGGTATGTGTAGAAGCTTGTTTTACTTTTTTCAAATTCAGCAACCATTTTGCGGAAATCAAATTCGTCATAGATTTGAATTTTCGTTTCATCGATATTGCCACGTTTTATTGGAACAATGTGAAATTTATTCTCACCAATGACCGAAATTAATTTTTTAATAAGGGCATTTGAATTTTTTTGTCTCAAATAGATTGGTGGCGGCTTGGATGTTTTGTTCGAGGATACCTCGGGTTTGTCGTTGTCATCTTGAAAAATTTTAAAGCGGTTTTGGCGATTAGTTGAGGCTGCGCTGTTATCCCTAGACACTTTTGGAGCAGATGAGATTTTTGAAGAATTCGGGCTTCGCCCGCGCTTTAAAATTGTAATGTATCTGTCCATTCCAACATGTACCTTGAGTTTCGAGCCGCTGTTATCTGTAGTGATAACTTTGTTAAGTGATAAACACGAGCCTGAAGGGGATGATATTACTGACTTAAATGAAGAAGTACTGGGCAACTGTAATGTTAATGCATCATTACTATTTGGCATTGGACAAAGCGAAGTTGATCGCTGACGAAAAATTGGCGTTGCCGTTAACAAAAGATTTTCATCAGATTTATTTTTTATATATTTTTCATTCAGAGTTTCAGAACTCACAGTAAAATAAGCATTTCTGCCGTTAGAACTCACTTCAAGTTTTTCTGTATTTGAGGAATTCATACAAAGAATTCCTCAAGGGTTATTCGTATATGTTTTTTTTTTTATTTTCGGTATTTTTTGTTTTTGTTATTTATGATTGTTTGTTTGACTTTGAGGTATTCCTCAATATCACTTGTTTAAGTTTTTTTTGCGGTTTTTTTGTTTTTGTTATTTTTACAATGTAAAAAATATTAGCAAAGCAGAAAGCTTATTTATTAAAGACAGTATGTATGTACCTATTACGAATAATATGTACTACTAATATTTTTTTTTTTGTATATGTAATTTTTGTTTGTTTGGTAAGTAAAATTCCGCTATTCGACTGTTCGCTATGAAGGTACCACGAGAACTGTGACCTATATATAACCACCAAAAGAAGCTTCAGTGACTTATGTTTTTTACTTCATTTAGCTACATGAGTTTTATTTTAGAGGGAAAAAATAAAACTCCTTAAAAAAGTTTCATTTTAGAGGAAAAAATAAAACTCCTTAAAAGAGTTTTATTTAATGACGGCAAAATAAAACTCTCTTTTTAAGAGTCTCATCTGATATTTTATTCTTCCGTTGAAAAATAACTCTTAATTGTGGAGATGATATCGTTTTTTTAAGCTCCCTATAAATTCTAAAATTAAATACGAATCTATTGTTATATGACAGTATAGGTCTCCGTTGACTCTAACACAGGGAGTTTTTGAGTTAAATTTTTTTCGTTAACAGTTATTTACTGTCCCTGATAGAAACTAATGCAAACGGATTAAATTTCTTTCAAAAACAGAAACAAAATCACATTAGGAGTTCAAATTAAAGAGTGTAGAATAACCGAACTTCAAATTATAGAACGTTGGGGAGCAAGATGTCATTTTTGGAGCACATCGCAAAAATTAAAATAAATGGTTTTTTTATTTATTTTATATTTTGCATAAAACACAGCAATTAAAATAATTCAAATTATAGAGCGCAGAGCCAAAAAATTCAAATTATAGCGAGTCGGCGATCAAAATGCTATTTAAATAATTTAAAATTATTGAGGGGACCAAATTACATAGATATTTTTCAATTTATTGAGTGTTTTTCAAGGGACTTGGAAAACAGTTCAAATTACCGCGAGATTCAAATTAACGAGTTTCAAATTATCAAGAGTCGACTGTATACATATTTATATTGTCGGCATTTCGTATGGCGTGTACTAGCTGTTCTTGAGCTTTTATTTTATAAATGCAAGCATCTTTGTTTCTAAAGGTGCCTTCACATTGTAATATACAATGTATTATGACATGTCAAAAAATGCTGTAGAATGTACAAAATCTTATCATGTAAAAGCAAAATGTATCGAGTAGGAGAGAATACGAATTGAAAATTTGACAAGCGGACGGTAAATGTTTATTTTCTAAACCATTTTAGAAACTTAAGTATTCTCATCACGCCAGAGGTGTATTTTAAAGTAAGCATTGACAGCATTATTGGTATTTGTAGAAGGTGTTAGCACTTTTACAAAAAGAACCAAAATCAACTCAGATATTTTCACGTTGTTTTTGTAAATATTGTACAACTGCAACTATCAGCTACTTAACCCGAATTTTTTGTAATTAACTCAGCTGTTTAATATCTTTGCTTTGATTTTGCTTATAGTATATGTGTAAACCTGAAAAATACCTGCAATAGACTTTTGTTTAGTTTTTACAAAGTCGTAATACTTTGTATTACCATATAAAGATACCTTAAACAAATTCAAAACAGCAGAGTTGTGGCCGTAGACTTGTTGATTTGTGGGGTATAGCCTTTACGCCTTGTCTATTGCAAATTCATCACTTGTGTCTTGAAGAAGTCTTTCCATTAAAGTACTAAAATGTTGGGTAATTAGCTCACCGATTCTCAAAGCATTTAATATATCAATAAAAGTCTGATCACCTTGCTGACGCATATTTTCAGTTAGTTCGCACAGCATGATTGGAGATATTCTGGCTGTTTGTACACAGGTATTCCTGATCATTTTTTAGGAGGCAGTTGTAAAAGATCACCGAAGAGCAATACGTTTACTCCTCCAAAGAAGTCATCTTCACAGTTTTTAATTTGCCTTAATCGAGGGTGTATTATGCACATATTTGGTAGGACACCATGTATATTTCGTCGACAGTCCCAAATTCCGTCTGGTGCCATTGTTGTCTCATTATTCACAAACACTACCGGAAGAAGCATTTTTAAAGTACTGTGTATTGTGGCTCCATTTATTAATTGAGCTGCAACTCCTGTTAGGGCGCATACTTTAACCGCATCCTTCGCATAGCACCTGTTAATTTGGTTTCGTAATAACTTCAACAGAAAAGTCTGGCCTACACAAGCTCCACCTGTAAATAATATTTTTAAACGTTCTTCGGCATCTGACATTTGATTTTCTATGGACTGGGTAACCATTGTAAAAATTTCCTGTTGTCCAGAATTCATATACTGCTTAGCCTGTACAAACTGGTCTTCATTAATTGGCAAATATGGAACTTCTTCTTCATGGTCCAGTTCCATGGGCCCTGCCTGTTCTACTATCTGAAATGCGTGTACTTGCACGCATGCATTTTCAAGTTGCTTGTCATGTTCGCGAAAGATTCCCAAGTTGGCATTTGTTTCTCTTAACCTTTCTTCGTTGGCGAGAAACGCTGGCACTGTTAAATTCTCCTACCAGTTCGGCCTCATTGCAATAAGGCATATACTGGAGTATTAAGCTGTAAAAGTATGACTCTGAATCAGGAGCTGTTACAAAGTTAGGAAGCCGTATTACAGATAGCGTGTTTCTAATAGTAATTTATGTGTTGTCTGTTAAAGCCATAAGACGCTTTCCTACTGTTTGCTCATGCGGTACATACGCATCTGTATCTATGCTCTCTTCATTGATTGCTGGTGGTTTCGTGTATTGTGGCTCAAACAACATCGCAAACTCTATAAGACACATGTTGTTGAAACCATAGTATGGGTGCTCAGCTGGTCGCTTTTCGTATTGTTCGAATTTATTGGCACAACAACCTGCTACTTGACCAGCTTTATTAAACTTCTGGACTTTATATCTTTGCTCCGGTTTCCGAGTTTTGACAAAGACTGCTTCTCGAACTGTCACGCATACTTAAATGGCATAGCCTGAATACGCATTCGCAAGCTGAAAATTGACGTTATTTTCATATGCGCCTGCATATTTTAAAAAGCTTACGTGTGACGTCAGTTTCTCCTCTCCTAGTTTGTTTAATAGCTCGAGTTACATCACCATCTAGGTTCGTTGGTTCTGATTTTGACACATATTTAACAATACACGAGTAATATGCAATTGACTTATTTGTACCGCATGGCGTTCCACATTTTAAGCAAAGCATTACTGTAATTATTAACCCAACAATCTTCGAGTTTTCTTTTTAGAACGCAAATGCGACCACCATTATAGATAAATTCGTAAGATAAAAGATCAATAACATGTGTCTCTAAGCATTCCGAGCGAAGAACGTTGAAACGACAAAGTATATCATTTGCACGCGTATTATTATTTTTCGTACAGGTACTAGTGTGTCGATGTATTTGACAACTTTTAACCAATTCTGTAGTTTCTGGAGGAATGGCAGTACTACAGACTGAATCAATGCTCTGCATTGGTGGGTAAGCAGACGTTGTTTATTTAACCTTTTTTGTGATGTTCATGCGTTTCTGATGCTAACCGTTCTATTTATCTTTCACAGCCTTGTGTTAATCTAGCTCCATATTGTTCATGCGTTTCTGAGGCTAAAATGTTTGTGTGTCGCTCACGTTGTTTTTTTTAAATAACGGTCGACCCCCTCCCCCTAAAAGCTCCAATATAGGGTCAAGGCTATGTACAACAAGATGTTTGGTAAATCTTGAGGTGAAAACGCTATCGACATATCATTTTTATCCACCGTAATGCCATATAGTTCTCGGCGCAGTTTAACCTTTTACCTTAACTTGGGTGATGTACCGCTAACGACGTATCATTTTCAACCACCCTAACCCTCGACATGATATGAAATCTGGACTCGGGTGGGGATTCATTCAGGGTAAATCAGATACCTAGATTTCAGTTTTAATGTATTTGACTCTAGAAATTTAATGATCCAATTATAATCCGTCAGTTTGTACCTGCGGCCATCTTGGATTTTGATTTTGTATAATGCACAGTATTTTAATTGTCAAGCACTTTCATTTGATACCCATATTAATGGGATTGAAAAAATCGGTTATCCGTCATTTTGTAGCGGCGGCCATCTTGAATTTGCAATAATATTGAATATACATAATTGTATTGTCACCAGAACCAAAGGCGTATACAAAATTTTATACCATCGGTTGATGGGAAGAGGGTGAAATTTCAACTACTTCATTTGACCAAAGAATAAAACAAACAGGCTGAGCTAAATAAACCCGTTTAAGAATATTATTATTTTATGCATTCTCATATAGTTTTTGAAAGTCTATGCATAAAGTAATAGATGTGTGACTGTTAAAAAATTTGTGGTTGAAGTCTACTGATGATTTGGTTGAAGCGCCAATGAAATGCTTATATAGACATGCTAAACCAACAGCAAATAAATTTAAATTATTGTATGTACACTTCTGACAATATGTGAAATAATACATTTTTTCAAATATGAGAAAATTTTATATATTTTGTGAAAAAAGTATTCCTCTTTTTTTTTATTATATAATTATAATATATATTATATAGGTATAATTTAATATATAATTTATAATATATTATATATTATATTTATATATTATATAAAAAAATTATTAAGTATTTGTTAAAAACTTTCATAAATTCTAAGTCAGTTCTCGTGGTACCTTCATAGCGAACAGTCGAATAGCGGAATTTTACTTACCAAACAAAAAAAAATTATACAAAAAAAAAATATTAGTACATAGTACATATTATTCGTAATAGGTACATACATACTGTCTTTAATAAATAAGCTTTATGCTTTGCTAATATTTTTTACATGGTAAAAATAACGAAAACAAAAAAACCGCAAAAAAAACTTAAACAAGTGATATTGCGGAATACCTCAAAGTCAAACAAACAATCATAAATAACAAAAACAAAAAATACCGAAAATAAAAAAAAAACATAAACGAATAACCCTTGAGGAATTCTTTGTATGAATTCCTCAAATACAGAAAAACTTGAAGTGAGTTCTAACGGCAGAAATGCTTATTTTACTGTGAGTTCTGAAACTCTGAATGAAAAAAATATAAAAAATAAATCTGATGAAAATCTTTTGTTAACGGCAACGCCAATTTTTCGTCAGCGATCAACTTCGCTTTGTCCAATGCCAAATAGTAATGATGCATTAACATTACAGTTGCCCAGTACTTCTTCATATAAGTCAGTAATATCATCCCCTTCAGGCTCGTGTTTATCACTTAACAAAGTTATCACTACAGATAACAGCGGCTCGAAACTCAAGGTACAAGTTGGAATGGACAGATATATAACCATAGTAAAGCGTGGGCGAAGCCCGAATTCTTCAAAAATCTCATCTGCTCCAAAAGTGTATAGGGATAACAGCGCAGCCTCAACTAATCGCCAAAACCGCTTTAAAATTTTTCAAGATGACAACGACAAACCCGAGGTATCCTCGCCCAAAACATCCAAGCCGCCACCAATCTATTTGAGACAAAAAAATTCAAATGCCCTTATTAAAAAATTAATTTCGGTCATTGGTGAGAATAAATTTCACATTGTTCCAATAAAACGTGGCAACATCGATGAAACTAAAATCCAAATTTATGACGAAAAAGATTTCCGCAAAATGGTTGCTGAATTTGAAAAAAGTAAAACAAGCTTCTACACATACCAGCTTAAGAGCGCTAAAGGCATGCAGATTGTATTGAAGGGCATAGATTCTTATGTTGTCCCCGAAGAAATAAAAGATGCACTCGTCCTCCAGGGGTTCAAGGTAAAAAATGTGTCCAATATAATAAATAGAGAAAAGATTCCCCAACCCCTATTTCGTGTTGAACTAGAACCTAATGATATAAAATTGAAAAAAAATGAGACGCATCCAATTTATAATTTAAAATACCTCTTGTACCGAAAAATCATAGTTGAAGAGCCACATAAGCGTTCAGTTCCTGTACAGTGCCATAATTGCCAAGAATATGGCCATACAAAAACATACTGCAATTTACCCTCTGTTTGTGTTGTGTGCGGCGAATTACACGGCACCGCTAGCTGCAACAAACCAAAAGATCAAAGTGATAAAAAATGCAGTAATTGCGGAGGTAATCACTCCGCTAACTACAGAGGTTGTCCTGTGTACTCTTTTGTAAAGAAGACTATGGTGCAAAAACCTAAATTAGCTCCAGCTCAATCAGCAAACGCTTACTCTGCCACTTTTCAGCAAATGAGCCAACCAGTTACTTCCCGTGTATCGTATGCAGATGCTGCTAAGGCTAGTTCTATTCCGACACAAAATGCTTCACCGCAAAATAATTCAACAAATACAAACTCAAACTTTAATTTTAATCGCCTTGAAGCCACTATTGAAAATCTTGTGCAAACTATAAACAATTTTACAACAAATATGACTAGCATGATGCAAGAAATGTTGCGAATGCAGAATACTCTGCTTCAAGCAATACTTAATAAGCCATGAACACGTTAACAATATGTTTCTGGAACGCAAACGGCATTCGCCAACATAAAAATGCACTTGAGCACTTCCTCACGGAGAAAAATATTGATATAATGTTAGTATCTGAGATTCATTTGACCTCGAGAAGTCTTTTTAAAATTTATGGCTACACTATATATGATACAAAGGACCCTAGAGGAAGGGCTTGCGGTGGATCAGCAATTCTAATAAAGTCAAGACTCAAGCACTATGTTCTTGATAACATTTGTGAAGAATACCTACAAGCAACAAATATTGGCATTGAAAGTTTTTGATCAAATTTCGTTATATCATCAATTTACTCCCCTCCCAGATTTTCAATCACTGAGAATCAATATGAGGATTTCTACAAATCTCTTGGACCTTGTTTTGTAGCAGCTGGATACTACAATGCTAAACATACGTTCTGGGGTTCGCGCCTTGTTACACCCGTTGAGTATAAGCCACCTCTACGCACATCTACCGGAGGTTGGGCAAGAAGCGATACTGAAAAAGGTAAAATATTTGCTGAGCACTTAAAATCCGTTTTTACGCCAAATATATGTACTGGTGTTGCTGATTTGCCGAATATAGTCGCTCTACCCCCTCAACACATAAAGTTTAAGATGCGTAATTTACAAAAATTAATTGCCGAACTCAACCCGAAGAAAGCTCCGGGTATTGATGGAATTAGTAATCAGATGCTGATGAACTTGCCTCGTATTGCAATGAGAATCCTGTTATTCATATTTAATGCTATTTTACGACTGGAGTATTATCCTTACAACTGGAAACTTGCCAAGGTTAAAATGATTCCAAAGCCGGGCAAAGATATAACCAAGGCTGAGTCATATAGGCCAATAAGTCTACTATCTACAATGTCAAAGCTTTTCGAAAAACTGCTCAAAACAAAATTGTCCCCAATTCTAATTAGTAGTGGGTGCATACCAGACCATCAATTTGGTTTTAGAAGTCAGCATAGCACCATTGAACAAACTCACAGATTGGTTCAATTTATAAGAAGAACTTTTGAGGGAAAAAAGTATTGTTCTGCGCTGTTTATTGACGTTTCCCAGGCATTTGATAAAGTGTGGCATGAAGGCCTTATTTTAAAATTGAAGACTTACTTACCAATAAACATTTTAAATCTTTTGGAAAGTTACATTAATTCACGTAAGTTCACTATTGCGGAAGGAGACTTTACAAGTAGGCCTGAAACAATTTCATCTGGTGTGCCACAGGGGAGTATAGTGGGACCAGTTTTATATATAATTTATACTTGTGATATGCCTGTGAGCAGTAGTATCCATACTTCCACATTTGCCGACGATACAGCCTGCCTTAGTATGCATGAAAACCCTGATGAGGCATCCCGCAAACTCCAGGAACACATTAGCCAGATGGAGCTTTGGTTAAACTTATGGAGAATCAAGGTAAATGAACAAAAGTGTGTCCAAGTAACATTTACTTTACGAAGAGATACTTGTTCCCCCATTCGGATTAACAATCAAGTTGTTTCTCAACATTCACATGTGAAATATCTTGGTATACACCTTGATCGACGACTTACATGGAAACACCACATTGATTCTAAGTTAACTCAAATGAAACTTAAACTAACTCAGGTACATTGGCTGATTGGTCGAAATTCAACACTTACCCTAGACTGTAAACTTTTAATATACAAGTCGCTTTTAAAGCCAATATGGTGCTACGGAATTCAACTATGGGGCACTGCTTCAGCTTCAAATGTAGAGAAAATTCAACGCAGGCAAAATAAAATTTTACGCATGATAACATCGGCTCCATGGTACATCAAAAATTCAAATATACATCGTGATTTGAATATGCCACTAGTGACTGAAGAAATTGCAAAATACGCTGGCAAATATTTAACAAAACTCGAGTCACATCCTAATCCGCTTGCCCGTAATATTTTGAACTTTACTGGACACATCCGCCTAAAAAAGAGGGACACAATGGCTCTTATTCACAGCACTCCAGATGGGACTTCTTGAAAATACTTTTATTTTTTTCTTTTTGATTATCACTACTTACATATGTATTATATATAACTACTACTAAGCTTATGTCCGACATTGGTCGGGCCTAATTATATTGTTTAGATTTAAGATTTGAATACTTATTGTTAGTTCATATATGAAGATACAATAAATAAAAAATCATGCATTAAAAAAAAAAAAAAAAAAAAAAAAAAAAATTCTAAGTGAAGAGGTATTAAGAAAGACGGAGCAATAATTTTAAGAAAATTGGTTGAAAAAAAATAGCATTTTGTTTGCAAAAAATCTAATTTTTGGATGTGGCAAAAACATTGCACTCTCTTTTTGTATATTTTCTGGACTTAACAAACTTGTTGTTAGTAACTTGGATAAAACTCTTGACATCCTACACATAGATGAAGGCAGAATAGTAAATTTTCTAAAAATTTTCAAATTTTCCTAACACAATTTTTTCCCAAATAAATTTTTTTTATAAAATTATATATAAGAAAACATTTTAATTTAATTCAATAGTATGAATTTATTTTTGCAAACTTAGAATTAATTATTCTCATACCTTCAATACTTTTCGAAATACTTAAAATCAAATTTTGATTATACAATTAAATTTTCTACATTTTTGTGTTTTTGCCTAAGCTGTTGATCTCGGTTTCTTTGGTTCAAACGTTGCTGATTTTTTTTCTATGTAAACATATATTTAGAAAACTAAAATTGCAAAATTATTCCTTGCTGCAATTTTTGAGATATCAAAAATATTTTTTTATATATGAAGCTGAATGAAGTTCTCTTTTGAAAACAAGAAAACCAAACGACTTTTGCTAAGTACTAAAGAAGTTATGTACTAACGACTAAAAAAATCCATGGTAAAAAAAATGTTCAAGTCAAATAACTTGGAAACTGTAAGAGATAATGTGCTGCATGTTTTATTTCTGTTTCTTAACTTTGATTGTCCTTCTAAAAAATTATCAGGATCGGTCGATATTTACAAAAGTTACAAGCTCCAAAAGAATTTTGAGACCCGCAGTTTCTAACTTTGATGCTCTTTGGAGTTGTCTTACAACAGAGTGCCTCCAATTATACTGCCTCAAGTTCAACACTTTTTCTTTTTAAAACAGTTGGTTTCATCGAAATCGGTTGACTAGTTCAATAGTTGCGTAAAATCAACACTTTTTTATTTCAGGCTACTGTGCATTGGTGAAACAAACAAACTCTTTTTCACATTTATAATATTAGTAAGGATACAGTAGATTAAGATTAAAAAAATTTGGGCCTTGGTAACTCAAATTATTTGAACACACCATATTGTAAAACAGGAGGAAAAAAATATTTCGACATGACAACTTTCAATGTAAAAAAATCGCAGATTTTTAAACTTTTCTAGGTGCTGTCCCGTTCCTGATGCCAGGTTTACTGCTTATACATATATCACAAACAGCAACCCAATAAAGTTTTATTTTTGCTCTAAACGTAGTATTATTAATGTATTATACAAAACTGCCAACAGAAAACATTTAACATTTCCTTATTGCATCCTACTTCAAAGCCGAGCGGGTGTCACTTTCTAGATCCTGGAAATGCCATTATATCGCAATAAACCCCCTTTTTAAATGCATTTTTAATTTTATTTTTCTTATATCTTTTTTAAATAAAAAAATTTGATTTTCACAAACTGCTAACTTGCAACTATTCAAAAATATTGCTTATCAATTAACAAACCTCTTATTTATTGAGTCATACTTACATATTTCATACATACTACAACCATTATAACACCTACGCTGTTTCATAATATGCTTAATTTGTTTGATTTTTACACTTTAATACTAACATCATAAAAAGGTGTGCAATCTACCGCAAAATTAAGTTCATCTGGATGTGGTATTACAGACAATTCCGTGGGTCCTGCCTCGGTTATGGTTGGAAATTTAGTGCAAGGAAACCGACTCGCTATCGCTCATGGACGTAATCTTGGACTATGTGAGGACAACGAAAGAAAGGTATTTATAAAATATAAATTTAACCAAACTATATTGTTAAACTATGACATATTTTATTAATAACACTGTTCTGCAAAAAATAAAGAATTAAGAACCCCTGACACCTTTTCAGCTGATTCTTATGAAAATTTACCTCCTAAATCCGAATATGATCTCCGTTATTCCCCATCATGCACCATTTTCCAGGGTTCACCCGCATTAATTTCGATGATCTTATGGCCCTGAATTCAATTTAGAATGTATAAAAAATTATTTTAGCTGTTAAATTTTACTATAGCTCTGCGCTACCACTTTTATCTAGCTTCTGTCCACTGAAATCCATTTCTACCGAGCGTAAAATCAATATCTCGGTGTTGTGCACGAGGATTCGGTGCTCTTATTGTCTAAATTGAGTAAAACCGTTGTAACTTCCAAGCTTCTTAAAACTGCTTATAAAATCTACTTTGGCGATCAGGACAAGCATTGGGCTCCCAAAAATTTGCTGCACTACTTGTTACAGTAGCTCGACCGAATTACTTAAAGGGACCCGTAAATCATTATCATTTACTGTGCCCATGTATCATTCTCATGTACTATTGTATGACTTCTATCAACGGGATCTCTGGAAGAAGTAACCCACTATTGAACATTCGAATATTCCTTCAGCTCTACGACCAGTTCCTCACAGCGCATCTTTGCCAATTCCAGTCCCCCAAAGATCTATAAGCTAGAAACAGATTTCGAAGACTGAGATTCAGCCTGGATCATCAAATGAAACGTGCAAATATTATTAGGATTTTCAAGTTGATATAGCCCGTCGACAACCTCATTTCATCACTTAGTCGGAATTGAATGCTCTCTTTAGTGATTTGAAATTGTCTAAGAGTAAATATCAGCTGATTCGGTCTCGATTTCAGCAGTGGAATCTCGTAGAAAATGCAGCAAAAATCTCTTCTCAGAGGACCAGACAGTGAACCTTGAAAATATTTATTTCGAAGGACGAAAGTAACTGTTCTGTCCTGATTCAAATGAATTAATGACAAAACTGAAGGTACCTTGTGACTCTGACAAGTAAAGACTGTTGGAAAGTTGTACTGTTGGTCAATGGAAATCAGTTATCATCAGTACAACTTGCAAGTGCTGTAGATATGAAAGAGATCTTCGAAAACATCAAACGAATCCTTGATAAAGTATTAAAGTTATCGTGATTATAACTGGAAAATTAATGCTGACTTAAAAGTCGTTGCTCTACTTATGGACTTACAATCCAGATTCACAAAAATCTTACGTGAGTGTGACATTACATTATACGAAACTGGCCACTACGAGAAAGTTTAACTCCCGACCACAAAAATGTTGCCCACGATCCACTAGTACCGAAGGCAAAATATTTATTTGCCAATTCTCCACATCGAACTCGGTTTGATAATGCAGTTCGTGAAAGTAATGGACAAGGCAGGTAATGGATTTAAAATTTTAAAAACTAAATTTCCCCGGCTTAGTGTCGCTAAAATCAAAGAAGTAGGTTTCGTGAGATCCCAAGTCAGACCACTTTTCCAAGGCTCAACATTAGTTGAACTCCTGAATTGAAAAAAAACGAACTTGGCATGCATTTCAAAATGTGTTTATAAGATCCCAAGTCAGACAACTTTTCCAAGACTCAACGTTAGTTGAACTCCTGAATCTAAAAAAACGAACTTGGCATGCATTTCAAAATGTGTGTGAGCAAATGTGTGGGTAACAAAAGTGGTAATATGTTCAGGAGTTTGTAACGAATTTGATCTTTTCAGGCTCTAACTTGCAAGAAGCATGCTATCTAAACATTCCGGCCGTGCTCAGAGAAAACGGGTTAGTTCTTGCCCCCAACAAATTAGACTAAAGTTCTGAACATGTATATAAAAATCAGGTAGCTAGCAATAGAATCGTCCACAAAAAGAAAAACAATAAAAAAACGAACACAAAAAAAATACGAAGCCTCAGTCGAAGGGATTAAGATGTGAGTCCCTCTTTTATTTTCTTCACCCTCCCATACCTTTCTATCTATGATAAAATTATTCAGACGGCCCTACAAAACTTACCTAATGTTCACCTTAACTTTTCGTGAATATGAAGATTTCAAATTAAGATTTCATTATTGAAATTAATTTAAAGGTTTTTTTTTAACTAAGTAATTAAATCTAATATATGTGTAAAAGTTAAAAAAATTAATGATTTAATTGTATTAAGTGCCTGACTAATGTTTGAAATATTCATTAAAGTTAACATTCCTAAAATTATAAAATTTATGTTAAATTATATTTTTTTTTCTTCTGCAAAATTAACATTATATGCTAACAACAACTCACAAAAAAATGTGTAAATTAATGTAATAAACGTAATGTTACATGGACAAAAAAATTAAAGAAAAAGCTCATGTTTAATAAATTATGTTATTGCACATGTATGTAATATAAACAGTTAACATTGACGACTCTAATATAGATTGTGGAAGCACACATATACATGTATGTATATACATACATATATATAAGTACATGTACATATGTATGTATCTTTGCTTGAGTGAAAATTATAATAATGCAATTAGTAATAAAAAATAAACTCACCAATTTTTGTATCCATCGCAGACTTCAAGCCTGATGTCTGATGATGCTGGAGTTGTAGATTGCGTATACGTATATACGCTGTCAGTGCTGTCAAATATACTCTTAAATTATAATGAATAAATAACTCAAAAGTTTAAAGCAACATAACAAAAAATTTTAATATTAATTATTTGATTAATATTTATTAATGATGCAAACACATATCGGATTCGAATTTAAATGATTTCGTGAGTTTACATGACGAAATTTAATCTAACCGATACTTGACTTAATGGAAACTGATTCGTGGTTCTATTTTGCCCAAAAGTTGATCTTGGTACTCATTGGTATATACAAATTCCTTATATTGGCTATATAAGCCATAAAACAACAATGTGTAGACTCCAATCATATATTAAAATTCCTATGTCCTTTGCTCTGTGGTAGAATTTATTGAATTGAAAAAAAACGACCTTGGCATGCATTTAAAAATGTGTTTGTAAGATCCCAAGTCAGACAACTTTTCCAAGACTCAACGTAAGTCGAACTCCTGAATCTAAAAAAACGAACTTGGCATGCATTTCAAAATGTGTGTGAGCAAATGTGTGGGTAACAAAAGTGGTAATATGTTCAGGAGTTTGTAACCAATTTGATATTTTCAGGCTCTAACTTGCAAGAAGCATGCTACCTAAACATTCCGGCCGTGCTCAGAGAAAACGGGTTAGTTCTTGCCCCCAACTAATTAGACTAAAGTTCTGAACATGTATATAAAAATCAGGTAGCTAGCAATAGAATCGTCCACAAAAAAAACAATAAAAAAACGAACACAAAAAAATAATACAAAGCCTCAGTCGAAGGGATTAAGATGTGAGTCCCTCTTTTATTTTCTTCACCCTCCCATACCTTTCTATCTATGATAAAATTATTCAGACGGCCCTACAAAACTTACCTAATGTTGACCTTAACTTTTCGTGAATATGAAGATTTCAAATTAAAATTTCATTATTGAAATTAATTTAAAGGTTTTTATTTTAACTCAGTAATTAAATCTAATTTATGTGTAAAAGTTAAAAAAAATTAATGATTTAACTGTATTAAGTGCCTAACTAACGTTTGAAATATTCATTAAAGTTAACATTCCTAAAATTATAAAATTTATGTTAAATTATATTTTTTTTTCTTCTGCAAAATTAACATTATATGCTAACAACAACTCACAAAAAAATGTGTAAATTAATGTAATAAACGTAATGTTACATGGACAAAAAAATTAAAGAAAAAGCTCATGTTTAATAAATTATGTTATTGCACATGTATGTAATATAAACAGTTAACATTGACGACTCTAATATAGATTGTGGAAGTACACATATACATGTATGTATATACATACATATATATAAGTACATGTACATATGTATGTATCTTTGCTTGAGTGAAAATTATAATAATGCAATTAGTAATAAAAAATAAACTCACCAATTTTTGTATCCATCGCAGACTTCAAGCCTGATGTCTGATGATGCTGGAGTTGTAGATTGCGTATACGTATATACGCTGTCAGTGCTGTCAAATATACTCTTAAATTATAATGAATAAATAACTCAAAAGTTTAAAGCAACATAACAAAAAATTATAATATTAATTATTTGATTAATATTGATTAATGATGCAAACACATATCGGATTCGAATTTAAATGATTTCGTGAGTTTACATGACGAAATTTAATCTAACCGATACTTGACTAATTGGAAACTGATTCGTGGTTCCATTTTACCCAAAAGTTGATCTTGGTACTTATTGGTATATACAAATTCCTTATATTGGCTATATAAGCCATAAAACAACAATGTGTAGACTCCAATCATATATTAAAATTCCTATGTCCTTTGCTCTGTGGTAGAATTTATTGAATTTATTTGATACTCAAATTCCCGTTTTGGCTAATAATTTGAATTTTCTCAAACAAAATATCTTGCAGCTTCACGTAAACCTGATGTGGTTTTAAAATAGGAGCTAAAACACAATATACATACATATAAAATCTTCATAGATTATTTATATTATCTTTAAAATTCTTACCATCAGCAGTAAATATAACGCAAATTGCAATTAAATTTAAAGTTTTTAAAATTACGCCACAGCTCCAATAAATTTTATATAATTCGTTCTTTGAAAAATACATTTTATTTTGATATTAAAATCACTGTTATACACGACTATTGTCACACAATTTTTCTGTTAATGCCAACAAAAAAAAATATATAATTAAAATTTTGTTTACAGAATATCCAAAACTACCCGATTGAATTTTTATTTATTTTTTTATATTTTTATAATTTTTATTTTTTTTAATATCTAAATTAAATCTATTGTACAGTAAAAACCAAGACAAAGCCTTACAAGTTGCTGTCAGGCTATAAGGTGTGTATGTAAAATTTCTCAGGTGTGAGTGCACTCTTGCACTTCCTCCATTTGTGAACTTTTTCTTGCAAAGTTAAGAGCAGATTCTGATGAACAAGGGTAACGATTTCAAAAAGATTTTCCAGAAAGTGGAATGCTAGCATGTTGGCTATACTGCTGGTCTATTGTAAGAGAAACTTCAACTTTAGACTACAAGAGAAAAGCAAGCACCACATGAAGGTAAAGATGAAGAGTTTGGATCCGAAATATGTTAAAAAAATTGTGAAAAATTTATAAAAAGTATTGTTCAATAAATTTAAAATTTTTAAATTACCTAAGTAAATAAAAAAGTAGGGAGAAGTAGTAGTCCCCCGAAAAAGATGGGTGATAAGGCAAAACGGAGTTCATATTCAGTTTCAGGAGGTAATTTTACATAAGAATCATTCGAAGCGGTCTCATGGCCAATTTTAGTGCAGAACGGTGTAATTTAGTGTCTATTTTCGTTTTCGCGCACCTATTTCAAGATATCAAAATAATAATTGGTAAAATAATTTAAATCGGTGGTCACAAGTAGAAAGGAGAAGGTAACAACAAAATAATAAACAGTACAACTGCTTGTAAAACCGTTATTTTTTACACTATTGCAATAAAGTTTTGTGACGAAGTGTATTTGTAGTTACTTGTGATCATCGATATGTATGTGTAAAGGGAAAATTTTTCGCGATTTATGTTCTATTGGTCATCCCAAGAAATTTTGAAAAAGAAAACATAGGTCAGAAATGGTATTTTTTTTTTAATGTTTAAGAAAAGGGGCCAAACGTGTATGTTGGGGTTTTTCTGGGTCGAGAAATTAATTTTTGAAATTAATTTTTATTTTTCATTGCCGCCAGAGAGCGCTTTCGTACTTTTTTATATTATTATTTTGATTTTATAAAAGGTTTATTAATCAATTTCCGTAGAAAATTTGTTTCATAAACCTCTTATTAAACAGAAATATTTTTTATGAATAAGGCAGTAAATATTTAAAAATTTAACGCTAAAAACTATGGAGAGATGGCGGTGTTGTCATTTACGACATTTATTGGTTTCATCGTATTTAAGACTGTTTAGAAATAAGCAATATAACTTATTTTTTCAGTGTAAAAACCATACCGGATACGAGTTATGAAATTTAGTAGTATTTTACTGTGTGTCAAATAAATTTGACACATGATCTTCATGTAGAATTTTTCACCGAATCCGAATTTGAATTTACAATGGTCAAAAGTAGAACAGATTTCGAGATATTGTAAAATGACCATTATTTGTGTTTTTAATAAAGATGATATGACTTTAGTAAAATAATCTTGGTAAGTATTAAATAGATTTATTATTTCTTTTTCTACTTGAAAGAAAATAAAATTATTAAAACAGCCACGAGGTGCTTGTAAAAATTTATCAAGAAATGGCTGAAGTACAGTGGAACAAAGTTAAAATTTCACAAAAATTTTAATAATTTTTTGCAATTTTGCTTTTTTGAATTTAATTTTTTTAACCCAATAATTGATTTTTTAAGTTTTGTCACTTATCACGTTAGAAATATAATAGAAATATTTTGTGCTTAATAGAATACAGATCGGTGCAAAAATGATAAAGTTACAGAAGATTAATTAAATTATCCCACTTTTATAAAATAAAAAAAAACAAGTAAATATAGAAATATGTATATAGGTAGCATTGAAAGAGGAAGACGAGGAAAAAAAGAAAGAAGAAGAAGACAAAGAAGAAACTGAGAAGCATATAATAGTTCAATCAGAAAGCAAAAAAAACTTAGTTTTATGGAAAATATTTTCAAAAAGCATGAAAACCAAAAAAATTTTCCAACATCTTGCTTCATAAGCACCACAAAAATTTTCTGAATCAATACTTTAAAAAATTTTAATTGTTGCACAGGTCTGTATCAATAATTTGGCTTTAAATTAAGATTTAAAAAATGTCAATTAGTCGACGAGTTATAGCCAAAAAAACTATATAAACAATATGCTGAAAATCGGCATTTTATTGCAAACCTCTAAGGTCGATTAAAAAATCGGAACTAACATAAACAAACGCCGTGATACAGCTCGTCTAATTAAGCCTCTATTTTCACCCCTTTCAGAATCGACCTACATCTTGCTAACTTGAATTTGTTCCAAGTGTTATTATTATCTACCTCTCCCACAAGGAACCAACAATAGTCGCCCCTTCAAACGCTCACCATGGTCGTCGCTTTCATCGCCAAGGTTATTTGGGAAAAAATTTAAGTGTGAATGCAGAAGGTGTATTTCTAAAGACATATTAACTCCTTTTTTAAGCAAGACCTAAAAATTAATGTTAACATAATATTTTTTTAATAAATGTATTTATTTCTTGTATCATCAAATATGAACTTACAATAATTATTCAAATCTTAAATCGAAAATATAATAATTAGGCCCAACCACTGTCGAACATAAATTTAGTGATAGTTATAAATAATACATAAGTAGTGATAATCAAAAGGAAAAAAAGTATTTTCAAGCAGTCCCATCTGGAGTGTTGAACATAAGAGCCCTTATATCCCTCTTTTTTAAGCGGATGTGCCCAGTAAAGTTCAAAATATTACGAGCAAGCAGATTAGGATGTGACTCCAGCTTTGTTAAATAATTGCTTGCATATTTTGCAATTTCTTGAATCACTAGTGGCATATTTAAGTCACGATGTATATCTGAATGTTTTATATGCCATGGAGCCGATTTTATTAAGCGTAAAATTTTGCTTTGTCTTCGTTGGATTCTCTCGACATTGGAAGCTGAACCAGTGCCCCAGAGTTGAATTCCGGAGCACCATATAGGTTTCAAAAGCAACTTGTATATCAAAAGTTTGCAGTCTGGACTGAGGGTTGAATTTCTACCAATCATCCAATGTGAGTTAATTTTAGTTTCATTTGTGTTAACTTAGAGTCAATGTGGTGTTTCTAAGTAAGCCGTCGATCAAGGTGTATACCAAGATGTTTGACATGAGAATGTTAAGCAACAACTTGATTGTTAAGCCGAATGGGGGAACAAGTATCTCTTCGTAACGTTTATGTTACTTCAATACCTTTTTTCGTATACCTTAATAAGTTTAACTATAGTTCCAGCTGGGTAATGTGTTCCTGGAGATATTGGGATGCCTCGTAAGTATTTTCATGCATACTAAGACATGTTGTATCATCAACAAATGTAGAAGTGTGGATAATATCCTTAATATCTGTTAAGACGCATATCGCAAGTATAAATCAAATACAAAACTGACCCCAGTATACCCCTCTGTGACACACCGGATGAGATATTTTCAGGCATACTCATAAAGTATCCTTCCGCAACAGTAAACTTCCGGGTAATAATGTAACTTTCCAAAAGACTTACAACGTTTATTGGAAGGTACGTCTTCAATTTTAAAATTAGGATGTCATGCAACACTTTATCGAATGCATAAGAAACGTCGATAAACAGCTCAGAACAATACTTCTTTTCTTCAAACGTTCTTCTTATAAATTGAACCAATCTATGAGTTTGCTCAATGGTGCTATGCTGACTTGTAAAACCAAATTGATGGTCTGGTATGCAAACATTATCAGTTAGAATTGGGGAAAATTTTGTCATGAGCAGTTTTTCGAAAAGATTTGACATTATTGATAGAAAACTTATTGGTTTATATGACACGGCCTTGGAAAGATCTTTTGAATTTTTGAATCATTTTAACATTGGAAAGCTTCCAGCAGTTTGGCTAATAGTCCAGTCGTAAAATGGCATTAAAAAAGAATAGGAAGATTCTAATTGCAACAAGAGGCAACTTCATCAGCAGCTGGTTACTAATTCCATCAAAACCCGGAGCTTTCTTCGGGTTAAGTTCAGCAATTAGCTTTTGTACCTCACGCGTCTTAAACTTTATTTGTTGAGGGGGTAAAGCGACTACACTCGGCAAATCAACAACACCAGTACATGTGGTTGGAGTAAATACGTATTTTAAATGGTCAGCAAATGTGTTACCTTTTTCAGTTTCGCAGCTTGTCCAACCTCCGATAGATGTGCGCAGAGGTGGTTTAAACTCAACGCGTGTTTTAAGCTTTCTAGCAGCGCGCCAAAAGCAGTAATTAGATGCTGGTGTGACATCAAGACCGTCCAAATAATTTTTAAGAGATGCGGTTTTTTCCTACACAAAATATTCCACCGCCAAATAATTCAACGAATGCAAACTCACGCTTTAACTTTAGTCGCATTGAAGCTACTATTGAGAATCTAGTGTTAACTATTAACAATTTTACTACAAATATGACTAGCATGATGCAAGAAATGTTGCGAATGCAGAATACTCTGCTTCAAGCATTAGTCAACAAACCATGAACAATAAAAAAGCAATTTTTTATTTCATATTTCCCGACGTTTCGTGAATGTTTTGTTCACTTTTTCCAGGGATTCGTCTATTTATTCCATAAATCAAAAACATCAAAAATTATAAGTAAGTTTAACAATTTATAACAATATATAACAAAAGCATAATGTTTACTTACAAATAAAAATTATTAATTTATATAATTATAAGAAAACTTTTATATACATGCTTAAAACTTTTTAAACAAATTCCAAGTTACATACATCCATATATATGTATGTACGTATGTATGTTATTTTAAATAAATAAAGCAAAACAAAAGTATCTAACACAAACGATTAAAAGTTTTTTCCAAACTGATCAGTTGTTCTCTATTATAATTTT
This sequence comes from Tachina lurida, assembly GCA_944452675.1. Lineage (NCBI taxonomy): Eukaryota > Metazoa > Arthropoda > Insecta > Diptera > Tachinidae > Tachina > Tachina lurida. The sequence continues at coordinate 71,677,950 of OX101754.1, forward strand.
GTAGTTAGCGCTTAAATTGTCGGTATCTTCTTTTTTGTTCATTGTTCTGTTAATTTTTTGTTGTATTCTTAAGCTTTCAGTTATAAATCTCTTTCTCACATTGTTTTCTTTATTAAGTATTTTTACATTTTCGAAGTCAGGTTTATGATTAGTTTGTAATATGTGTTGTGATAACGCTGTGCTCTCTTTATTTTTATTAATATCACCTTTATGCTCATTTAATCTTGTTTCTAAACTCCTTTTTGTGGTTCCAATGTAAACTAAATTGCAGTTGTTGTTGTCATTCCCTTTACAAGGAATTTCGTAAACAAGGTTGTTTTGTTGTAACTTTGGTATGGCTGTTTTAGTATTAGTAAATATTTCGCTCAATGTTTTGTTGGGTTTATATGCAAAGCTTATGTTATTTTTATTTATTATTTTTCTCATATTCTTCGAATCAGTGAGACCAGGTATGTACTTTACACTGTAAAAACATTTATCATCTTCCTTAGGGTTGCCACGCTCTCCGTAATTTTTCTTTTTGTATGCTTTTATTAGGAATTCTATTAGATTAATAGGGAAACTGTTGGCTGTTAATATATTAGTGATTTTTTTAAAATTCTGTGTGTGGAATCGATGGTCACTAATGTCAAGTACTCTTTGGATAAAATTTTTTGCTGTATTTATTATTTGGCTTTTGGGTTGAGTAGCGTTGAAGTTGATAATTCTTCCCGATGAAATATTTTTTGAATACCAGTCGAATTCTATTGTATTAATATTCCTGTATAATTTTGTGTCAAGATAAGCGATTTCACCCCTGGTTTCAACTTCTATGGTAAATTTGATTTTCGGATGATATGCGTTGAGAGAACGTAATATCTCATCCTTGTCGTCTATGTTGATTATTGCTAAAATATCATCTACATATTTGGCTATGTATTTTATATTAACGTTTTTGTTCAATAGTTCAGTCAGTGCTACGTCAAGTAAGTTATCCAAAACAATATCGGCAATTGTTGGGGAGAGGGGATTTCCCATGGGCATGCCAAAGACTTGTTTGTAAACTTTTTTATTGTAAATAAAATAATTGTTTTCGTACAGACAGAACTTTAATATATCTAAGAATTGTGTGCGTGGGATAGTGGTGTTGCTTTTTATTATATTCCATTTGTCCATTATCGTATTAACCGCTGTGCGAACCGGAATGTTGGGTAACAAAGAAACCACATCAAAAGACACTAATAAGTCGTTGTTATCAAGTTTTACGTTTTTAATTTTTTCCTTCAATTCTAATGAATTCTTTACATTATATTTTTCCGAAACTATATTTTTAAGAATATTACCCACAAATTTACTTAATTGGTAACATGGAACTTGGAAAGATGACACTATAGGTCGTAATGGCATGCCTTCCTTATGTACCTTAGGTAATCCATAAAATCTGGGAGCAGTTGCTGCAGAACAAAAAAGCTTCAATTTTTGCCTACTATCTATATGTTCTTTTTTATACAGGTCCAAAATTATTGCGTTGTTAGTTTTTATCAATTTTAAAGTAGGGTCTGCTGTAATAATACGATACGTGTTTTTATCTTCCAATATCATTTCCATTTTATTCTCGTATTCATGTTTGTTTATGGCAACTGTTTTGTTGCCTTTATCCGATTGTGTTATAATTATGTCTCTGTGTCTTCTCAAAAACTTTTTTGTATTTTCAAAAATCGTGAGAATAAGCTTCTCCTTAGCCGAGTTCCTTATGCTTCTGTTAAATTGCGCAATACCGTATGCCAATTTATTTCTAGTTGTCTCTTTTTCTTCATTGCTGTCGTCGTCGATCCTCTGGATGCATTGCTCTGCATCTGCAATAACTTGTAAAGGTTAAAAACTTTGTCTGTTGACGGGTAAAGCAAACTTTTTCCCCAGTGATAATAACCATTTGCTTTCTGGTGGTATCTCTACTTTAGTTTTGTTTTCAAAAATTTTATCCAAAGAGTACTTGACATTAGTGACCATCGATTCCACACACAGAATTTTAAAAAAATCACTAATATATTAACAGCCAACAGTTTCCCTATTAATCTAATAGAATTCCTAATAAAAGCATACAAAAAGAAAAATTACGGAGAGCGTGGCAACCCTAAGGAAGATGATAAATGTTTTTACAGTGTAAAGTACATACCTGGGGGTCGATTCTGAATTTATGATAAAAATGAAGTGATAAAAAATTTATCATATTCACTTCACTTGACAGGTAGTTCTAATAAAAAACTAAAATCAGAATCGCATTTTCAATGAAGTGATATTTTATTTTTCATTTTCACGATTTCACAGAAACAGAATCGACCCCCTGGTCTCACTGATTCGAAGAATATGAGAAAAATAATAAATAAAAATAACATAAGCTTTGCATATAAACCCAACAAAACATTGAGCGAAATATTTACTAATACTAAAACAGCCATACCAAAGTTACAACAAAACAACCTTGTTTACGAAATTCCTTGTAAAGGGAATGACAACAACAACTGCAATTTAGTTTACATTGGAACCACAAAAAGGAGTTTAGAAACAAGATTAAATGAGCATAAAGGTGATATTAATAAAAATAAAGAGAGCACAGCGTTATCACAACACATATTACAAACTAATCATAAACCTGACTTCGAAAATGTAAAAATACTTAATAAAGAAAACAATGTGAGAAAGAGATTTATAACTGAAAGCTTAAGAATACAACAAAAAATTAACAGAACAATGAACAAAAAAGAAGATACCGACAATTTAAGCGCTAACTACAAAATTATAATAGAGAACAACTGATCAGTTTGGAAAAAACTTTTAATCGTTTGTGTTAGATACTTTTGTTTTGCTTTATTTATTTAAAATAACATACATACGTACATACATATATATGGATGTATGTAACTTGGAATTTGTTTAAAAAGTTTTAAGCATGTATATAAAAGTTTTCTTATAATTATATAAATTAATAATTTTTATTTGTAAGTAAACATTATGCTTTTGTTATATATTGTTATAAATTGTTAAACTTACTTATAATTTTTGATGTTTTTGATTTATGGAATAAATAGACGAATCTCTGGAAAAAGTGAACAAAACATTCACGAAACGTCGGGAAATATGAAATAAAAAATTGCTTTTTTATTGTCATAGAAACACGTTAGGCCTAATTAGCTAAAGGAAATAGTCTTCAACTCAAATAAAAAACTTAAAACTTGGCCAAAGAAAAAATATATAGCACAACCATGAACACGTTAAAAATATGTTTCTGGAACGCAAACGGCATTCGCCAACATAAAAATGAACTTGAGCACTTCCTCACGGAAAAAAATATTGATATAATGATGGTCTCTGAGACTCACTTGACTTCGAGAAGCTGCTTTAAAATAAATGGTTACACTCTATATGATTCAAAGGACCCGAGAGGGAGAGCATGCGGTGGATCAGCAATTTTAATTAAGTCAAGACTCAAGCACTACATTCTTGACAACATTTGTGAAGAACTACAAGCAAAAAATATTGGCATAGAAAATTTTTGTGCGAATTTCGTGATATCATCAATTTACTCCCTCCCATTTACTGAACAACTGACTTGCAAAATATTCCGGATGTTATAGATTTTGGCGTCATGAAAAATATCTCTAGTTATTTAATTCAAGTTGAAGCTTCTCTAGATCTCTCGTCCGATCATTCTCCCACGATCGTTACAATTTGTAGCCCATTAAGAAGTGACTTACCTCACCCATATGTGAACATGATAAATCGTGTTAATTGTCTGCGATTCAGAAAATGTCTTAGTAGTCAATGCACATAAAACATTACGCTAAGAACAGCCGAAGATATTGAAGCTAACATTGCCAACCTTAACGAAATGATTGCTCTGGCTGCTGAACATGCTACTACCTCCCATCTGCAGACTGGGTTTAATAGAATTTATTCTACAGATATTGAACGTCTCGTATGTAGAAAAAAAGAGATAAAAGGGAACGGAAACAGCACAGATCACCTCAACATAAGACTAGATTCAAAGAGTGCACTAAACGACTCCAAGAGTTGCTTGCATATGAAAAAACTGCATATCTTAAAAATTATCTGGAAAGTCTTGATGTCACACCAGCATCTAAGTACTCTTTGTGGCGCGCTGCGAAAAGGATTAAAACACCCGTGGAGTTTAAATCACCTCTGCGCACATCTACCGGAGGTTAGGCTAGAAGCGATACTGAATTGGTAACATATTTGCTGATCATTTTAAAAATACGTATTTACCCCAAACACATGTACTGGTGTTGTTGATTTGCCGAGTGTAGTTGCTCTACCGCCGCGACCCATAAAGTTTAAGATGTCGATGTACAAAAACTATTTGCTAAGCTTAATGCGAAGAAAGGTCCAGTTAGTAACAAGATGCTGATGAGCTTGCCTCATGTTGCAATAAGAATCTTGATATTTGTTTTTAATGCAATTTCACAAATGCACATAACTGGAAACTTGCCAAGATCAAAATGATTCCGAAGCCGGGCAAAGATCTTACAAAGGCTAAGTCATATAGGCATATAAGCTTACTATCAACAATCTCAAAGCTTTTCGAAAAGCTGCTAATGACTAAATTGTCCAAAATTTTAGCTGATAATGGGTGCATCCTGGACAATCAATTTGGTTTTAGAAGTCAGCATAGCACAATTGAGCAAATGCATAGATTGGTTCAAGTTATAAGGAGGACATTTGAAGAAAAGAAGTATTGTTCTGCCCTTTTTATTGATGTTGCTCAAGCATTTGATAAAGTATGTTGCGAAGGCCTATTTTTAAATTTGAAGACATATCTGTCAATTAATATACAAAAACTTTTGGAGTTATAGTATTGATAGGAAGTTCACTGTTCTGAAAGGAGATTTCATGAGTGTGCCCGAATCTATATCTTCCGGTGTACCAGAGGGTAAGATTTTGGGGCCAGTCTTGTATTCATATCACATGTATATATGTGATATGCCTGTGAGCAATAATATACACACCTCTACATTTGCCGATGATACAGCCTGTATGAGTATGCATGAAAGCCCTTATGAGGCATCCCGCAATCTCCAGGAACATATTACTCAGCTGGAAACATGGTTGAACTTATGGAGAATTAAAGTAAATGAACAAAAGTGTGTTCATATAACGTTTACCGTAAGAAAAGATACCTGTTCCCCCATTCGAATCAATAATCAAAATATTCCTCAACATTTGCAAGTGAAAAACCTTGATCGAAGGCTTACATGGAATTTCCATATTGCCTCTAAGCTAACTCAAAAGAATCTTAAGTTAACTCAAATACATTGGTTGATTGGCAGAAATTTAACACTCAGCCCAGACTGCAAACTTTTACTATACAAGTTGCTTTTGAAACCAATATGGTGCTACGGAATTCAGTTATGGGGCAGTTCCTCAGCTTTAAATGTTGAGAAAATCCATCGAAGGCAGAACAAAATCTAACGTTTGATAACGTCGGCTCCATGATATATTAAATTTTAAAATATACATCGTAATTTAAATATGTCACTAGTGCTTGAAGAAATTGCAAAATAAGCAGGCAGGTATTTAACTGAACTCGAGTCACATCCTAATCCGCTTGCTCGTAATATTTTGAACTTGTCATATCCGCTTGAAAAAGAAGGACACTAAGGCTCTAATTTGCAACACCGCAGATGAAACTTTTTGAGAATATTTTTACATCATTCTTTTATAAATAATTACTAGCACTAAATTTGTGTTCGGCATTGGTCGGGACAATTAATTATATATAGGCTTAAGATTTGATTACTTGCTGTTAGTTCATTTAGTTTTGAAGATACAATAAATAAATATCTCGAAAACTGTTCTACTTTCGACAGTTCTCACTTCATATTTGGATTCAGAGAGGAATTTAACGATTAGGACTTTCGTATAAATTAAACAAATCTATTGCGTTTGTTAAATGGTGCTGTGCTCACTTCTGAAGCCAAATTGATAGTGCGGGATGCATCGACTTCTAATTAATTGGATCAAATTAGAATTGGGTGACAATTTTGTCATGAGCAGTTTTTTTTAAGTTTTACATTGTTGATAGTAAACTTATTGGCCGGTATGATTTAGCCTTGGTAAGATCTTTGTCCTGCTTTGGACAGCTTCCAGTGATGTGAATAGAACTCTGGTCGTAATATAGCCTTAAAAATAAATAGGAGGATTATAATCGCAATACGAGTCAATTTTATCAGCATCTTGTAACTTATTCCATCCATACTTGGGACTTTCTTAAGGTTAAGCTCTGTCTCTTCTTTTTTCACATACGAGACGTTCAATATCCGTAGAATAAACTTGATTAAACCCAGTCTGAATGGGAGGTAGTGTCATGTTCAGCAGCCTGTTTAATATTTTCGTTAAGACTGGCAATGTTAAATTCAATAACATTGGGTGTTCTTAGCTTAATGGTTTCCGTACAATGACTACTGCGATATTCTTGGAACCTCAGCCAATTAACACGACTGATAATCTTCACATATGGGTGAGGTTAATAATTTTTTAGTGGACTAAAAATTATAACGATCGTGGGAGAGTGATCGGATTCAACGCAAATGGAAAATAAACAAAATCACATCAACTTGGTTTGGATGTCAAGAATCAGAAGATTATCAAAAAATACTGCGCATTTTCTTTCCGCCCAGGAGCGACGTATGTTGTTAGTCGCTGTCGTTACATATGTATATATTTTATAGAATGGATCCTACATGTGACTTACTTATATATTAATAATAAATAGAATAGACTAATTACATTTAAGATTTATGATGTAAGTATTTTGATCCAATTACTATACTTGGAAAACATCTATATATATATGTTTTCTTCCAAGAGGTAGGGATGTTGTGAATCATAATTGAATAACTTTCGTACTCGTGCAGGGTACTATTATTTTTTTTGCGTTGGCAAATTATGTAATATCGATATTTCGTAATTGGGTCAAAAGCTAAATAATATTTATGAAATAAGTGGTTTTGTCTTCGGCTGAGGTAGCTTAATCGCGTCTAGTGTCTTCTTAGGGATCCACGAACCTTAAGTAATAAAAATACCTTTATTTATCCCTCTATGGGATTTTGTACCAAGAACTTACTTTATTGAATAAAAATATAAATGATGAAAACATGAATAATGAAAATAGCTCAAAATAACTTAGCCGTGTATCGTTGATGCAGGATCGTTGCTGGTAGGCTGGACTCGATGACTACGTTCGTCGATTGTCGTTGACGCAGGATCGTTGCTCGTACGTTCGGCTCAATGACTACGTTGGTTGAGTGTCGTTGATGCAGGTTTGTTTCTGGTAGGCTCGGCTCGATGACTTCGTTGGTTGAGTGTCGTTGATGTTGTTTCGTTTCTGGTAGGCTCGGCTCTATGACTTTGTTCGTTGAGTGTCGTTGGCGTAGGCTCGTATCTGGTAGGCTTGGCTCAATGACTTCGTTCGTTGACTAGCTAGACGTTGTAGATGTAGGTTCGGCTTATGTTGATGCAGATTCGGGTGAGTGGTTCGGTACGGTCGGTATCAGGTTAGTAAGATACCTATTTTCTACAAAACATGCAATACTTGCTTAGCCTAGGAGAACAGTCAGCTGAAGCCGCTGTAAGAACAGTCAGCCGAAGCCCCTATAAGAACAGTCAGTCGAAACCGCTCTGAAAACAGTCAACCGAAGTTGTTGTGATAACAGTCAGCCGAAGCTGCTGTGAGAACAGTCAGTCGAAACTGCTGTGAGAACAATCAACCTAAGTTACTGTGAAAACAGTCAGCCGAAGCCGCTGCGAAAATTTATCTAAAAAAAATGTGACTTACTAATCCTGGAGGTTAGTCGGCTCAACAAAAATAAATTATACGAGCTCTTACAGCGGAATTGCTTGCCAGAACCTGCTTTTAGTCGCCAAAACTACAACACTTATACATTTCATACAACAGACTGAGCAAGAATTATTTGTGTGAGGATGATGCCAATGAAGTGTACACGCAATTGCATGCTGGTATCCCAGCGAATATTCACGCATTCGGTACCCAATATTTGTTTAAGTGGTTTCATTACTTATATGCAAAATGTGTGTATATATGGTTGTGCATAGTTTGCTTGGCCATAGTTACATATGTATAGATATGTAGAGTGTGTATGTGCATTACTGTACTTATATAGATGGTTATATTTCCCATACATAATGTACGGGTGTAGATGGTTATGCATCGTATTGGTTGTGTATTGTTGGCTTGGCTATGGCTCTTTGTATGTATATAGCGGGTGTGTATATATATTTGTATTAATATAAATTCATAAGTACCTTAGTGTTGGGATAACGATAAAAAGAATAATAATATTTAAGTATAAAATTACCGGGCGCAACGACCTGAAACCACCCACTCAAATAAAGTATCTTGAACAACTGGGAGCCCATTCGATCCAAAAATAACACCAGTTGTTATGATTTTGATATAGATGTAGTTGCCCAGGATTAAGTTAATAGCTTGTGGTTTGTAGAATTCAGGATCAGCTAGGATTAGATTGGAGAATTTTGTTTTTATAGATGAATCTAAAGGCTTCGACGTTTCAATTTGAATTCGGTGAACAATTTGTGCGGTTATTTTTAATTTGAGGTGGTGATCACATAATGACCGCAAAGAAAGTTGACACATGGTGTTACTGCCGACTGTTATGGCTGTAATACTTGGTTTTGCAGCTAAGTAATTCGTGATTTTACAATACCGGGTGCAGGGATCAAGTAGAGCTCTGGCGGAGAAATGTATATCAATTGATTGTACTTTAACTAAAGCATGAGTGAAACTACATGTTGGTTGATGATACTGGATAGCCTCACTGTAGGTGATCTTCTTGACCATATGTTGTTTTTGCGCCCATTAGAGTTAGATATAGAATCATCATCGCTACGTAATAATGTGTGGTGTTTCTTCGAGCATTTATGGCAACCTTTCTTGCTTATATATGTAGTTTTTTAGTGTCACTAGGCAGTTGGGACAATAACGAAATAGTAAAACATCCCTGATTCGTTTTTCTATTGACAAGCGTGAAAAGGTCGGACAACGTTTTAACGTGTTTATTTTTTTGCACGGACGACAATAAAAGTTGTTGAATGAAACCCTTTCATGAGACCGACAACGTTTACGAGGAATTATTTCTGCATGGAAAGGTATTAGATACTAAAAAAATCTTAAAAAATACTTCAAGTATATATAATGGGAAAGTAAGTGAGGTTGATACATTTCGATATTAATAATGATAGACTTACTTGACTCGATAGTTGCTTATGCAGGCAAGACTACCAACTTAACAATCGGATATCTAAAAATTCTGCGCTGTGTATGAATATCGGCTACTCTAACTAAGTTGTCCGTGCTGGTATGGACTTGTGTTACCCGGCCTAAACGCCACTCGTTAAAAGGAAGATTTCCATTTGTTGCATTTATTGAAAAATTCCAATATCAAATAATAGGGAAAACAATAAATTCTAATTGGAAAAGGGAGAAATTTCACTCGGAATTTTATTCATGATAGCCTTGATTAATTTTTCCATCGGTGACAAAAATTAAGTTGGATGGAGCGAAGCCTTTGTCAACGATTTATAATGGATATTTGCTGGTCTTTAATTCTTGGATCTGGAGGAGCTAACATTACCCCCTCCCCCAATTAAAAAATGTGCTGGATCCGTTAAGATCCAACGGATCATTAGACATTGTGGAAATTGGTCTCGAGTTAAACATGATTCAATTCTATACAGAAGTGAACAAAATTTATCAAATGCACACAAGGCACAGTGTACCATTTCGCGAGATGGCGGTAAAAAATCTATAACTTTTGACTGAATTGGAATTTTGTATTTTTTTTGTTCGCTAGGTGAGACCATTGGCTTTAAGTTTGAGATATAAAACTTTAAAATCGACCGGTTAGAAAAGTAGTGATGATGGGTTTAAAAAGGATTTTAAGTTTTAGCTGATTTTTGGTACAAAAAGGAGGTATTAAAACTTTTTAAAAACATTTTTTTGCACGAAGTCTTATATTTTGTGTAATGCTTACAACTTATACTTATTAAAAACTTAAATTCTTTTAGAAAGTCCCAAACCTTGGCCCCCATGAAATTTTTAATATGGAGGGCCAAATGTTGGTTTTTGAAGAAGTTTGGAGTTAAAAATCAGTTTATTAAGTAGCGAACATCCAAAATCAAACATTGGTTAACATTTTCCTTAGATAAAGAGATTGTATTGAAGAAGACGTAGGTTTCTATTTAAATAAAAAAAAACATTAAGGGTCGTATTCAAAAAAACTTCATAAAGCTTTGCAATGCAATATTAAGTAAAGTTGTATTAAAAAAAATTATTATATCAAAATTCTAAAGCAGGCACCTACGTTTGTTACGACTACTTTAAATTGATATTTCCAAAATGTGTATTTTGTACCTCAAATATTTTTGTTCATATAGCACATATTGATTCATGATCAGGTATGGGCACCACTACATTGAAAACTTTGCATGTGTAGCATTGTATTTGTGTGTTTACGTTTGCAATTGTTGGTTTTATGCTCTTTGCTCTTTTATTAAAAATAATTTTGCATTGAAAGAAATTATATGACAAATTGAAAAAGGAGAATAAAAGATGATTAAATTATTGGAAAATGCTGATTATTTGTTTTATTTCTTGTTATTGTATTAAAAACAATCAGTTAAAAACAAAATCAAATACAATAATTCTCTTTTTAATAAAATTATTATTTAAAAACTGTTTATATGTTGGGCAGACGGAAAACTTTGTAAAAATGAGAAATGGAGTGTGTACATGTAGAAAATATTTTGTTTGAAGTTTTTATACGAAGAAGATTTTCTAAATTTTCAATTCGGAAAATGCAGACTCACAGCCATATGTTGTTCCAAATATTGAAAATAAGTTGTAAGTTTTGTTTTTCAGGACGGGATATTTGTTGTTTTCTATTTGACGCCAAAATTGAATTCCGAGCTCTAACGGAAGGAATGCATCTTTCTGAAGCTTTTCGAGTTCAACTTAGGCTTTTTCGTCACTGAAATTAAGTCTCGAATTTTTTCAAAATCGAGAAAGGAATAGTGAATTTTTGCAACTGGATCGTTAAAAAATGCATAAAATACTGGTAAATTGGTTCACATATCAAATTCTAAGCATATTGCTTTAGTTTTAGGAAGGAAAGATAAATCATTTTCTTTAAATTTAATAAAAAATAACTTGACAGACGACTTTTAAAACCTTCGACAGATGCAATAAGGTCAAATATTAACTTTTTCTTTCCTGGCAAGCTTATACAAAAGCAGACCACTGTGTTCGGCATTAAGTTCTTCCAGAAATGCCCGAAACTGCTTATGTACTAGTGCCTTGTGACCACTTCTTATATTTTTTATAACTTTTATTACAACGTCCATTGTCTCTTTGATGTTGCCAGACTTATTAAATAGATTTTGCTGGTGAAGAAGTCAATGAAAAGTGGGAATATTAATATAATTTTTACGTAATTGACCCACAAAGCCAATGTTAGTTCCAACCATAACATTGGCGCCATCAGTGCAAATAGACAAAAGCTTATCTTTATTTGCAAAAGAAAAAACTTTTTCATCGACTGCGTCATAAATGTATTTACTTTTCACAATGCTCCTCATTCCAATTAAAGACAACATACCTTCTGATATTTCAAAATTTCTATTTACAGATCTATAACATCTCAAAAGCTGACTAGTATCGTTTATGTCTGTACTTTCATCTAAACAAAGAGAAAAGTATACAGAATCAACAATATTTTGCTTTGTTTGAAGGAAGAGAAAAGATGATATATCTTCGGTTCGCCTTGCAATAAGAGTTTTTCTTTTCCCGGACTTTTTCATTTCCCGGGAAAGCGGGAAAGATTTTTCGGTTTCCCGGGAAATCCCGGGAATTCCCGCCCGGTACAAGACAATACAAAATATTTTTAAATACAAATTATTTCAACAAAAACAAATTAAAATTCATGAGATCAATTAAATAATAACGTTTTATGCACACATTATTCAAAAACTAATACCGTTTCCGTTCTTTATATAATAATACATAGATACCAATATTATAAAAAAGAAATTAAACGAGTATTATTAAAATAAATATTACAAAATATCCCCCTTATGAAAACATCATTGTTAAACTTAAAATTGGTTTAACAAACGAATTTTGTATGGCAAAACCAATTTTAACACATGCTTTAACTTTAACAATCGTTTTTGCATAAGGGCATATTTCTTTGGAAATAGGACTTTAGTACAGAATAAGCTGTTAATGCTGTTAACCGTACCTACTATTTACCAAAGAGAATCTGTAATTTTCTGTTATTTCCTTGCTCATTTCTGTTTTTTACTTTTATGAATTGTCGTAGGATTAAATTTTGATCGTCGCGTTCTGATTTTTCCAAATAAAGGCATCTAAGTCTCAGAATGCATGTGTACCAGATGTAAACTCGGCCTTAGTTGTTGTAAAGCTTTAGCTATTGTGATATTGCCATCACCTTATTATTGCACCATCGCATTAATAAAGTGAATAACGACACTCATCAAGAAATGTATACATACAAATTAAGTTGCCATAACAAAATCAAAAAATCCCGGGAATTCCCGCACAAATTTCCCGGGATTTCTTTCCCGGAAAATGTGCGAGATCCCGGGAAAATTTTCCCGTGAAATCTCGTATGAAAAACACTACTTGCAATAGTCCTACGAGACAAGGGAACGTTTTTTATAATTTCTGACATTTCTCTGCCTTACTCTCCAAAGCATTCCAACATGTCAGCAGTTACTTCTTTTAAGAAGGACCCATCTTCTACAGGTCTTCCTTTTTTTGCTAGTGCAAAATTTACTACAAAGGAAGTTTTGAGTTTTGCCTTTACAAGTGAGACGTCTTCTTCGCAGCTGTTGTTGTTTAGTTGTACATTATTTTGCTCTTCTATAAAAGCAAGCTTAATTTCATATAATTTAAGGAACCTTTCTTCATTTTTAAAATTGTCATAGTCTTTATGAAAGGCAAAATAATGTTTTCGGAAACAAGATTATCTAATATTTTTCAAAACCTTAAATCAAATCATGCATTCTGGTTGACCCAAAGTATTAAGACCAAAAAAATCATTTTCATATTGTGTTTTAAATATTTTTGTTTATTAAAAAGTTAAAAGAAAAATAGATAAGAAAAGTAAAAATTTTTTTAATTCAGTAATTTTTTATAATAATAATATATATAATATAATATAATATAATAGCTTGATTAAATATTTTGTTGCTTGAATAAGTTTTTTAGCATGTACATTTATCCGCTTTGTTTTTTTCTCATTTCATTACATCCGGCGCACGTCTGCTTCGTTCGAACATTTCTGCTAGACTAAGTACAATTTCGTTTCTCTGCTTCGCTCATCAATTTTGTGTATGTACACATCGTTCGCTCTTTTTGTATTTTATTTTGCATTTTGCCCTTACATGTTCATGATACATCTTAAAATGAAGCTAGGAGTGTTAGCTCTTATCTTAAATTTATTATTTCTGTAATGTTATGGAAAACATCACCAAATTATCCAAATGATTCGAAATACATAGCAAAATCCATAAAAAATATATTAAAATAAATTCAATTATACAAAAATGTGTTCGTAATGTACATACAGTCAAAACGAATGGAAAAAATCAGGATATTCAAATATTCATTTCATTCGAATAAAATAAATAGTGATCAATTTTTTTTATTCATCATATTATTTTTACTTTAACTTCATAAAAATGTTTATCTGTTTTCTGTTTTTTTATCTGTTTTTTAACGTATGTTACTTTACTTTAAGATAATAAACATTTATTTAATAATATATAAAAAATTATTAGAATACTTGAATGAAATTCTATTCGATGTTGTACATCATAAGCTGTGAATTGGTTGTTGAACACGGTGGAGTTACCAGTATTTATTATTAAATTACAAAATAATTAAAGTTGTCTTTTGAATACAATTTCTTAATAAAGCTATGTTAGCCTTAAAGTGCTTGGTAACTACTATGAACTTTAAAGCTCAAGTAAAATATTTTTTGTGAATACGACCCTAAGAGTTTTCATGAGAACGCTTAAAATTGCCATTCCATCAATTTTTAATTTAAAAACATATACATATATGTATTTCTATAAAAATAAAAAAGTGTGTGTGTGTCTAAAAATGCCTAAAAGAATCCAAAAAAGCAAGAAGTTGTTGTTTACAAACACACAATTGCACAGCTTAAGTTTAAGAGTCAAAAATATTGGGCAAACTTCACAGGTTTGTGTAAATAAATATCTATACAAATTTTGACATTTTATTTACGAGAGTGTAAAAATGCACAATAGCACTTATTATAAATAGTATACGTTGTAATTAAAAACGGCAACCTTGTCTTAGAGATGGCATTTGTTAGCAAATATTTATTCTTATCGTTTTATCTATGTAATTGTATTCGTGTATTATATGTAATAATTATGATGTGTAAATGCAAATGTGTGCTATGTAAAAGAAAAGAAGCGGTTCTTCACAAGTGTATTGGTAGCATAAAGGCAGAAAATAGACAAAGTACAAGTACAGAAATTTAAGAAACCATTTTTAACAAATCACTTTGCGCCAAGACACTTAGCAAGATACCACGTAAGTTCATATTGTCTTCATATGTAAATTACTTAATTAATTATTAAATTCTAGAGAATAAACCCACGCCCACGTCACACATTACCCCAATTAAACTTTGTGTTTTATTTGGAAGTTTATTCTCGCTGAGGCGCAAAGGGACAACAATTGTGATCATTGGATCACAATTATTTTATTCTGTGTTGCATTTGCGAGATATTTGGGGACGTCAGATGTAACAGGTTCATGTTGGATTCGGAGACAACGCCAAAAAGAATAAGCCATAGAAGTACAAAAGGCATTCCTCCTGCAAGATTTGAAAGCTTTGTAAGTGAAATGCCAAATAGTCAGCCTCAAAAATCAGTTTTGCTGCAGGGGAATGTAGATACGTCGCAACCAACAAGACCACATCAAAATGCCAGTTCGTCCAACAGTTCAAGTATAACAAATGCACAGTCACAACCGCCTTTACAGCCGCAAGCGCAGCCGCCGCTTCAAGCTCAAAATCAGCTGCATAGCCAACAGCCGTCAAGCCGAACAATAGAACCGCAGCAAGTACCGCCTGAACTTGTGTCTACAATGGCACGTGAGTTTGAGAAAAAGTTATCCGATATGAGAAACGAGTTTCAAAGACAGATGCACGCCATGCAAGAATTAATGAGATCAAACGTGCAACAGGTAAATAATACTGTTTTACAATTACGAAATGAACGCCGCTCGGAAAATATGAGTACAGTCGAGCAACAAGATATGCCAGTCAGAGAGTCGCCAGTACATAGTGAGAATAGTGTTAGATCAGTGGAACAACGACAAAAGAAAATCTATCCACTGCCAGCGTTTACAGGTAAGCCCGAAGAATGGCAAAGTTTTGCCGAATCATTTGAAAGCACTACTAGGGAGTTTAGTTATTCGAATCTACACAACATTATGCGCCTTCGAGAAGCCATATCGGGAAATGCCAGAGAGACCGTAGAGGCACTCTTGTCCAATTCAGCCAATGTTCCAGCCATTCTAGAAACTTTAAAAGAAACATACGGTAGACCCGAGCAGTTAATACGAAGTCAAATAGAAAAAATGAGACGCATGCCGCCAATAGCTGAAGACAGGCTAGATCAAATAATTGATTTGGCCAACAAGGTCACTAACATGACCACATTTTTAAAAAATGCAAACGGTGAACATCATTTATCAAACCCTACGCTTTTAAGTGAAATGGTTGGAAAGCTGCCTATTACCCGCCAATTACAATGGGCTGAAAAACATATTTCCCTCCAACAGCCCGCCACAGTGTTAGATTTTAGTGAGTGGTTAAATGGTATTCGTCGTATTGCAAATGTAGTTTCGGACTCACTTCCAACCATGCCCGTGCAAAAGAGACCTTTAACAAACACGTCGATTCAAGGTAGCTTTAATAAAACAGCTAGCCACAAATTTGTTCACGTCACTGTAGCCGAAAGAAAATGCATGCTATGTAGTGGTGAGTGTGCCGACCTTGAACGTTGTAATTCTTTCAAGGCACTTTCCGTTGAAGCGCGTTGGCAAAAGGTTAAAGATTTGAAAGTTTGTTTTTCTTGTATGAAAAAGGGCCATAGAACTACAGAATGCTACAAAAAGAAAAGGTGTGGTGTAAGCAGCTGCAGTAGACATCATCACCATATATTGCACGGGGCAGAATCGTCATCTGTAATTGAAAGTACACAAAGATTAATTGCCCCTTCCACAAGTTTAAATGCCAATTCTAAGGATGATCATGTAAGCTGCCACTATGACGAAACTTTAGGCTCCAACAATGTGTTATTTCAAGTCATACCAGTAAAGCTGTACAGCAAAGAAAGAGAGATTAGTACTTATGCCTTTATTGACGATGGATCGAACGCTACAATTTTAGATAGCCAAGTAGCACGCCAACTGGGTATAATTGGTAAGAAAAGTACATTAGAATTATATTGGTTAAACCGCGAAAAAGCCTCAGAGTCGACAGAAATAATAGAATTGGAAATAAGCGGCATTGAAAGGAATGCAAAGAAATACAAAATGTCAAACGTGTACACATCTGATAGTTTAGTGTTGCCAACTCAGTCGTTTTATGCTGACGAGTGTATGAAAATAAACAAATATCTAAGTAAGAAAATGTACAGCCAAAGATTATTATAAGTCTTAACCACGCTTATCTTACGGTTCCAATAGAAGTTCCAAAAACAGGATCTGGTCCAATAGCAGTTAAAACAAGGCTGGGATGGTTAGCATATGGGCGAGTTAATAATTGCGTGTCAAATGCCCCACATAGGATGTGCCTGGCTTATATGAAAGAGGACGATAATATGGAGTATATGAATAAGCTTGTTTCTATTTATTTTTTAATAGAGAGTTTCGGTATAAAGCCAGATATAAAGCCGCCTGTTTCAAAAGATGATGCCCTAGCTCTAGATATTTTAAAGAATACAACAAGGAAAGTAAACGGCAGATATGAAGTTGCCTTGTTGTGGAAAGAAATGTGTCCTGTATTTCCTGACAGTTTCGAGTTAGCGCTCAAACGACTAGAAGGAATCGAAAGAAAAATGTCACGAGACCCTGTCTTTGCAGTCGAATACTGTGAGAAGATTGAAGAATATATAGAAAAAGGTTACGCTGAACAGTTAAGTGAGATGGAAGCCGAGATACGTACTGCCAAGACGTTTTATATCCCTCACTTTGGAGTAAAAAATCCCAACAAAAGTGGCATTAGATTAGTTTTTGACGCAGCCGCAGAAGTGAAAAATGTTTCACTAAATAAATTGTTGTTGGCAGGCCCTGATATTAACCAACCGCTTTTAGCAGTTCTTTTCAAGTTTCGTCAGGCTCCAGTAGCTGTCACCGGCGATATAAAAGAGATGTTCTACCAAATTGCCGTAATAAAGGAAGACTGCGACAGTCAACGATTCATATGGAGAAAAGGTAAGCCAGAAAACCCGCTGGAGACGTATGTTCTGAAGAGGCTCATTTTTGGAGCGACATGTTCGCCTGCTATTCCACAGTATGTCAAAAACTTTAACGCAAAGACCTTTGAAAATTTATATCCCAGAGCTGTTCATGGAATTTGTGAGCGTCACTATGTTGACGACTATGCCGACTGCTTTCAAACAGAAGATGAAGCCATTAAGGTGGTAAACGAGGTAATTGAAATACATAAAGCAGCCGGGTTTAACTTGCGTCATATAAATTCTAACTCAGAAAAGGTAAGAAATGAATGTGGTGGCTATACCGAAGAAGCTGTACAAATAGAAAAAGACTCTGAACGTATATTGGGTATGCATTGGCTTACTAAAGCAGATAAATTTGTGTTTAAACTAAAGTGGACCCGCACCACAGCAGAAATTATCGACCTTAATCGCAAGCCAACAAAAAGGGAACTCTTAAGAATACACATGTCCATATTTGATCCGTACGGTTTTCTAGTAAACTTTATGGTAACAGCCAAAATTATAATGCAAGCCGTCTGGAAAGCGGGAATTTCATGGGATGAGGAAATCTCAGACGAACTATATACGTATTGGAAATCGTGGATAAAAGAACTGCTCAAAGTACAACAATTTGAAATACCAAGACTTTATGGCCCAACGTTTGAAACAGCATTTATTGATTTGCATATCTTTGCAGATGCAAGCGAGCAAGCTATGGCTGTCGCTGCCTACTGGCGTGTTGTTGCAGCTGGTCAAATAATTGTGTCATTGGTGAGTGCGAAAAGTCGATGTGCACCGATTCGATATCATACTATCCCAAAAATGGAACTGCAAGCAGCAACAATGGGTGTTCGCCTTGTGCAGGCAATAGTGGTAAACCACAATGTTAACGTTCGTCATTGTACTTTGTGGACTGATTCATATACAGTCCTGAGATGGATCCGGTCCGATCACAAGAAGTACAAGCAGTATGTAGTAAATCGTGTTGCTGAAATTCTTGAAAGCAGCTCAGTCGAGCAGTGGGAATGGTGTCCTGGAAGTTTAAATCCTGCCGATGATGGCACCCGGGCAAAGTTTGAGCATCAGTATAATAATAATGGCATATGGAAGCACGGTCCCGAATTTTTAAGTAAAGAAGAAACACACTGGCCTCAAGAGATTTTCGGACCATACGCAGATGATTTTAGCAGCGAAGAGATGAGATCAAAATTCGTTTTTGTTGCCGTACAGAAGGTAGGTTATATGGTACCTAGTATTAATAGATTTTCCAAGTATTCGAGGTATAAGCGGGCAACGGCCTGGATGTTGCGGTATGTAGAAAACCTCAGAAGAAGTTTTAAAGGACAAAATTCTATAAAAGGCCCCTTGACAGCTGACGAAGAAAGAGCAGCAGAATTATATTTATGCCGCTGGGCGCAAATAGAATCATATCCAGATGAACTAGCCAGTATTATGAATAACACCTCAATTTCTCAGTGCAGTCCATTAAAGATGCTAAATCCCATTATAGGGGAGGATCGACTTATTCGATGTAACAGCCGCCTAGAGAGAGCTGAATGTCTACCATTATCAGCTAGAAAACCAATAATTCTGCCAAACAGTAGTAAATTAATAGTGCAGTATTACCACAATAAGTCTCAACATATAAATGCTTCTACGATCATATGCGAAATAAGACAAAGCTTTTGGATACCATCATTGTGCCGCCTAGTTAACACAACTCAGTCCAAGTGCATGGTATGTAAAATAAGAAGAGCTAAGCCAATACAACCGCAAATGAGCGCTCTGCCCGTCGATCGAGTACAGCCGTACGTGCGCCCGTTTACGTACGTTGGAGTAGATTTGTTTGGTCCCTTTTATGTCAGTATAAGACGCGCAAGAGAAAAAAGATGGGTTTGTCTATTTACATGCTTAAGTGTACGAGCCGTTCACCTAGAAGTGGCCATGGACTTGTCGAGTGATGCCTTCATATTGTGTCTTAGAAATTTTATGAATCGAAGGGGTGTACCACTCCAAATAAGAAGTGATAATGGCACAAATTTTGTCGGAGTAAACAACGAACTAAAAGGCACTACACATTTTCTAGATCATGATGACATCACCTCGCGACTTGCTCCTTTGGGTATCAAATGGATCTACAATACCCCGGCCAATCCAGCCCAAGGAGGAATATGGGAACGCTTAGTTAAGTCCATTAAAAATGTTTTATTAAATATGTTGAAGGACGAGGCACCGAAATTGGATACCTTCAACAGTCTGCTTATTGAAGCTGAATGTATAGTCAATGCTCGGCCCCTTACACACCTTCCAGTCACCCCCATCGAACCCGAGCCATTGACACCCAACCACTTTTTACTGAGTTGTACTAATTCAACACACTCAATATGTTTACGCAAGCAGTGGAGAATCTTAACGAATTTGAAGAATTGTTTTTGGAAAAGGTGGATAAGGGAGTACTTACCTGAACTCACGAGGCGAACGAAATGGTGTCTGCCGGCCCAAGGCCCTATGAAGGGAAGTCTGGTTTTAATTTGCGATATTGATGCCCCTAGATCACGATGGAGACGTGGAAGAATTGTCGAACTATACTATGGCAAAGACGGTACAGCCAGATCAACCTTGTCTTAGAGATGGCATTTGTAAGCAAATATTTATTCTTATCGTTTTATCTATGTAATTGTATTCGTGTATTATATGTAATAATTATGATGTGTAAATGCAAATGTGTGCTATGTAAAAGAAAAGAAGCGGTTCTTCACAAGTGTATTGGTAGCATAAAGGCAGAAAATAGACAAAGTACAAGTACAGAAATTTAAGAAACCATTTTTAACAAATCACTTTGCGCCAAGACACTTAGCAAGATACCACGTAAGTTCATATTGTCTTCATATGTAAATTACTTAATTAATTATTAAATTCTAGAGAATAAACCCACGCCCACGTCACACATTACCCCAATTAAACTTTATATTTTATACTACATAAAATAAGCCGTGTTTTATTTGGAAGTTTATTCTCGCTGAGGCGCAAAGGGACAACAATTGTGATCATTGGATCACATACGTAAACTTTTATTACTAATTTTTAAACTTAAATTTGATTAAGGTACATAAAATTTTAAAACGATAAAATAACAATAAATCTAGGGTTTTGAAAAATTACTATTATATAAACATTTTTAGTATATATTTCTTCTAAATACCTTGAACTTTCATCTTCGTGAAGTATTTTAGCTTCTACGTCTAATTCATACATCTGGAAATGTTTCATGTTCTGTCTGTAGTGTTTGTTTCGTTTTGCTTACGCTTCTCCAGACAGATCTCCTATTGGTATTCGCAGCATACTGTGTGGAATTATTTGTTCCCCATGGTACAACATTTTGTGAACTCTGGATGGAATATATTTCTAAGAGTATGATAATTATTGGATAAATTTCCGCATTGATATTCTGAAGTTTGCGTCTTCGAGTTCTTTCACTACATCCGTCAATTGTCTTTGCTGGTCGACCCTGTTTTCTACATTCATTGGTATTTGAAGGGAAAATTACGAAAAAAATAGTTCCTTTGACAACCATTCATGGTGACCTTCGTACATCCTTTGCTTGCTGTAAGATAATTGGGCCTACCATTTTTTCACTGTTTATCCATAATTTATAATTTTTTGTTTATGTAGCTCAATTTCTTCTGTTTTACATATGTTAAAAAATTTATTGCTTAGCATATGCAATTTGACATCGTGTACATCCTTTTACTAGACGAAAATATCAGCGGGATTCTATAAGGGTACGAGTACCTATTTAGCAATTTTTTAAATTTTTTTTTCATATATATACTTATTTATTGTATCTTCAAAAATGAACTAACAATAAGTAATCAAATCTTAAATCTAAATATAATTATTAGGCCCGACCAGTATCGGACATACACTTAGTGATAGTTATAAATAATACATAAGTAGTGATAATCAAAAAGGAAAAAAAGAAGTATTAAGCAGTCCCATCTGGAGTGTAGAGTATAAGAGCCCTTGTGTCCCTCTTTTTTAAGCGGATGTGTCCAGTAAAGCTCAAAATATTACGGGCAAGCGGATTAGGATGTGACTCGAGTTTTGTTAAATATTTGCCTGCGTATTTTGCAATTTCTTCAGTCACTAGTGGCATATTTAAATCACGATGAATATTTGAATTTTTAATGTACCATGGAGCAGATGTTATCAAACGTAAAATTTTGTTTTGCCTTCGTTGTATTTTCTCAATATTATAAGCTGAAGCAGTGCCCCATAGCTGAATTCCATAGCACCATATTGGCTTCAAAAGCGACTTGTATATCAAAAGTTTGCAGTCTAGGCTGAGTGTTGAATTCCTGCCAATTTTTTTTTTTTCATATACATATTTATTTATTGTATCTTCAAAAATGAACTAACAATAAGTAATCAAATCTTAAATCTAAATATAATTATTAGGCCCGACCAATATCGGACATAAGCTTAGTGATAGTTATAAATTATACATAAGTAGTGATAATCAAAAAGAAGTATTTTTAAGCAGTCCCATCTGGAGTGTTGAATATAAGAGCCCTTGTGTCCCTCTTTTTTAAGCGGATGTGTCCAGTAAAGCTCAAAATATTACGGGCAAGCGGATTAGGATGTGACTCAAGTTTAGTTAAATATTTGCCTGCGTATTTTGCAATTTCTTCAGTCACTAGTGGCATATTTAAATCACGATGTATATTTGAATTTTTAATGTACCAAAGAGCCGATGTTATCAAACGTAAAATTTTGTTTTGCCTTCGTTGGATTTTCCCAATATTTGAAGCTGAAGCAGTGCCCCATAGCTGAATTCCATAGCATCATATTGGCTTCAAAAGCGACTTGTATATCAAAAGTTTGCAGTCTAGGCTGAGTGTTGAATTTCTGTCAATTAACCAATATATTTGAGTTAATTTAAGTTTCATTTGGGTTAACTTAAAGTCAATATGATATTTCCATGTAAGCATTCGATCAAGGTGTATGCCAGGGTATTTTACTTGAGAATGTTGAGGAATATTTTGGTTGTTGATTCGAATGGGGGAACAGGTATCTTTTCTTGGGCTAAACATTATATGAACACACTTTTGTTCATTTACTTTTATTCTCCATAAATTCAACCATATTTCAAGCTGGGTAATGTGTGCTTGGAGATTGCGGGATGCCTCATCAGGGTTTTTGTGAGTACTCAAACAGGCTGTATCATCGGCAAATGTAGAAGTGTGTATGTTATTACTCACAGGCATATCACAAGTATATATTAGATACAAGACTGGCCCCAGAATACTACCCTGTGGCACACCATAAGATATAGACTCGGGTACACTCATGAAGTCTCCTTCCACAACGGTAAATTTCCTATCAACAATATAACTTTCCAAAAGCTTTTGTATGTTTATTGGTAGGTATGTCTTCAATTTTAAAACTAGGCCTTTGTGCCATACTTTATCAAATGCCTGAGAAACATCAATAAAAAGGGCAGAACAATACTTCTTTTCTTCAAAAGTCTTCTTTACAACTTGAACCAATCTATGCGTTTGCTCAATAGTGCTATGCTGACTTCTAAAGCCAAATTGATGGTCCGGGATGCACCCACTATCAGCTAAAATTGTGGACAATTTAGTCATGAGCAGCTTTTCGAAAAGCTTTAAAATTGTTGAAAGTAAGCTTATAGGCCTATATGACTCAGCCTTGGTAAGATCTTTGCCTGGCTGTGGAATAATTTTAATCTTGGCAAGTTTCCAGTTATGTGGAAAATACTGCATTCGTAAAATTGCATTAAAAATAAATAGCAAGATTCTTATTGCAATATGAGGCAAGTTAATCAGCATCTTGTTACTAATGCCATCAATACCTGGAGCTTTCTTCGGGTCGAGTTCAGCAACTATTTTTTGTAGTTCACGCATCTTAAACCTTAAGGGACGAGGGGGTAGAGATACTACACTCGGTAATCCGGCAGCACCCGTACATGAATTGGGAGTGAATACAGATTTTAAATGTTCAGAAAATAAGTTACTTTTCTCACTATCGCTTCTTGCCCAGCCTCCGGTCGAAGTACGCAGTGGTGATTTGATATCAACGGGTCTTTTAAGATTTCTAGTAGCGCGCCATAAAGAGTAATTAGATGTTGACGTTACATCAAGACCTTCTAAATACTTTTCCAGTAATGCAGTCTTTTCCGACGATAGCAGCTCTTTGAGTCGTTTAGTACATTCTTTAAGTCTGATTTTATTTAGGGGTGATCGGTGTTGTTGCCATTCTCTTCTAGCTCTCCTTTTTTCACATACAAGACGTTAAATTTCCGTAGAATAAATTTTATTAAAGCCAGTCTGCGGATAGGAAGTAGTGGCATGTTCAGCAGCCTGTTTAATATTTTCGTTAAGATTGGCAATATTAAATTCAATATTATCAGGTGATCTAAGCTGAATGTTTTCTACGCAGTGACTACTAATATATTTTTTGAATCCTAGCCAGTTGACCCTATTAATCGTTTTCGCATATGAGTTAGTTAAATCACTCCTTAGTGGGTTGAAAATTGTAACTATTGTGGGAGAGTGATCGGAGGACAGATCTACAGAGCCCTCTACGTGAATTAAGTCCCTATGGATATTTTTCGTGACGCCAAAATCTATAACATCTGGAATTTTTCTTACGTCAGTAGGCCAATAAGTAGGCTCCCCACTCGAAATGACATCTATGCCCAATGAAATTGTATTAAACAACGCTCTACCTCTAGGTGTAGCAAGACGCGAGCCCCAGTACGTATGTTTTGCATTGTAGTCACCAGCTGCCACGAAACAAGATCCAAGCGATTTGTAGAACTTCTCATACTGATCTTCGGTAACTGAAAATCTGGGAGGTGAGTAAATTGAATATATCACGAAATTCGCACAAAAATTTTCTACGAAAATATTCGTAGCTTGCATATATTCTTTACTAACGTTCTCAAGGATATAGTGCTTTTGTCTTGACTTAATTAGAATTGCTGATCCACCGCATGCTCTCCCTCTCGGGTCCTTTGAATCATATAGAGTGTAAACATTTATTTTAAAGCAGCTTCTCGAAGTCAAGTGAGTCTCAGAGACCAACATTATATCAATATTTTTTTCCATGAGGAAGTGTTCAAGTTCATTTTTATGTTGGCGAATGCCGTTTGCGTTCCAGAAAGATATATTTAACGTGTTCATGGTTTGTTGACTAATGCTTGAAGCAGAGTATTCTGCATTCTCAGC
The DNA here is from genome assembly GCA_944452675.1 of Tachina lurida. Lineage (NCBI taxonomy): Eukaryota > Metazoa > Arthropoda > Insecta > Diptera > Tachinidae > Tachina > Tachina lurida. The sequence goes on from OX101754.1 coordinate 71,702,801, forward strand.
ATTTCTTGCATCATGCTAGTCATATTTGTTGTAAAGTTGTTTATAGTTAGCACCAGATTCTCAATAGTAGCTTCAAGACGACTAAAGTTAAAGCTAGAGTTTGCATTCGTTGAATTACTTGGCATCGGCATACGATACACGTGAAGTAACTAGTTGGCTAGTTTGAGGCAGAGTGGCGAAGTAAGCATTTGTTGATTGAACTGGAGCTTATTTAGATTTTTGACCCATAGCCTGTTTAACGAAAGAATATACAGGGCATCCTCTGTAGTTAGCGGTGTGATTACCTCCACAATTACTGAATTTTTTTCTGCTTGTACTTTTCGCTTGGTACAGTTAGCAGTACCATGCAATTCACCGCAGATAACACAAACTGTAGGTAATTTGCAGTAAGTTTTTGTGTGGCCATATTCTTGGCAATTATGGCACTGTACGGGACCTGAACGCTTACGTGGCTCTTCAACTGTGATTTTTCGGTGTAAAAGGTATTTTAGACTATAAATTGGGTGTGTCTCGTTTTTTTTAACTGTATATCATTCGGCTCCAGTTCAACACGAAATAGAGGCTGGGAAATCTTCTCTCTATTGATTATATTGGTAACATTTTTTACCTTAATTCCTTGTTCGATAAGTGCACATTTTACTTCTTCGGGCTCAACATATGAATCTATGCCCTTTAATACTATTTGTAGGCCTTTAGCACTCTTAAGTTTATATGTGTAAAAATTTGTTTTATTTTTTTCAAACTCACTAACAAGTTTTCGGAAATCTTTTTCATCATATATTTGGATTTTAGTTTCATCAATATTACCTCGTTTAATTGGAATGATGTGAAAAGTATTTTCACCAATGGTCGACAGTAGATTTTTTAGAAGCGCGCTAGAATTTTTTTCTCTCAGATAAATAGGTGGTGGCTTAAAAGACTTTTGGGATGATGCAGCTAGCTTGTCGTTTTTGTCTTGCAATAATGAAAAACGATTTTGACGATTGATAGAAGATGTGCTGTTATCCCTAGACATCTTTGGGGCGGATCCAATTTTAGTAGAATTTGGGCTTCGCCCGCGCTTTAAAATGGTTATATATCTGTCCATTCCTACTTGTACCTTTGGTTTTGTACTACTGTTGTCTTCAGTAACAACTTGTTTAATTGTTGACCACGAGCCCGAAGCGGATGATATCGCTGAGTTAAATGTAGAAGTACTAGGCAATAATGTCAACGATTCACTAGTTTTGCCGTTAGAAAAAGTCTATCAGATTTTTGTTTTTTATTAAGAGCTTCAGAACTCACAGCAAGTCTATTATCAGATTTTTTATTTTTATTGTTATCATTATGAGCATCAAAACTCACAGTAAAATAGGCATTTCTGCCGTTAGAACTCACTTCACTATTTTTTTCCTTTGGGGAAAAATTTTTTTTTACAATTTTTTAAATTGTAATAAATAATAATTATGAAGACTTTACTTTAAATACTATAACTCTCAAGTTCTCGTTGTACCTTCATAGTGAACAGACGTAATAGCGGAATTTTTCTTACATACAAACTAAACAAATAAAAAGATCATACAAAAAATATTCGTAGTACATATTAACTTTGATAAATAAACTTTTTTTTGCTGTGCTAATATTTTTACATATAGAAATAACAAAAACAAAAAGAAAAACCGTAAACAAAAAAACACACAAAGTACCCTTAAGGAATATTCTATATGAAGAACCACACAAGCGTTCAGGACCCGTACAGTGCCATAATTGTCAAGAATATGCCCATACTAAAACTTACTGCAAATTACCTACTGTTTGTGTTGTGTGCGGCGAGTTACACGGCACTGCTAGTTGAAATAAACCAAAAGATCAAAGTGACAAAAAATGCAGTAATTGTGGAGGTAATCACACCGCTAACTACAGAGGTTGTCCTGTGTACTCTTTCGTCAAACAGACTATGAGGTAAACACCTAAATTGGCCCCAGCTCAATCAGCAAACGCTTTATCAGCCACTTTTGCGCAAGTGAGCCAACCAGTTAGTTCCCGTGTATCGTATGCCGATGCTGCTAAGACAAATTCTATTCATACACAAAATGTTTCACCACCAAATAATTCAACAAATACAAACTCGAACCTTAATTTCAATCGCCTTGAAGCTACTATTGATAATCTGGTGCAAACTATAAATAATTTTGCAACAAATATGACTAGCATGATGCAAAAAATGCTGCGAATGCAGAATACTCTGCTTCAAGCTTTAGTTAATAAACCATGAACACGTTAAAAATATGTTTCTGGAACGCAAACGGCATTCGCCAACATAAAAATGAACTTGAGCACTTCCTCACGGAAAAAAATATTGATATAATGTTGGTCTCTGAGACTCATTTGACTTCGAGAAGCCTTTTTTAAAATTATGGCTACGCCTTATATGATTTAAAGGACCCGAGAGGAAAAGCATGCGGTTGATCAGCAATTTTAATAAAGTCAAGACAAAACCATTATATTATTGATAACATTTGTGAAGAACATTTACAAGCAACGAATATTTGTGTCAAAAATTTTTGCACTAATTTTGTAATATCTTCAATTTACTCCCCTCCTAGATTCGCAATTACTGAGGATCAATATGAGGACTTTTACAAATCTATGGGCCCTTGTTTCGTAGCAGCCGGTGACTATAATGCTAAATATACGTTCTGGGGTTCGCGTCTTATTACACCCAGAGGTCGAGCGTTGTTCAATACAATTTCCAAAATGGGTTTCGATGTCATTTCGAGTGGGGAGCCCACTTATTGGCCTACTGACATCCTTAAATTTCGGGATGTTATAGATTTTGGCGTCATAAAAAATATTTCTAGGGAATTAATTCACGTAGAAGCTTCCCTAGATCTATCGTCCGATCACTCTCCCACGATCGTTACAATATGTAGCCCACTGAGAAGTGCTCTACCTTACTCATATGTGGATTTGGCTAGTCGTGTAAATTGGCTGCGATTCAAAAAATATCTTAGTAGTCATTGCACGGAAAACATTACAAAGAACACCTGATGATGTTGAATCTAACATTGCCAATCTTAACGAAAATATTAAGCAGGCTGCTAAACATGCCACTACCTCCCATCCGCAGACTAGGTTTAATAGACTATACTCTACAGATATTGAACGTCTCGTATGTGAAAAAAGAAGAGCTAGAAGGGAATGGCAACAGCACAGATCACCCCAGAATAAAATTATATTTAAAGAGTTCACTAAACGACTCCAAGAGCTGCTTGCACATGAAAAAACTGCATCTCTTAAAAACTATCTGGAAAATCTTGATGTCACACCAGCATCTAATTACTCTTTATGGCGCGCTGCTAGAAAGCTTAAAACACCCGTTGAGTTTAAACCACCTCCGCGCACATCTACCGGAAGATGGGCAAGAAGCGATACTGAAAAAGGTAACATATTTGCTGACCATTTAAAATACGTTTTTACCCCAAACACATGTACTGGTGTAATTGATTTGCCTAATGTAGTCGCTCTACCCCCTCAACAAATAAAGTTTAAGACGCGTGATGTGCAAAAACTAATTGCTGAACTCAACCCGAAGAAAGCTCCGGGTTTTGATGGAATTAGTAACCAGATGCTGATGAAGTTACCTCGGTTTGCAATTAGAATACTGTTATTTATTTTTAATGCCATTTTACGACTTGAGTATTATCCACACAGCTGGAAAGTTGCCAAAGTTAAAATGATTCCAAAGCCGGGCAAAGATCTTACCAAGGCTGAGTCATATAGGCCAATAAGTTTACTGTCAACAATGTCAAAGCTTTTCGAAAAACGGCTCATGACAAAATTGTCCCCAATTCTAGTTAATAGTGGGTGCATACCGGACCATCAATTTGGTTTTAGAAGTCAGCATAGCACCATTGAACAAACTCATATATTGGTCCAATTTATAAGAAGAACATTTGAAGAAAAGAAGTATTGTTCTGCGCTGTTTATCGACGTTTCTCAGGCATTTGATAAAGTGTGGCATGAAGGCCTAATTTTAAAATTAAAAACATACCTGCCAATTAACGTTATAAGTCTTTTGGAAAGTTACATTACTGCCTGGAAGTTCACTGTTGTGGAAGGAGACTTTATGAGCATGCCTGAAACTATCTCATCCGGTGTGCCACAGGGGAGTATACTGGGGCCAGTTTTGTATTTGATTTATACTTGTGATATGCCTCTGAGCAGCAATATCCACACTTCCACATTTGCTGATGATACAGCTTGCCTTAGTATGGAACTATGGTTAAACTTATGGAGAATTAAGGTAAACGAACAAAAGTGTGTTCAAGTAACATATACATTACGAAGAGACACTTGTTCACCCATTCGGATTAACAATCAAGTTGTCTCTCAACATACTCATGTGAAATATCTTGGTATACACCTTGATCGACGGCTGACTTGGAAACACCACATTAACTCTAAGTTAACCAAATGAAACTAAAATTAACTCAGGTACATTGGCTGATTGGTAGAAATTCAACCCTCAGTCTAGATTGCAAACTTTTGATATACAAGTCACTTTTGAAACCGATATGGTGCTACGGAATTCAACTATGGGGCACTGCTTCAGCTTCCAATGTCAAGGGAATCCAACGAAAGCAAAATAAAATTTTGCGATTAATAATATCGGCTCCATGGTATATAAAAAACTCAAATATACATCGTGATTTAAACATGCCACTAGTGACTGAAGAAATTGCAAAATATGCAGGCAAATATTTAACAAACCTCGAGTCACATCCTAATCCGCTTGCTCGTAATATTTTGAACGGATGGACACATCAGCCTAAAAAAGAGGAATACAAGGACTCTTATACTCAACACTCCAGATAGGACTGCTTGAAAATAATTTTTATTTTTTATTTATTTTTCCTTCCTTTTGATTATCACTACTTATGTATTATTTATAACTATCTCTAAATTTATGTCCGGCAGTGGTCAGGCCTAACAATTATATTTTAGATATAAGATTTGAATACTTATAACAATAATTCATATTTGAGGATACAATAAATAAAAAATATGTATTAAAAAAAATTTTTCTTCTAGCTCTCCTTTTTTCACATACAAGACGTTCAATTTCCGTAGAATAAATTCTATTAAAGCCAGTCTGTGGATAGGAGGTATTGGCATGTTCAGCAGCCTGTTTAAAATTTTCATTAAGATTGGCAATATTAAATTCAATATCATCAGATGATCTTAGCTGAATGAAGTCTACGCAGTGACTACTAATAATATTAATATATTTTTTGAATCCTAGCCAGTTGACCCTATTCACATATGAGTTAGTTAAATCACTCCTTAGTGGGTTTAAAATTTTAACTATTTTGGGAGAGCCCTCTACGTGAATTAAGTCTCTATATATTTTTCGTGACGCCAAAATCTATAACATCTGGAATTTTTCTTACGTCAGTAGGCCAGTAAGTAGGCTTCCCACTCGAAAAGACATCTAAGCCCATTTTTTAAATTGTAATAAAAAACGCTCGACCGCTAGGTGTAACAAGACGTGAGCCCCAGTACGTATGTTTTGCATTGTAGGCACCAGCTGCCACGAAGCAAGAACCAAGCGATTTGTAGAACTTCTCATACTGATCTTCGGTAACTGAAAATCTGGGAGGTGAGTAAATTGATGATATCACGAAATTCACACAAAAATTTTCTACGAAAATATTCGTAGCTTGCATATATTCTTCACTAACGTTGTCAAGGATAGAGTGCTTGAGTCTTGACGTAATTAGAATTATTGATCCACCGCATGCTCTCCCTCTCGGGTCATTTGAATCATATAGAGTGTAACCATTTATTTTAAAGCATCTTCTCGAAGTCAAATGAGTATCAGAGCAATTAAGCATAAGTTTGTTTTTTTTTATTAATATGTGTCAATGCCAAAAAAGCATTAAACATATATGTATATGTATGTATCTTCAGAAAATTAAAGTAATTTATTATTATAAGCAGAGATTATGTGAACTATTTTAAAATTTTGTGGCTTTACTTTATCATAAAAATAGTATTTTTTAGTTTTTATATATGCAAAACCTGATTTTTATTCATGATGTTTTTCAAAATAAGCAGATTTGCGTTAATTTGTTTAATTTTTAAGGTTGCCCCTATTTTTCTTAAAATACCCTTTTTGATGCCACCTTTTTTTTTTAAATCCCCTTTTTGTGCCACTTTTTGAAATTTTACAACGGTAACGCTGCTTGTTACATGCCTTTATAAACATGATAAATAAATTAAAAAACCACAGTATATATGTGACCTGAATTATACAAATTTACTTTATTTTAAGTAGGCAAGATATTTTTGTGACCAACTGTTCATGACTTGGAAATACGCATATCAATCTAAAAATCGTTTTTCATAACAGCGGTTTGGTAGAAAAAAAACTAAAATACTTCAAACAATAGCATTACAGAAAAAACACTTTATCTATTTTACTCAAATTTTCCAAAAAATGTTGACCTTGTGTCAGAAAAATTGTTCTGGTTCTCACGGTCGGATCGTCCCGAGGGTACAATGGGTATAGTTGCTTAGATGAGAGTTTCGGCTACAAAAGAGTGCTAATCCATATTTATTCCCTTTTGACCTGTGGAAGTTATGCTCTGTTGAGTGGGAGAGCTTATGAATATTTGGACCTTTTTAAAACACAAAAAAATATTAATTCCTAAAAACTATAAACACCTTATTTTTCTAGTACTGATAGGTAATAAATAAGGTAATTACACAAAATTTATTTCGATTGAAAAACAAAAAAAGCAATGTGAGTCCGATCACAGGGGAGATGTGTAAACATCAAGTAATGAAAAATTTGTTTTAAGTTTTTCTGTTAGTATATTTTTATTATTAATCAATTAAAAGTATCAAAACTTTCAATATTGTAAGTACATGGGAATTTGCTGGTTTTTGTTTGTTTTATTTAACTTATTTGGTTAGTAAATGGACACACTGCAGTATAGGTACTGCATTAAAAATTACAGTAAGCAGTAAATTTACTGATTACTGAAAAAATTCAGTAAATTTTTATTGATAATGAAATTTAATTACTGCATCACCAGTAAAATCGTAGGGCCGTATTTATACCAAAATTGTAGCAAGTGGCAAAGTTTTTTTCATACAAATTTTTAAATTTTTTTATAAAAAAAATTTAGCCACTTGGTAGAATTTCATTACGAATACGGGCATTACTGATTACTGGAAATTCAATGCACCTCATCATATAATAAATCATTTAGGGACTTTATAAAAATTTTAGAAAAAAATTTTAGTAATCAGTAAAAATTTACTGGTTAAAAAATTATGTTTACTGAAATTTTAGTAGTACTGCAAAGTGCCCATCTATAGTAAATGCCTTTATTTTTAATTTTTAACTCCTCTTATTCATCGTTTAGTTATTGATATTGTTGTGTACGCATTTCTATTAAAATAAAGCAATTATCAAGTTAAATAAAACAAACAAAAACCAGCAAATTCCTATGTACTTACAATATTTTAAATAAGTTTGTATTGTTTCTTTCAAACACTAATACACTCAAACATAGATCACACCGATTTGATAACGCACCGCACATCTTACTCAAAATGTGTTATTGTATTGAGAAAAAGATTTTTACACCATAGCGTGTAGATGTTTACACATCAAAAACCACAATGTCTTCGCATGTATGCTAACATTAACAAAAATTTGGCAATGGATCTGCCGTCGTTTTGTTAGTTGTTATGATAAATTTTTATCAGGTATAGACGCTAGATGTGAATCCAGGCACATTTACTACAGGTACTTGCATTAGAGAAAACAATGTGGCAACTCTGTGCCTCTCACATAGTTTGATAAGCCTTGGTATGAATGACAATATCAAAGACCTTCTCACATAGTTTATATGCCTTGGTATGAATGACAATCTCAAAGACGAAGAAGACTTTTAGTTTAGTGTAAAGAATTATAAAATATAACTTGAAAACGCCGCGTGGTCCAATTTGTCTAGTTTCTGAACAGCGTTACCGTTGTGCGACTAAAGTCGCATTTTGCCCCTTTTTCGATTGCCTTGCCACTTTTTATGACCCTTAGTTTTAAATCCCCTTTTAGTATCATTTGCATTATTTTGTGCCCCTTTTTTTCAAAGTCAACTTTAATTTTTGTTTTCTACCGCATTCGACAACAAGATTTTTTTCTTATGTGTATATATGAAAAAAAAAATTTTTTGGGAAATTGACAGTATGGCGCAATATTATTTTATGTGGGAGTATATGGCGTTAAAAAGCTTTGGTATGAATCTTTTCATTTGTTTAAGATACTTAAATATGAAATTACATAGAGTCATTCATAGATAATTCTAACTGTATTTTCCGCAGCCAAATTTGATTTGAAAGCCAAATTTGATAAAAGTACATAATGTTAAAAGGTGAAAAACTATATGCTAAGGGAAATAATATTGTATGAAAATACCACACTGAATTGCTATCATCAAATAATGCTTTTGATTTAATGAAATTAGTTCATCATGTGAGCCTATTATTTTGTAAAAACCAGTAAAAAAGAAAAAAGCAACACGAAAGTATTCCAATGATTAGGAGAAAGGGGATAAGTGGGTTTAGATGGATGCAGATACCAAAAAACCCATTTGTGTTTTCTGCAATCAGTTGCTTATCTGCCGAATGAATCATCGGATGTCATGTTTAAACAGCCAAACACGTGGCCAGTTCCAAAAAACAAATGATGTAAAAATATCCAAGCTTTTACCACAAGAAAATACAGATTTTCGGAGAAAAGTTGATATTGCCGAAAATATGAATGAATGAAGTATGATAAGATGAACCCGTTTAAGCAAATGTACACATTGTCAAAAATGTATCCACATACACCAGTTGCAAAGTCTGCGAGTTACACCTTATTTCTTTATCTATGTAAAGTAACATTAAAAAAAACATATAAAGCATAACATAACATAAATAAATACTCTTATTACTAAACAATTATCAAATGGACTAAAAGTAGACACTTGTCAGTCCATGCTGTCTGCTTTAAACTTATTTCAAGACGATTTGGAAGAATGGATTCCAAGTAAAAAACTTATTAATAAATACAAATGAACAATTTCAAAAGAAAGGGTATTTAAGGTATTTAATAACTATGCATAATGCCTAAAAAGAATAATATTATCCTCTTTAGAATCGAATTTTTAAATTTTTATCAAAACTTTATATGGTTAAATAAATTATTTGAATTATGCTGGTTTTTAAGTAAATAAGTGATATGAACCATGTCCCGATAATGAAAAAAATTAATTTATGTATTCCTTAATTTTTCTATATCTTAAGAACTGGGGCCAATTACTGCATTCGATATCGAACGAAATTTTAATTTTTTTTCTGTTGGAATTTCGATTGATATCAAATGCAGCAATTTGACTACTGTTTTATTATTAACATAGATTTTATATTTTTTTTTATATAATATCTATTTAAACTACGTTTATATTGGTTTTATTTGTAAATGGAAGCATATATGAAGACTGTGAGTAAAATAAGCAATTATCAAACTAAAAATTTCTTTTTCTGTATACATACATCTCATTACCAGCAATAAGTAATTGTTCTCGTGAATTAGTAAGTTACAATTTTTACTTTCAAATATGAGTTCTCAAAAAATTAATGTTTTTGTACTTCTTATACATGAGAAATTGTTGTTGTTTGTTGTTTGTGTTAAATAAAAATAACTTAATAAATATGCTTGTTTCTTTAATTTTTCTTGATTTTGAAGTTGCCTCTTTTTTTCTTTGATATTCCCTTTTTGTGCCACTTTTTTTTTTGGAAAATCCTCTTTTTGTGCCCCTTTTTGAAATTTTTCAACGGTAAAACTGTTTCTGAACTACATATGAAGCTCATAAAATAAAAAATTATAATCAAATAATAACAGAAATACAATTCATTCCTGTTTGTTTAAAGATATAATTCAGTTGGGATCTTCGGAACTAAAAGGTGTTTAAAGCAACTGTCAAGTTATATAAAACAAACATAAACCAGCAAATTCTTATGTACTTACAATAGTTTAAATAAATTTGTATTGCTCAAGGTCTATTTATATAAATATTTTTAATAAATAGGCCTTGTTATTGCTTCTTTCAAACACTAATGCACTCATACATATGTAGCTCACACTGATTTGATAACGCGGTGTGCATCTTACTCAAAATGTGTGATTGTATTGTAAAAAAGATTTTTACCCCCTAGCGTATAGATGTTTACACATCAAAAAGATATAGGTGTTTAAAAATCGAAAGCTTACTAAGAAATTTCTCATATTAACAAAATACTGAAAATGTTCTGTTTGAGTCACCCTGTTCACTGTGATAAAGTTGAAATAAAGTTTTAATTTTTTGGCTCCCGAGGTACACTAGTGTTTACTTTCGAATGAACTTTAACATTTTATAATCAGTGACCATAAAAAATTACTTTTGGCCGCCATCTCGTAAAATGGTCCACAGTGCAGCGGTTCCTTGGAATTGCGTTTTGAAACTTTTAACGCCGGCTTCGCAAAGTCTACTAATATGTGGATAGCCAGGGGGAATAAAGTGTCATGTTACGTTTTGATGCTGAAAACTGGCTGTAACAGCAGGCTGAGTTGCACCGAATATAAGTAAAGGCGACAACCTCGGCTTGAAATCAACCTTTGGAAAGCTGCCATAAATGGTAGAGTTGGCAACAAAGTGTTGGCTTCCAAACATATGGCTTTTGTTCCGAAACAAACCAACACAGACATAGCCCTAAGTAATGTGACATGAGCTTCCATTGATTAACTTGATATCGAATGGCCCGAAAAAATCCAGACCAGTATAAAAAAGGGGCGTTGAATCCAGAACTATCGGACTATCCGCATGATCTGTTGGTTTCCTCCGTGGCAACTTAAAGCTTGAATAAAATTAACTAAGAGTCGAGAGAACTGACAACTATATTGAAGGATTATGAGATATTTCTTGTTATACGAAAGACAAGGGTAATTTACCAGTCTACCATTGAACCTTAGACAGCCAGACGAGTCAATAAATGATTTCAAATGAGCGTGATATTTCTTCGGAAACGCTGCTTGTTGAGCTACTTGAATTAGTCGATTTCGCACTTGAGAAATTTCGAACGATGTGAGATTAAGACTCAAATAGCTGCACGAGTTCTTATACCTTGGATGAGTTTTATGTAAAAATCTAAATACGTAACATATAATTCTCATCGCAATGTCAAATTTTGCAAACCGTTTAAAAATATTTTCGTAGTCTGCAAAATAGGTACAGTTTATTTTAAGTGATTTTATTTCTACTTCGGTTCGTTTTGGCCAGAACTGTGCTGGACTTTTAAGCCAATTACAAGCATGCGACTATAGGGAGCAAGCTGCCAAGTCCTTGGGATACATTCCACGAGTAGCAATATTGGCTGGATTGGAATCTGAGCGCACGTGGAACCAATTGCCACATCCGGATGACTGAAGAATTTTGGAAACTTTATTTGCTACGAAGGTTTCGAAGCCAAGAGAGTACTATAGTTGAATCATACCATCAGCGTGACCATATTAGGTTATTTTGAGCTAAATTTAGCTTATTTATTTCAGATTTAGCTTTAAAATTTTCATTTAGCTCTTAGCTTATTTTTTAGCTTTTTTTAAAAACTCGTTTAGCTTTTTTAGCCTTTTTTTAGTCTAAATTGGTTGTTCTTTAAAAATATATTAAAAACATAAACAACTTATAAAAATTATAATTTTTTAACATTGTAAAATAGTTTACAAAAAATACAAAATGTAAATTATACGACAATTTATAACAGAAATGGAAAGTTGAAAAATAGTAGATAATGGCAGAATGGTTAGAATTCCAATGGAAAAAAGTTAAATTCATATTAGTGGCTAAAACACTTTTTGAGTTTTTTGGGTATAACATTATTTGACTTGAGTTGAACGTTCATTCAGCGGCATCAATTAAATAGCCTTACGCCTGGATAACACTATGTACTGATTTTCGTCGGGCCACCTCAATAAAGTCATAAGTAATAAGCCAAAATGGCATTATTACTCAATTAATACTGGAATAAGTCTATATGGGCTTATTACCAATGCAGTGTGGCGCAATTATGTCCTTGTATTTCAATAAGTCGATAAATTAGAGCAAAATCTTTAATTATGACTTTATTTCACTGATCTGACGAAACTCGGTACATTGTGCAGATGTGTGATCCATGCTTTACCTTAAATAGCATTAATTCACTTAAAAAGCTTTCGTATTTTAGTATAAATGTTTTACATTTTTTATAACTTTTTAAGATTATTTTGGGGAAGTTTTTGTTTTGTTCTTCATTAAATCTAAAATATAATAATTAATAAATAATTTCATTAAACAAATATTCTATATGTATAATAAAAACATATGTTTGTGTAATATTTAACGTTAGTTTATCAATAAGAAACTACTGAAAAGTGATCAAAGAAGTGGAAAAAAGTTTAGCTTTATTTTCTAGCCTAAAATGTAACTTTTTAGCTTATTTTAGCTTTTTTTCAAACGTGATTTAGCTTAATATTATTTTAAAATCTGCATACCATTTATATTGAACACATTTGTTTGGAATTCTTAGTGAAGGAATAATAGACTCTATCATGTCCGACAATAAGACAGCCGCACATAAGTCCAATCTTAGAAGTGAAATACATTTAATTGGTGGTACTTGGGACTTCGCCGCTAACAAATTCACAAATATTGAGTTACCGGAGTGAACTCAGACATACAATGCTGCAGCATACGCCCGATCGGAGGTGTCGCAAAATCCATGAATTTTGATATCAGAATCTGGATTGAATGAGAGCCATCTTGGTATTTGAATGCAATTAACATAGGAATAATTTTGCGTGAATGTCGTCCAATCTACAAGACAATCTTCTCGTAAGACTTCATCCCAGTCCATTTTGGTTTCCCAGATTTTTCTCATAAGGATTTTTGACAAAATTATATATAACAATCCTGCTGGGTCAAATAACTTCGAGATTTCTGATAGAACTTGTCTTTTGGAAATATTTGGTTTTTCGTTTAGTGCTTATGCTGATAAGTGGAAAATATCAGATTTTGCATTCCAGTGCCCAGTGCAGTTGCATGACTGGTATCTTCGAATTCTCGGAAGTCTGTTTGCAGTAGATACACTTGAGCAATTTGATGTTCATTTTCGAAGATTAAATCCATCAGACTCAAGGGCTTCAATCAGTTCATTTTTAGCTTTTATAGCCCATGAAATGCTGTGATTCCCATACAACACATCATCGACATAAATGGAATTTCTCAAAATCTCACCCTCAATAGGATGTGCGTCCTCAAAGTCTGAAGCTAATTTCAATAAGTTTCGAATAGCTAAAAATAGATCACAGTTGAAGCCAAACGTGACAGTTTTTAATTCATAATCCTTAATTTCAAAATTTGGAGAATCGCGAAACAGAATTCGTTGATATGGAGTGTCTAAAGGATTGACAAGAATCTGTAAATTTTTTTTTCTGTCACAGTTGAAAATATATTGGAAAAAATCTACACTTAAGTACAAGAGCCATGAGAACCAGTATATATTAATACAGAAGAGGGGCAGGATGCATTAAAACCACTCTGATTCTCGTGGTTTGGCTACCCATTTTAAAGACGTCGTAGTATGTTTGTCTTCTGCATTGCCAGGTACAACCGAAAATAGTTTCTTTTGCCTTAAGTCGACCATAAATATTTTGCTGGAACTCATTTAGCTCGAATTAATCGATTGTGTCTTCACATAGGAAAATATCACTTATAGATCTATAAAGAAGTTTCATGCGGTTAAATCATTTCTCCGAAATAAATGTCCCTTCAGATCATAAATCGAAAAAGACGCGGGCAGGAAATTTCATTCCACAGTGATTTATTTGAGCCATAGCAGTACCTCAAAAAACTCCTTTGGATTGTGATTTGAAACAGGTACGGATATGTCCTTGTAAAGTGGATGGGCCCATATACATTTCAGAGCTGGATGTCAAGTCCCTAGTTGAGTCAACGCTTGTAGTAAATTTAATTGATTCTCAGAAGATTCGGACTTCGGATTTGAAGTGTATATGGATTTTTCATAATTAGTAGTAGTAGTAGTTTCGAGGATTTGGGAGGCTCAGATAAGCTTTTATCGGGCAGATATTTATGTATAAAAGTGTTCTGCATTTTATGGCATGTAAACCAGTTATGTGTGCGATTTGCAATTTTTGATAACATAATGCTTAGCAAAATAATTTAAACATAAGCCCAGTTTTTTAATGCATTGCAGACACTTGTCAAGATTCATTTGGAGAAATTTCGAACACTGTCGGATACTTTGATAAACATTGGAACAAAGTTTACATATTGAAGTAGTGTTATGATCTACATTAGCAAGGATGTTTTTATCGAGTTCTAGTTGAACCTTCGTAGTGAACAGACATCATAGCGGATTTTTTTTACATACATACGAAACAAAAATAAAAATAAAAAAACAACAAAATCAAAAATCATAGAAAAAAAATATTCGTAATAAATATTCACCTTAATAAATAAGCTTATTGGCTTTACTAATATATTTTTACATACCAAAAGACAACAAACACAAAACAACCGCAACCAAACACAAACAAAGTACCCTTGAGGCATACTCTATATGAGTACCTCAAAGGAAAAAAATTGTGAAATGAGTTCTAACGGCAGGAATGCCTATTTTACTGTGAGTTCTGAAACTCTTAATGAAAACATTAAAAACACAAAATCAAATGATAGCCTTTTTCTAAGCGAAAATCCACTTTTTCGTCAGCGATCAACTTCACTTTCTCCAATTCCAACTAGTGAACCGTTAACACTACAATTGCCTAGTACCTCGTGATATAAGTCAGTGACATCATTCGGTTCTGGCCAGTGTTGCCAGAATTTCTAAGGATAAAATCTGCAAAATTCAACAATTTTTCACGAAAAAATCTGCAAAATCTGCATTTTATTTTTAAAATCTTCAAAAAATCTTCAAAGCAAATTTTTAAACAACTTTTTTATATTTTATTAAAAAAAATTACATAAATATGGATGTACATGTGCAACATATATATTTTTATAGAATGACTATCAAAATATGTTATTAAGAATTACGTGCACAAGCGTAATAGCACAAAATAGGTAATATTCGTAAATATTATTTTGGGTTACAAAACGTTTAACAAAGAAAAATCTGTTTTGTAAAGCTTTCGTAAACTAAAACTATTTTTTATGAATACGGCAGAATAAACTTACCTAGGGTTTACGCGTGCAGGTGCAAGTTCGAAAAAATCAATACACTCAAACTCTTTTACTAACACATCTACACTTTCGGCACTTGCAGTCTACTTCCAACTCAACTGCCAAGGAATTTTACAAGACAGTGAGTTGGTGAACTTGTAGCAAGTAAATGGAAAGTAAGCTAACAGAGTTGCCCTATTAATACTTTAGCACAAATTAACTGGATTTCAGCGTAATGTTATTTTAAATACATTTAAAAGCTAATTTAATAATTTTTTTCTTAAATATTCATAAATCAAGCAGTTAATTAATTTTTTTGACATAAATAGCATTGAAACAATTCCAATAAAGTTCAATACTATCTGGTTTCCTTAAAATTAAACTTTTTTATGTTATGGAGAACTCTGCACTAAAAGGTAAACATGCAAGTTGCAAGACAGTCGGCCTTTTGTGCGAAATTTTCGTTGATAATACGTACACAGAGGTTGCATGCAAGGTACTTGCATGTATAAACGCAGTGTTAAAAGCTTCAAGCAAAAATCTTTACAAGCTAACATCTTCGATTTTGAATACATTTTTAATTTCTCATTACCTTTTTACAATTAGCTGCCGCACTGGTTGAAGTCTAATGATGAGGAAAAGCCGCCAATTTTCCACACGCAAAGTTTACTTTGCAAAGTCTTGAAGAGAAAATAATATATTATCTACGTTTCCCAAGTTCAAAAATTTTAACTCTCTAAACTATGAGTCGTTCACACATAAAATAAACAAGAAGTAGTAGCAGTATTAGGAAAAATTTAAAAAAATTGCACTATAATTGGAGTTGAAAAATCTGCGTTTTTAGCCCAAAAATCTTTAAATCTGGATTTCGTGTTTTTGGAGGGTAAAAATCTGCAAAATCCAGATAAATCTGCATTTCTGGCAACCGTGGTTCTGGCTCGTATTCATCACTAAACCCAGTTATCACAACAGATAACAGCAGCACAATACCAAAAGTCCAAGTCGGAATGGACAGATATATATTTTTTTTTTTTTTTTCATATACATATTTATTTATTGTATCTTCAAAAATGAACTAACAATAAGTAATCAAATCTTAAATCTAAATATAATTATTAGGCCCGACCAATATCGGACATAAGCTTAGTGATAGTTATAAATAATACATAAGTAGTGATAATCAAAAAGAAGTATTTTTAAGCAGTCCCATCTGGAGTGTTGGGTATAAGAGCCCTTGTGTCCCTCTTTTTTAAGCGGATGTGTCCAGTAAAGCTCAAAATATTACGGGCAAGCGGATTAGGATGTGACTCGAGTTTAGTTAAATATTTGCCTGCGTATTTTGCAATTTCTTCACTCACTAGTGGCATATTTAAAATTTTGTTTTGCCTTCGTTGGATTCTCTCGACATTTGAAGCTGAAGCAGTGCCCCACAGCTGAATTCCATAGCACCATATTGGCTTCAAAAGCGACTTGTATATCAAAAGTTTGCAGTCTAGGCTGAGTGTTGAATTTCTGCCAATTAACCAATATATTTGAGTCAATTTAAGTTTCATTTGGGTTAACTTAGAGTCAATATGATATTTCCATGTAAGCCTTCGATCAAGGTGTATGCCAAGGTATTTGACTTGAGAATGTTGAGGAATATTTTGATTGTTGATTCGAATGGGGGAACAGCTTTCTTTTCTTAGGGTAAACGTTATATGAACACACTTTTGTTCATTGACTTTAATTCTCCATAAGTTCAACCATATTTCAAGCAGGGTAATGTGTGCTTGGAGATTGCGGGATGCCTCATTAGGGTTTTTGTAAATACTCAAACAGGCTGTATCATCGGCAAATGTAGAAGTGTGGATGTTATTGCTCACAGGCATATCACAAGTATATATTAGATACAAGACTGGCCCCAGAATACTACCCTGTGGCACACCAGAAGATATAGATTCGGGTACACTCATGAAGTCTCCTTCCACAACGGTAAATGTCCTATCAACAATATAACTTTCCAAAAGCTTTTGTATATTTATTGGTAGGTATGCCTTCAATTTTAAAACTAGGCCTTTGTGCCATACTTTGTCAAATGCCTGAGAAACATCAATAAAAAGGGCAGAACAATACTTCTTTTCTTCAAAAGTCCTCCTTATAATTTGAACCAATCTATGCGTTTGCTCAATAGTGCTATGCTGACTTCTAAAGCCAAATTGATGGTCCGGGATGCACCCAGTATCAGCTAAAATTGTGGACAATTTAGTCATGAGCAGCTTTTCGAAAAGCTTTGAAATTGTTGAAAGTAAGCTTATAGGCCTATATGACTCAGCCTTGGTAAGATCTTTGCCTGGCTTTGGAATCATTTTAATCTTGGCAAGTTTCCAGTTATGTGGAAAATACTGCATTCGTAAAATGGCATTAAAAATAAATAGCAAAATTCTTATTGCAATATGAGGCAAGTTCATCAGCATCTTGTTACTAATGCCATCAATACCTGGAGCTTTCTTAGGGTCGAGTTCAGCAACTATTTTTTGTAGTTCATGCATCTTAGGGGTAGAGAGACTACACTCGGTAAATCGGCAGCACCCGTACATGAATTGGGAGTGAATACAGATTTTAAATGCTCAGAAAATAAGTTACCTTTCTCACTATCGCTTCTTGCCCAGCCTCCAGTCGAAGTACGCAATGGTGATTTGAGATCAACGGGTCTTTTAAGATTTCTAGTAGCGCGCCATAAAGAGTAATTAGATGTTGACGTTACATCAAGACCTTCTAAGTACTTTTCCAGTAATGCAGTCTTTTCCGACGATAGCAGCTCTTTGAGTCGTTTAGTACATTCTTTAAGTCTGATTTTATTTAGGGGTGATCGGTGTTGTTGCCATTCTCTTCTAGCTCTCCTTTTTTCACATACGAGACGTTCAATATCCGTAGAATAAATTCTATTAGCCAGTCTGCGGATAGGAAGTAGTGGCATGTTCAGCAGCCTGTTTAATATATTCGGTAAGATTGGCAATATTAAATTCAATATCATCAGGTGATCTTAGCTGAATGTTTTCTACGCAGTGACTACTAATATATTTTTTGAATCCTAGCCAGTTGACCCTATTAATCGTTTTCGCATATGAGTTAGTTAAATCACTCCTTAGTGGGTTGAAAATTGTAACTATTGTGGGAGAGTGATCGGAGAACAGATCTACAGAGCCCTCTACGTGAATTAAGTCCCTATGGATATTTTTCGTGACGCCAAAATCTATAACATCTGGAATTTTTCTTACGTCAGTAGGCCAGTAAGTAGGCTCCCCACTCGAAATGACATCTAAGCCCATTTTTGAAATTGTATTAAACAACGCTCTACCTCTAGCTGTAACAAGACGCGAGCCCCAGTACGTATGTTTTGCATTGTAGTCACCAGCTGCCACGAAACAAGATCCAAGCGATTTGTAGAACTTCTCATACTGATCTTCGGTAACTGAAAATCTGGGAGGTGAGTAAATTGATGATATCACGAAATTCGAACAAAAATTTTCTACGAAAATATTCGTAGCTTGCATATATTCTTCACTAACGTTCTCAAGGATATAGTGCTTGAGTCTTGACTTAATTAGAATTGCTGATCCACCGCATGCTCTCCCTCTCGGGTCCTTTGAATCATATAGAGTGTAACCATTTATCTTAAAGCAGCTTCTCGAAGTCAAGTGAGTCTCAGAGACCATCATTATATCAATATTTTTTTCCGTGAGGAAGTGCTCAAGTTCATTTTTATGTTGGCGAATGCCGTTTGCGTTCAGACAGATATATAATTGTTTTAAAGCGAGGGCGAAGCCCAATTTCTACTAAAATTGCATCTGCTCCAAAGATGTCTAGGGATAAAAGCGCATCATCTACCAATCGTCAAAATCGCTTCTCCATATTGCAAGACAATAATGACAAGCCCGCTGCATCATCGCAAAAGCCTTTTAAGCCAGCACCTATCTATCTGAGAGAAAAAAAATTCGAACGCGCTTTTAAAAAAACTACTGTCGACCATTGGTGAAAATACTTTTCACATCATTCCAATTAAACGAGGTAATATTGATGAAACTAAAATCCAAATATATGATGAAAAAGATTTCCGAAAACTTGTTAGTGAGTTTGAAAAAAATAAAACAAATTTTTACACATATAAACTTAAGAGTGCTAAAGGCCTACAAATAGTATTAAAGGGCATAGATTCATATGTTGAGCCCGAAGAAGTAAAATGTGCACTTATTGAACTAGGATTTAAGGTAAGACGTTTTACCAATATAATCAATAGAGAGAAGATTCCCCAGCCTCTATTGCGTGTTGAATGATATACATTTAAAAAAAAAACGAGGTACACCCAATTTATAGTCTAAAATACCTCTTACACCGAAAAATCACAGTTGAAGAGCCACGTAAGCGTTCAGGTCCCGTACAGTGCCATAATTGCCAAGAATATCGCCACACAAAAACTTACTGCAAATTACCTACAGTTTGTGTTATCTGCGGTGAATTGCATGGTACTGCTAACTGTGCTAAGCCAAAAGTTCAAGCAGAAAAAATGCAGTAATTGTGGAGGTAATCACACCGCTAGCTACAGAGGATGCCCTGCATATTCTTTTGTTAAACAGGCTATGGGTCAAAAACCTAAATTAGCTCCAGTTCAATCAGCAAATGCTTACTCCGCCACTCTTCCTCAAACCAACCAACTAGTTACTTCACGTGTATCGTATGCCGATGCTGCTAGGACTAGTTCTATTCCCACACAAAATGTTCCACCGCCAAGTAATTCAACGAATGCAAACTCTAGCTTTAACTTTAGTCGTCTTGAAGCTACTATTGAGAATCTGGTGCTAACTATAAATAATTTTACAACAAATATGACTACCAGCAAGAAATGCTGAGAATGCAGAATACTCTGCTTCAAGCATTAGTCAACAAGCCATGAACACGTTAAAACTATGTTTCTGGAACGCAAACGGCATTCGCCAACATAAAAATGAACTGCAGCACTCCCTCACGGAAAAAATATTGATATAATGTTGGTCTCTGAGGCTCACTTGACTTCGATAAGCTGCTTTAAAATAAAGGGTTACACTTTATATGATTCAAAGGACCCGAGAGGGAGAGCATGCGGTGGATCAGCAATTTTAATTAAGTCAAGACTCAAGCACTATATTCTTGAGAACGTTAGTGAAGAATATATGCAAGCAACGAATATTTTCGTAGAACATTTTTGTGCGAATTTCGTGATATCATCAATTGACGCACCTCCCAGATTTTCAGTTACCGAAGATCAGTATGAGAAGTTCTACAAATCGCTTGGTTCTTGCTTCGTGGCAGCTGGTGACTACAATGCAAAACATACGTACTGGCGCTCGCGTCTTGTTACACCTACAGGTCGAGCGTTGTTTAATACAATTTCAAAAATGGGCCTAGATGTCATTTCGAGTGGGGAGCCTACTTATTGGCCTACTGACGTAAGAAAAATTCCAGATGTTATATATTTTGGCGACACGAAAAATATCCATAGGGACTTAATTCACGTAGAGGGCTCTCTAGATCTGTCCTCCGATCACTCTCCCACAATATTTACAATTTTCAACCCACTAAGGATTGATTTAACTAACTCATATGTGAAAACTATTAATAGGGTCAACTGGCTAGGATTCAAAAAATATATTAGTAGCCACTGCATAGAAAACATTCAGCTAAGATCATCTGATGATATTGAATTTAATATTGCCAATCTAAACGAAAATATTAAACAGGCTGCTGAACATGCCACTACATCCTATCCGCAGAGTGGCTTTAATAGAATTTATTCTACGGAAATTAAACGTCTATTATGTGAAAAAAGGAGAGCTAGAAGAGAATGGCAACAACACCGATCACCCCTAAATAAAATCAGACTTAAAGAATGTACTAAACGACTCAAAGAGCTGCTATCGTCGGTAAAGACTGCATTACTGGAAAAGTATTTAGAAGGTCTTGATATAACATCAATATCTAATTACTCTTTATGGCGCGCTACTAGAAATCTTAAAAGAACCGTTGATCTTAAATCACCACTGCGTACTTCGACCGGAGGCTGGGCAAGAAGCGATAGTGAGGAAGGTAACTTATTTTCTGAGCATTTAAAATCTGTATTCACTCCCAACTCATGTACGGGTGCTGCCGCTTCACCGAGTGTAGTCTCTACCCCCTCGTCCCTTAAGGTTTAAGATGCGTGAACTACGTGTTGATGGCATTAGTAACAAGATGCAGATGAATTTGCCTCATATTGCAATAAGAATTTTGCTATTTATTTTTAATGCCATTTTACGAATGCAATATTTTCCACATAACTGAAAACTTGCCAAGATTAAAATTATTCCACAGCCAGGCAAAGATCTTACCGAGGGTGAGTCATATAGGCCTATAAGCTTACTTTCAACAATTTCAAATCTTTTCGAAAAGCTGCTCATGACTAAATTGTCCACAATTTTAGCTGATAGTGGGTGCATTCCGGACCATCAATTTGGCTTTAGAAGTCAGCATAGCACTATTGAGCAAACGCATAGATTGGTTAAAGTTGTAAGGAGAACTTTTGAAGAAAAGAAGTATTGTTCTGCCCTTTTTATTGATGTTTCTCAGGCATTTGACAAAGTTGGTACGAAGGCCAATTTTTAAAATTGAAGACATATTTGCCAATAAACATACAAAAGCTTTTGGAAAGTTATATTGTTGATAGGAAATTTACCGTTGTGGAAGGAGACTTCATGACTGTACCCGAGTCTATATCTTCTGGTGTGCCACAGGCTAGTATTCTGGGGCCAGTCTTGTATCTAATATATACTTGTGATATGCCTGTGAGCAATAACATACACACTTCTACATTTGCCGATGATACAGCCTGTTTGAGTATTCACAAAAACCCTGATGAGGCATCCCGCAATCTCCAAGCACACATTACCCAGCTTGAAATATGGTTGAATTTATGGAGAATAAAAGTAAATGAACAAAAGTGTGTTCATATAATGTTTAGCCCAAGAAAAGATACCTGTTCCCCCATTCGAATCAACAACCAAAATATTCCTCAACATTCTCAAGTAAAATACCCTGGCATACACCTTGATCGAATGCTTACATGGAAATATCATATTTACTTTAAGTTAACCCAAATGAAACTTAAATTAACTCAAATATATTGGTTAATTGACAGAAATTCAACACTCAGCCTAGACTGCAAACTTTTGATATACAAGTCGCTTTTGAAGCCAATATGATGCTATGGAATTCAGCTATGGGGCACTGCTTCAGCTTCAAATATTGGGAAAATCCAACGAAGGCAAAACAAAATTTTACGTTTGATAACATCGGCTCTATGGTACATTAAAAATTCAAATATACATCGTGATTTAAATATGCCACTAGTGACTGAAGAAATTGCAAAATATTCAGGCAAATATTTAACTAAACTTGAGTCACATCCTAATCCGCTTGCCCGTAATATTTTGAGCTTTACTGGACACATCCGCCTAAAAAAGAGGGACACTCCAGATGGGACTGCTTAAAAATTCTTCTTTTTTTTCCTTTTTGATTATCACTACTTATGTATTATTTATAACTATCACTAAGCTTATATCCGATACTGGTCGGGCCTAATAATTATATTTAGATTTAAGATTAGATTACTTATTGTTAGTTAATTTTTGAAGATACAATAAATAAATATATATAAAAAAAACATTAGCATGGTAACTTTGGATGTTTTTAGAATGATGTCGAGGGGCGTTAGCTGAATTAACAGAGGCTTTTGGCGGATACCCCGTATTCATAATATCGGAAATAGTTAAAAAGTGATTATATAGGAAAGTATCATAATCGGTCCATGTTGAAATTTCCTTTTTATTTTCAATAGACTGCTCCCAAAGAGCCAAAGTTGTCAGGGGCAAGCTTGTCGACCAAAAGAATACAAAAATAGATTTTCAAGAAGTGATGTCCAACTGATACAACCTAAGAGCTGAAATACAGCTATGGATTTCACTTTGAAAGGTTTTAATGCCTTCACTAGACTCAAAATTACGAAGCTGACTATTGACAAGCATATGCGTGTTTCTAACAGATCTTGGAGAGTTTTTCAAGCGATTTCCAACCCATGGTTACTTATCGGAGCCTTTTGGACCATATCGCTGGTTTCGTCTCTTGTGTATTTCGTCAAGTTGCAAAGTTTCTTAAATTTACTTATTTTGGAGTTATTTTGTTACATTGCCGTGAACATATGAGACCATGAGAGGTAGTCTCCATGAAAAAGTATGATTTGACATGCTGTAAAATTTATATTTGCAGATGAAGTAGTTTCTCTTCTATCATTGTTTGGCGTTTGACTATGCAGTTCTTCAATGCGTGATTTTAGCTTCGATATGAATGAAATATATATATTATAGGCGGTCTGGTACCGCTCGGTACTGTCTTCTTTCGAATATTCACCTCTAAGCTGATAGTAAGCAATTTTCACCCCTGTCGAAATAGGGTGCATTTCATTCTGTGAATTTAGAGCTCATGTACTGATGATATGTTTAAGAGAGATTCGTAAAATCCAGCATAACATTTTATAAGACTATCGATTGAACGAATGAACTTTTTTAATGACATATTATCTGTTTTGAAATAATGAGTTTGCTGACATTTATTGAAAGATCGAAGAAGAATTTTGTAATAAGATTCTAAAGAAAAATATTGTTTTTAAGCGATCGCTATAATTGAGTTTTCTGTCTTTTCCCACTAAATTATAAGAAATTTATAAAAAGTAGATGTAATTTGCAGCTAGTACATAGTGCATATATGTTAGTATGTCAGTATGTACATATGTGTATGTGTATTTATAAACAAGAATTTTTCTTGCTAAAAATTCTTAATACAGCCGGGGCAAACAAATATATCGTATAATCGTAATAAAGGAAGGCCATTGAGGAAAGTGTGGAATAACCCTGCAGATAAAAGGAGTAGTATGTGGTCAGAAACATACTAGTTGCTTTTGAATTCAGACTGGTTGCACATCTGTTTTTTTTTCATACAACGAACTATCGACTTTTACATTGGGTTGTC
This sequence comes from Tachina lurida, assembly GCA_944452675.1. Classification (NCBI taxonomy): domain Eukaryota; kingdom Metazoa; phylum Arthropoda; class Insecta; order Diptera; family Tachinidae; genus Tachina; species Tachina lurida. The sequence goes on from OX101754.1 coordinate 71,727,166, forward strand.
ATGCGAGCACAACTAGTTGTTTTGTGTAGAGTTGCATACTAGTTGAAGGACTAGTTGCTGTTATACTAGTTTATATCAATGCCTGTTATGGATAGTTTTGTACTATTATTTTATAAAATAGTTTTATACCAGTATTCTATAAAACAATTCATTCAAAACATAAAAACTCAACAATGAAAAACACTTACTGCGTATTTAAATTTAAATAAAACTTATCCGCCACCAAAATAAAATATTGTTGAGAGTTAAAATACTGATCGATTTGTTATGACGCAGAAGACATTCAAATTCCTTTACAAAAAATTTTACCAAATACATACACACACACTTGCTGCATTCCATTTTACAATTTAAATATTGCACAGGCAAAAATTCTTTTTTTCCATGTTGTTTACATGACAAAAAAAAAGGGAGAGAAAGAGACAGCGCGTCGCTTGTAGAGAAGTGCAGCCGATTTTTCATCAAGCTTGTTAGTTCTGTCTCTTTATAACTAGTATAGGACTGTTCCAAAACGTAACTACTCCAAAAATTAGCAACAGGGAAAGGCTTGTATTCACATCAGTTTTGCGTGTGTATTGGTTCTGATATGTTTAGCTATGTTAATTAGCGTTTCTGTTACTAGTTGGTATTGTTATTTTTTCAAAACTGTTTTTGTGTGGTTGCATAATGACCAAATGAGAATAACACGTTTGTTTCTATATGTTTTTCTGAAACAAATGAAATACGTAAAACTGCTTTTACCATAAGTAACACATTGTGTGTTGAAAATAACATGGTTGATGAATGAAAGACTGCTTTAATTTTTTTTTTGATTACGTTTATTTAATATAAATTATTTAAAAAAAACTGAAATACTGATTAAAAATGGAGTGCTTAGAAGTTAAACATGCTATTGGTTACAGTGAATAACAAAAGTATTTACTTTTTACTTAAAAATTTATTTAAAAACCTAAAATATTCAGATACTTATGTATGTGTTTTTTTAAATTTTAATTCACCTTACCCATTAAATAAAAAACTCATTAATCATTCTAGAATAAGTTTAACAAAAAATTAACATACCCCCTGTTTCTCTAAATGCGAACAATAGATTCGATCGAATATTAATATTAGAAACAAAAAAAATCAGTTTTTTGTTTTTGTTTTTAATATAAATTTTCGATCGAATCTATCGATCGCATTTAGAGAAACAGGTCCATAATTTAATAAAAATAAGGTAACAAAAATAATTATATCTTTTTCGTAGTTATAAAAAAAAATAAATATACACAGGTACATACATACGAAATTAAAACAAATTCAGGTAACAATAACACTAGTTTACACTGAAAATGTACACTTGACGAGAGGTAATTTTCCTTATGTATTTTCTTCCGCTGAATTCGAAAATCAATGTTAAATTTTTTTTATGGACCAGTTTTTGAGATATTGTGATTTTTTCAGTTTTTCGGCCTTTTTTCACTTGACCCATCATATCTCGAGCTAGAACTGTCCGATTGTGTCGTTCTTGGTGTTCAAATGAAAGGTATTTAGATGACAAATAAATGTGTATAATCGGATCTTTAATTGGTATAGTGGTTCAAAATATATCGATGAAAATAGGGCACATTTTCAAAAAAAAACAATTTTAACAGTAATTATATATTCAGAAAGTTTTATACAAAAAAATAATTTTTTTTTTTTTAAATTTAGAAAATCGTTTGTTTCTTAAGAGACTCATTAAAATTTTAAACTGAAGAAAATTTTATATTTTAATACTAATTGTGATACATTCATTCATATGTTATAAATGAAACGAGCCAAATTTATTAAAAATCATTCCATTAATTCTGAATTTATTCACAATTAAGTGCTAGCATACGACTATATTTTACAGAATAAAATAATAATAATAAAATAAATTTTTTTATTTTATACACACATTATTGTATCTTCAAATATGAACTAACAATAAGTATTCAAATCTTAAATCTAAATATAATTAATAGGCCGACCAGTATCGGACATAAACTTAGTGATAGTAATTAATAATACATAAATTTCGTACTTAAGACAATAATTAATAATAATAATTAGGGCCATTGTGTCCCTCTTTTTTAAGCGGATGTGTGCAGTAAAGTTCAAGATATTACGAGCAAGCGTATTAGGATGTGACTCGAGTTTTGTTAAATATTTACCTGCGTATTTTGCGATTTCTTCAGTCACTAGTGGCATATTTAAATCACGATGTATAATTGAATTTTTGATGTACCATGTAACCGATGTTATTAACCGTAAAATTTCATTTTGCTGTCGTTGGATTCTATCCACATTTGAAGCTGAAGCAGTGCCCCATAGATGAATTCCGTAGCACCATATTGGCTTCAAAAGCGACTTGTATATCAAAAGTTTGCAGTCTAGACTGAGTGTTGAATTTCTGCCAATCAACCAACGTATTTGAGTTAACTTAAGTTTCATTTGAATTAGTTTAACGTCAATATAATGTTGTCATGTAAGCCTTCGATCAAGGTGTATGCCAAGGTATTTCACTTGAGAATGTTGAGGAATATTTTGATTATTGATTCGAATGGGGGAACAGGTATCTTTTCTTAGGGTAAACATTATATGAACACACTTTTGTTCATTTACTTTAATTCTCCATAAGTTCAACCATCTTTCAAGCTGGGTAATGTGTGCTTGGAGATTGCGGGATGCCTCATCAGGGTTTTTGTGCATACTCATACTGGCTGTATCATCGGCAAATGTAGAAATGTTGATGTTATTGCTCACAGGCATATCACAAGTATATATTAAATACAAGACTGGCCCCAGAATACTACCCTGTGGCAAACCAGAAGATATAGATTTGGGCACACTCATGAAGTCTCCTTCCACAACAGTAAACTTTCTATCAACAATATAACTTTCCAAAAGTTTTTCTATATTTATTGGCAAATATGTCTTCAATTTTAAAAATAGGCCCTCGTGCCATACTTTGTCAAATGCCTGAGAAACATCAATAAAAAGGGCAGAACAATACTTCTTTTCTCCAAAAGTCCTCCTTATAACTTGAACCAATCTGTGCGTTTGCTCATAAGTGCTATGCTGACTTCTAAAGCCAAATTGATGGTCCGGGATGCACCCATTATCAGCTAAAATTGTGGACAATTTAGTCATGAGCAGCTTTTCGAAAAGTTTTGAGACTGTTGATAGTAAGCTTATAGGCGTATATGACTCAGGCTTGGTAAGATCTTTGCCCGCCTTCGGAATCATTTTAATCTTGGCAAGTTTCCAGTTATGTGGAAAATACTGCATTCGTAAAATGGCATTAAAAATTAATAGCAGGATTATTATTGCAATATGAGGCAAGTTCATCAGCATCGTGTTACTAATTCCATCAATACCTGGAGCTTTCTTCGGATTAAGTTCAGTAATTAGTTTTTGCACATCGCGCATCTTAAACTTTATGGGTCGCAGGGGTAAAGCAACTTCACTCGGCAAATCAGCAACACCAGTACATGTGTTTGGGGTAAATACGTATTTTAAATGTTTAGCAAATATGTTACCTTTTTCAGTATCGCTTCTTGCCCAACCTCCGCTAGATGTGCGCAGAGGTGGTTTAAGCTCAACGGGCGTTTTCAGATTTCTAGCAGCGTGCCACAAAGAGTAATTAGATGCTGGTGTGACATCAAGACCTTCCAGATAATATATAAGAGATGCAGTTTTTTCAATTACAAGTAACTCTTGGAGTCGTTTAGTGCATTCCTTAAATCTGATTTTAAGTTTTGCTGATCTGTGCTGTTGCCATTCCCTTCTAGCTCTTCTTTTTTCACACACGACACGTTCAATATCGGTAGAATAAATTTTATTAAATCCAGTCTGCGGGTAGAAGGTAGTAGCATGTTCAGCAGCCTGTGTAATCATTTTGTTAAGGTTGGCGATGTTAGCTTCAATATCCTCGGGTGTTTTTAGTGTAATGTTTTCCGTGCAATGACTACTAAGATATTTTTTGAATCGCAGCCAATTTACACGACTGATCTCTTCACATACGAGTGAGGTAAATCACTTCTCTGTGGGCTACAGATTGTAACGATCGTGGGCGAGTGATCGGACGAGAGATCTAAAGAAGCTTCAACGTTAATTAATTCCCTAGAAATGTTTTTCATGACACCAAGATCTATAACATCCGGAATTTTATTTATGTGAGTAGGCCAGTAAGTAGGCTCCCACCTCGAAATGACGTCCAAGCCCATTTTTGATATTGTGTTGAACAACGCTCGACCTCGGGGTGTAATAAGACGCGAACCCCAGAACGTATGTGTAGCATTATACTCCCCAGCTGCAACGAAACAAGACCCAAGAGATTTATAGACATCCTCGTATTGATTCTCAGTAATTGCGAATCTGGGAGGGAGTAAATTGATGATATCACAAAATTTGTGCAAAAATGTTCAACACAAATATTCGTTGCTTGTAGATGTTCCTCACAAATGTTGTCAATAATATAATGTTTGAGTCTTAACTTTATTAGAATTGCTGATCCACCGCATGCTCTTCCTCTCGGGTCCTTTGAATCATATAAGGTGTAGCCAGAAATTTTAAAAAGGCTTCTCGAAGTCAAATGAGTCTCTGAGACCAACATTATATCAATATTTTTTTCCGTGAGGAAGTGCTCAAGTTCATTTTTATGTTGGCGAATGCCGTTTGCGTTCCAGAAACATATTTTTAACGTGTTCATGGCTTCTTAACTAATGCCTGAAGCAGCGTATTCTGCATTCGCAGCATTTCTTGCATCATGCTAGTCATATTTGTTGTAAAACTATTAATAGTTAGCACCAGTGGGTCTACTCTGTATTTCGAAACGAAAGAAAATGCTTTCGAATTTGTATGCTATTAACATTGCATTTCGAAAGCATTTGCTTTCGTTTCGAAATACAGAGTAGACCCCCAGATTCTCAATAGTAGCTTCAAGGCGACTTAAGTTAAAGCTTGAGTTTGCATTCGTTGTATTATTTGGCGGTGGAGCGTTTTGTGTGGGAATAGAACTGGTCTTAGCAGCATTTAAATACGATACACGTGAACTAACTGGTTGGGTTGGTTGAGGAAGAGTGGCGGAGTAAGAGTTTGCTGATTGAGCTGGAGCTAGTTTAGGTTTTTGACCCATAGCCTGTTTAACGAGAGAATATACAGGGCATCCTCTGTAGTTAGCGGTGTGATTATCTCCACAATTACTGCATTTTTTCTGCTTGATCTTTTGGCTTAGTGCAGCTAGCAGTACCATGCAATCCACCGCAAATAACACAAACTGTAGGTAAATTGCAGTAAGTTTTTGTGTGGCCATATTCTTGGTAATTGTGGCACTGTACGGGACCTGAACGCTTATGTGGCTTTTTAACTGTAATTTTTCTGTATAAAAGGTATTTTAGGCTATAAATTGGATATGTCTCGTTTTTTTTCAACTGTATATCATTTGGCTCCAGTTCAACACGAAATAGAGGCTGGGGGATCTTCTCTCTATTGATTATATTAGTAACACTTTTTACTTTAAATCCTTGTATAATGAGTGCATATTTTATTTCTTCGGAATTAACATAAGCATCAATGCCCGTCAGTACGATCTGCATACCTTTAGCACTTTTAAGCTGATAAGTATAAAAATTTGTTTTATTTTTTTCGAAATCAGTAATGATTTTGTGGAAATCTTTTTCTTCGTATATTTGAATTTTCGTTTCATCAATTTTACCACGTTTTATTGGAATAACGTGAAATGCGTTCTCACCAACGGCCGAGACTAATTTTTTAATAAGGGCATTCGAGTTTTTTTCTCTCAGGTTTATTGGTGGTGGTTTGGAAGTTTTTTTGGATGGTACAGCGACTTGGTCGTTATTAGCTTGCAATATTGAAAAACGATTTTGAGGATTAACTGCTACGACGTCGTTATCCCTGGATATCTTGGGAACCGATGAAATTTTTGATGAATTTGAGCTTCGCCCGCGCTTTAAAATTGCGATATATCTGTCCATTCCGACTTGGACCTTGGGTTTTGAGCTACTCTTATCTTCAGTGACAACTTGGTTAAGTGATGACGCCGACCCCGAAGAGGATGATATCGCTGAGTTAAATGTAGAAGTACTAGGCAATAATGTCAACGATTCACTAGTTGGCATTGGACAAAGCGAAATTGATCGCTGACGAAACTGTGGGTTTGCCGCTAGAAAAAGTCTATTATCAGATTTTTGATTTTTATTAAGAGCTTCAGAACTCACAGCAAGTCTGTTATCAGATTTTTTATTTTTATTGTTATCATTATGAACATCACAACTCACAGTAAAATAGGCATTTCTGCCGTTATAACTATAAAAAAAAATCCGCTAAGACGTCTGTTCACTATGAAGGTACAGCGAGAACTGAAGTGAGTAGGTTATGATTTATTTTATTTCGAAAATGTAACAATGTATATACCATACATTTATTGATACCCATGACAGTATCTTTTTAATTATTTTCAAGTTTTTAGAACATTTATTTGCAATATTACTATGTCTGTTTAACCGTTAAACTTAATTTTTTTTTATTTATTTTCAGGTTCTTAGTTTTTATTTCGCATTCTATTTAATTCGATAAGTGCCTCTTCATTGCAATGTTTATTATCGACAAAGTAATCCCTCCAAAGATTTCACTCTACTAAGAGCCACTTAGGCTTAACCTTCCTCAAATAGTTTCGCGCCTAGGTATACGACTGTGTGATCCACAGTGCTGCCTTGCATTTTATGTACCGTGGAAGCCCATGACAATATGAAGGGCAACATTCATCTTTCACCCGTCCCGTAATTAAACTTGGCTGGAAACTGTATGGCCTTCGGTTTTATAATATGTACACCGTCAATTGCAAAGTCAATTCGATCTGAAGGTACATCTCTTGCATAGATCTAGGTTGTACGAAATTGGGGCCAAACGATACCGTTGATGTTGTCTATAGCGCCATTTACTAATCCCTTTAAAATGTCAATATTGGACCGTAACATGACTTTTGCCCCCACAAATATTTCCAATTCTGTTCGTAAGCCCCCAGTGCTATTGATATACAATCGACTCTTGATAGTTTTAAACTGAAAGGACCAGAGAAAAAGTTCAAATAATCGAGTTTTCATTTTAACGAGACTTCAAAATATCAAAGGATAGGTAGAAAAAGTTCAAATTAACAAGAGTTTATTTAAAATTTAAAATTTTTTATTGGGAACTTTCTTATAGTTACAGATATACCTAGCAAAAAGCAAAACCATTTGCACGCACTAAATTCCGCAAAAGCAAAGCAAAGAAATTTAATTTTTTATGTTAGCAACTGTCGATGTAGTGGTTTATACTAAAATCGTGGCATAGAAACCAGGGTCCGTAAATAACAGTTATCGATATCAAAAAATTATTTTATGACAGTTATTTTGTGAATTAAAAAATAAAACTTCATTTAAGACAGTTATTTTTCAACGTAAAAATAAAAGGTCGGATGAAACTCTTAAAAAGAGAGTTTTATTTTTCCGTCATGAAATAAAACTCTTTTAAGGAGTTTTATTTTTCCCGTCCGAAAATAAAACTCAGTTTATGTAAATTACTTCCCAATACAATTACCTTGCAATGCAATTAAATAAATCGGAATTAAAATAACCGCCTATAACCTATATATAACCACCAAAAGAAGCTTAAGTGACTTATGTTTTTTACTTCATTTAGCTACATGAGTTTTATTTTAGAGGGAAAAAATAAAACTCCTTAAAAAAGTTTCATTTTAGAGGGAAAAAATAAAACTCCTTAAAAGAGTTTTATTTAATGACGGCAAAATAAAACTCTCTTTTTAAGAGTCTCATCTGATATTTTATTCTTCCGTTGAAAAATAACTCTTAACTGTGGAGATGATATCGTTTTTTTAAGCTCCCTATAAATTCTAAAATTAAATACGAATCTATTGTTATATGACAGTATAGGTCTCCGTTGACTCTAACACAGGGAGTTTTTGAGTTAAATTTTTTTCGTTAACAGTTATTTACTGTCCCTGATAGAAACTAATGCAAACGGATTAAATTTCTTTCAAAAACAGAAACAAAATCACATTAGGAGTTCAAATTAAAGAGTGTAGAATAACCGAACTTCAAATTATATAACGTTGGGGAGCAAGATGTCATTTTTGTAGCACATCGCAAAAATTAAAATAAATGGTTTTTTTATTTATTTTATATTTTGCAGAAAACACAGCAATTAAAATAATTCAAATTATAGAGGGCAGAGCCAAAAAATTCAAATTATAGCGAGTCGGCGATCAAAATGCCATTTAAATAATTTAAAATTATTGAGGGGACCAAATTACATAGATATTTTTCAATTTATTGAGTGTTTTCAAGGGACTTGGAAAACAGTTCAAATTACCGCGAGATTAAAATTAACGAGTTTCAAATTATCAAGAGTCGACTGTATACATATTTATATTGTCGGCATTTCGTATGGCGTGTACTAGCTGTTCTTGAGCTTTTATTTTATAAATGCAAGCATCTTTGTTTCTAAAGGTGCCTTCACATTGTAATATACAATGTATTATGACATGTCAAAAAATGCTGTAGAATGTACAAAATCTTATCATGTAAAAGCAAAATGTATCGAGTAGGAGAGAATACGAATTGAAAATTTGACAAGCGGACGGTAAATGTTTATTTTCTAAACCATTTTAGAAACTTAAGTATTCTCATCACGCCAGAGGTGTATTTTAAAGTAAGCATTGACAGCATTATTGGTATTTGTAGAAGGTGTTAGCACTTTTACAAAAAGAACCAAAATCAACTCAGATATTTTCACGTTCTTTTTGTAAATATTGTACAACTGCAACTATCAGCTACTTAACCCGAATTTTTTGTAATTAACTCAGCTGTTTAATATCTTTGCTTTGATTTTGCTTATAGTATATGTGTAAACCTGAAAAATACCTGCAATAGACTTTTGTTTTGTTTTTACAAAGTCGTAATACTTTGTATTACCATATAAAGATACCTTAAACAAATTCAAAACAGCAGAGTTGTGGCCGTAGACTTGTTGATTTGTGGGGTATAGCCTTTACGCCTTGTCTATTGCAAATTCATCACTTGTGTCTTGAAGAAGTCTTTTGTAGCAGTATCTAATTTAATGTTTGCATTACTTTCAACGTCTGCACGTACAATTAAAAGATTCTAGTATTTCACTAATGTTGAAGTCGTACAAGTGACAACTATTCAAGGCCAAGACAAATGTGCATCGACGGCAAATTTAAGAAAGATTTTTTTTTTTTTTTAACGAAAATAATGCAAGAAATTCTTATATAAGGATGTATGTATATAAAATTTTTACATAGAAAGCTTCAAATTGGTATTAAATTTTTTTTTTTGTGATTTTATTTCGGTTTTTACCGAACTTATTTTATCTATGATTTTTTTCAGCTCGCCACCCTGAGCGTAAGTTTGTTGGTGCATGAGAGCACGTAGTTCCGTCTTTAATTTGTTTAGTCGGCCAATTCTAGATTTTGTTGTGTTTGGTACAGGGAATATTGGATATTTTGGCTTTTCTTCCTTCTTCTTTTTCGGATTTATGGGTTTTGGGCCTATTGATAGAATTTCAGGTTTTTAGCTGGGATCTGCGCCCTCTCGTATCTGTTTTTCCCAACGGGATTCGGCTTCCGCTAAATCCTTCAAGATTTGAGTCAAATTTGGGTCCATTTAATTACAAACTAGAGATTGAGAACGGCTGTCGGTAGAATCCTTTTCGCGTTTCTTCAATTCGGCTGGTGTCAATTCTTTGATGGGCACATAAGGAGGCATTTCTTCATCATCTTGGCGAAAAATAATTAACAGGAATTCAACTTGGCATAAGCTCTGTATGTTGGATCCTATTGTCCTTTCTTATTTTTAGATAAAGGATAAGCAAATATGCTATGTATTCCTTTATTCTAAAAAATATGGCAGGATCGCCATGTTAACAAGCAAATTTATTTAAATCTAATCTAATGTTTGCATTACTTTCAACGTCTGCACGTACAATTAAAAGAATCTAATATTTCACTAATGTTGAAGTCGTACAAGTGACAACTATTCAAGGCCAAGTACAAATGTGCATCGACGGCAAATTTAAGAAAGAGTTTTTTATTGTTGGCACCTGAACAGCCACACATACCTGCTGCACAAAAACACTCGCAATCGTGAGAATGAATTTGTTTTAAAAACAAGCATCATATTACGGCAAGATTCCACACGAAAATATGTGCACTAATTTTAAGTAAATAATAGATTTAATTTCACTTTTTTCGAGTTCTCGTTGTACCTTCATAGTGAACAGACGTATTAGCGGATTTTTTTTTACATACAAATAAAACAAAACCCTACAAAAAATATTTGTAGTACATAGTATTCGTTGTACATTAACTTTGATAAACAAGCTTTTTTGCTTTGCTAATATTTTTTACATAGACAGTAATAACTAAAACAACAAAAAAACAAAAACAACCGTAAACAAAATAACTCAAAGTGCCCTTGAGGAATACACTAACAAAGTGCCCTTGAGGAATACTCTATATGAGTACCTCAAAAACAAATAATTGTGAAGTGAGTTATAACGGTAGAAATGCCTATATTACTGTGAGCTCTGATGATCTTAATGATAACAATAAAAATAAAAAATCTGATAATAGACTTACTGTGAGTTCTGATGATCTTAATTTAAATAAAATAAATAAGAAACCTAATGATAGACTTTTTTTAACGGCTAAGCCAATTTTTCGTCAGCGATCAACTTCGCTTTGTCCATTGCCAACTAGTGATTCGTTAACATTACAGTTGCCTACTACTTCGTCATTTAAATCAGCGATATCATCCGATTCATCACTTACCCAATTAGTCACTGTAAATAAGAGTAGCCCAAAACCAAAGGTCCAAGTCGGAATGGACCGTTATATTATTGTGCGAAAGCGCGGGCGAAGCCCAAATTCTACTAAAATTGCATCTGCTTCAAAGGTATCTAGGGATAACAGCGCATCCTCCACTAATCGTTTTCAAATATTGCAAGATGACAACGACACACCTGATATATACGCGAACAAAACCTCCAAGCCGCCACCAATCTATTTGAGAGAAAAAAATTCAAACGCTCTTATTAAGAAATTAATTTCGGTCATTGGTGAGAATAAATTTCACATTGTTCCAATAAAACGTGACAATATCGATGAAACGAAAATTCAAATTTATGACGAAACAGATTTCCGCAAAATGGTTTCTGAATTTGAAAAAAAACAAGTTTCTACACATACCAGCTCAAGAGTGCTAAAGGCCTGCAGATCGTATTGAAGGGCATAGATTCTTATGTTGTTCCCGAAGAAATAAAAGACGCACTCGTCCTCCAGGGATTCAACGTAAAAAATGTTTCAAATATAATAAATAGGGAGAAGATCCCCCAGCCTCTATTTCACGTTGAACTTGAGACGAATGATATAAAATTGAGAAAAAATGAGACGCACCCAATGTATAATTTAAAATATCTTTTATACCGAAAAATAACAGTCGAAGAACCACACAAGCGTTCTGGACCCGTACAGTGCCATAATTGTCAAGAATATGGCCACACAAAAACTTACTGCAAATTACCTACAAGTTGTGTTATTTGCGGTGAATTGCACGGCACTGCTAGTTGTACTAAACCAAAAGATCAAGCAGAAAAAAAATGCAGTAATTGTGGAGGTAATCACACCGCTAACTATAGAGGATGTCCTGTATATTCCTTCGTTAAAAAGACTATGGGGCAAAAACCTAAAGTAGCTCCAGCACAACCAGCAAACACTTACTCCGCCACTCTTGCCCAAGTGAGCCAACCAGTTAATTCACGTGTATCGTGTGCCGATGCTACAAAGACAAGCTCTATTCCCACACAAAATGTTTCACGGCCAAATACTTCAACAAATACAAACTCAGGCTTTAATTTTAATCGCCTTGAAGCTACTATTGAAAATCTGGTGCAAACTATAAAAAATTTTACAACAAATATGACTAGCATGATGCAAGAAATGCTGCGAATGCAGAATACATTGCTTCAAGCTTTAGTTAACAAACCATGAACACGTTAAAAATATGTTTCTGGAACGCAAACGGCATTCGCCAACATAAAAATGAACTTGAGAACTTCCTCATGGAAAAAAATATTGATATAATGTTGGTCTCTGAGACTCATTTGACTTCGAGAAGCCTTTTTAAAATTTATGGCTACACCTTATATGATTCAAAGGACCCGAGAGGAAGAGCATGCGGGTGGATCAGCAATTTTAATAAAGTCAAGACTCAAGCATTATATTATTGACAACATTTGCGAACAACATTTACAAGCAACGAATATTTGTGTCGAAAATTTTTGCATTAATTTTGTCATTTCATCAATTTACTCCCCTCCTAGATTCGCAATTACTGAGGACCAATACGAGGATTTCTACAAATCCCTTGGCCCTTGCTTCGTAGCAGCTGGCGACTACAATGCAAAACATACGTTCTGGGGTTCGCGTCTTATTTCACCTAGAGGTCGGACATTGTTCAACACAATTTCAAAACTGGGCTTGGACGTCATTTCGAGTGGGGAGCCCACTTACTGGCCTACGGACATACAAAAAATTCCGGATGTTATAGATTTTGGAGTCATGAAAAATATTTCTAGGGAATTAGTTCATGTTGAAGCGTCTCACGATCTTTCCTCCGATCACTCTCCCACGATCATTCCAATTTGTAGCCCACTAAGTAGTGACTTACCTCACCCGTATGTGAACACGATCAACCGTGTTAATTGGCTGGGGTTCAGAAAATGTCTCAGTACTCATTGTACGGAAAACATTACGCTAAGAACATCCGAAGATATTGAATTTAACATTGGCAATCTTATCAAAAATATAAAACAGGCTGCTGAACATGCGACTACCTCCTACCCGCAGACTGGATTTAATAGAATTTATTCTACGGATATTGAACGTCTCGTAAGTGAAAAAAGAAGAGCTAGAAGGGAATGGCAACAGCACAGATCGCCCCAACATAAAATCAGATTTAAAGAGTGCACTAAACGACTCCAATACTTGCTTGCATTTGAAAAAACTGCATCTTTTAAAAACTATCTGGAAGGTCTTGACGCCACACCAGCAACCAGCATCTAATTACTCTTTGTGGCGCCCTGCTAGAAAGCTTAAAACACCTGTTGCGTTTAAACCACCTTTGCGTACATCTACAGGAGGTTGGGCAAGAAGCGATACTGAAAAAGGTAAAATATTTGCTGAGCATTTAAAATCAGTATTTACCCCTAACTCATGTACTGGTGTTATTAATTTGCCGAATGTAGTGGCGCTACCCCCTCGACCCATAAAATTTAGAACGTGTGATGTACAAAAACTAATTGCTGAACTTAACCCGAAGAAAGCTCCGGGTATTGATGGAATTAGTAACCAGATGCTAATAAAGTTGCCTCGTATTGCAATTAGAATCCTGTTATTTATTTTTAACGCCATTTTACGACTGGAGTATTATCCAAATAGCTGGAAGCTTGCCAAAGTCAAAATGATTCCAAAGCCGGGCAAATACCTTACCAAGGCTGAGTCATACAGGCCAATAAGCCTGCTATCAACAATGTCAAAACTTTTAGAAAAACTGCTCATGACAAAATTATCCCCAATTCTAGTTAGTAGTGGGTGCATACCGGACCATCAATTTGGTTTTATAAGTCAGCATAGCACTATCGAACAAACTCATAGATTGGCTCAATTTATAAGAAGAACATTTGAAGAAAAGAAGTATTGTTCTGCGCTGTTTATCGACATTTCTCAAGCATTTGATAAAGTGTGGCATGAAGGTCTTATTTTAAAAGTTGAATCATATTTACCAATAAATTTTCTGAAACTATTAGAAAGTTATATTACTACCCGGAAGTTTACGGTTGTGGAAGGAGACTTCACGAGTGTGCCTGAATCTATATCATCCGGTGTGCCACAGGGGAGCATACTGGGGCCAGTTTTGTATTTGATTTATACTTGTGATATGCCTTTGAGCAGCAATATCCATACATCTACGTTTGCCGATGATACAGCCTGCCTTAGTATGCACGAAAACCCTCACGAGGCTTCCCGATATCTACAAGAACATATTACACAACTGGAACTATGGTTAAATTTATTGAGAATCAAAGTAAACGAGCAAAAGTGTGTCCAGGTAACATTTACCCTGCGAAGAGATACTTGTTCGCCAATTCGAATCAACAATCAAGTTGTTCTTCAACATTCACACGTAAAATACCTTGGTATACACCTTGATCGACGGCTTACATGGAAGCCCCATATTGACTCAAAGCTAACACAAATGAAACTGAAATTAACTCAGATACATTGGCTGATTGGTAGAAATTCAACACTCAGTCTAGATTGTAAACTTTTAATATACAAGTCGATTTTGAAACCAATATGGTGCTACGGAATACAGTTATGGGGCACAGCTTCAGCTTCTAATGTCGAGAGAATCCAACGAAGGCAAAACAAAATTTTACGGTTAATAACATTGGCTCCATGGTATATAAAAATTCAAATATACATCGTGATTTAAATATGCCACTAGTGACTGAAGAAATTGCAAAATACGCTGGCAAATATTTAACAAAACTCGAGTCACATCCTAATCCGCTTGCCCGTAATATTTTGAACTTTACTGGACACATCCGCCTAAAAAAGAGGGACACAAGGGAGCTAATACTCAGACCCCAAATGATACTTCTTGAAAATAATTATTGTGCTTAATACGAAATTTATGTATTATTAATTACTATCACTAAGTTTATGTCCGATACTGGTCGGGCCTAATAATTATATTTAGATTTAAGATTTGAATACTTACTGGCCTACGGACATACAAAAAATTCCGGATGTTATAGATTTTGGAGTCATGAAAAATATTTCTAGGGAATTAGTTCATGTTGAAGCGTCTCACGATCTTTCCTCCGATCACTCTCCCACGATCGTTACAATTTGTAGCCCAGTAAGTAGTGACTTACCTCACCCGTATGTGAACACGATCAACCGTGTTAATTGGCTGGGGTTCAGAAAATGTCTCAGTACTCATTGTACGGAAAACATTACGCTAAGAACATCCGAAGATATTGAATTTAACATTGGCAATCTTATCAAAAATATAAAACAGGCTGCTGAACATGCGACTACCTCCTACCCGCAGACTGGATTTAATAGAATTTATTCTACGGATATTGAACGTCTCGTAAGTGAAAAAAGAAGAGCTAGAAGGGAATGGCAACAGCACAGATCGCCCCAACATAAAATCAGATTTAAAGAGTGCACTAAACGACTCCAATACTTGCTTGCATTTGAAAAAACTGCATCTTTTAAAAACTATCTGGAAGGTCTTGACGCCACACCAGCATCTAATTACTCTTTGTGGTGCCCTGCTAGAAAGCTTAAAACACCTGTTGCATTTAAACCACCTTTGCGTACATCTACAGGAGGTTGGGCAAGAAGCGATACTGAAAAAGGTAAAATATTTGCTGAGCATTTAAAATCAGTATTTACCCCTAACTCATGTACTGGTGTTATTAATTTGCCGAATGTAGTGGCGCTACCCCCTCGACCCATAATATTTAGAACGTGTGATGTACAAAAACTAATTGCTGAACTTAACCCGAAGAAAGCTCCGGGTATTGATGGAATTAGTAACCAGATGCTAATAAAGTTGCCTCGTATTGCAATTAGAATCCTGTTATTTATTTTTAACGCCATTTTACGACTGGAGTATTATCCAAATAGCTGGAAGCTTGCCAAAGTCAAAATGATTCCAAAGCCGGGCAAATACCTTACCAAGGCTGAGTCATACAGGCCAATAAGTCTGCTATCAACAATGTCAAAACTTTTCGAAAAACTGCTCATGACAAAATTGTCCCCAATTCTAGTTAGTAGTGGGTGCATACCGGACCATCAATTTGGTTTTAGAAGTCAGCATAGCACTATCGAACAAACTCATAGATTGGCTCAATTTATAAGAAGAACATTTGAAGAAAAGAAGTATTGTTCTGCGCTGTTTATCGACGTTTCTCAGGCATTTGATAAAGTGTGGCATGAAGGTCTTATTTTAAAATTTAAATCATATTTACCAATAAATTTTCTAAAACTATTAGAAAGTTATATTACTACCCGGAAGTTTACGGTTGTGGAAGGAGACTTCACGAGTGTGCCTGAATCTATATCATCCGGTGTGCCACAGGGGAGCATACTGGGGCCAGTTTTGTATTTGATTTATACTTGTGATATGCCTTTGAGCAGCAATATCCATACATCTACGTTTGCCGATGATACAGCCTGCCTTAGTATGCACGAAAACCCTCACGAGGCTTCCCGATATCTACAAGAACATATTACACAACTGGAACTATGGTTAAATTTATGGAGAATCAAAGTAAACGAGCAAAAGTGTGTCCAGGTAACATTTACCCTGCGAAGAGATACTTGTTCGCCAATTCGAATCAACAATCAAGTTGTTCTTCAACATTCACACATAAAATACCTTGGTATACACCTTGATCGACGGTAGGGATGGGCAAATGAAGAAAATGTATCGATATATATCGTATCGATATTTTTGAACAGTATCGATATATATTTTTTGAAAACATCGATATTTCGATATATCGATATTTTTTGCTGCATTAATTTCGAATGCACAATTACTTACTTTAAGAAATTTAATACAAAAAAACTATTTATGTTAAGTAATACGTAACCTACTGTAGCTCCTTAAGACTTCATTAGTCTTTACTTACTGTTGCTGCTCTGTGCTGTGCCGTTCTGTTTCTAAATTTTAAAAGTTACTTTTTCTGTAATAAATTATCAGCTGTTTCGGACCAGAATGGTCACAGTTTTCCACTAAAGTGATGAGTTTTGCATCGTCCATTGTTATTATAGTTTTTCTTTTCCCGGACTTTTTCATTTCCCGGGAAAGTGGGGATAACTTTTCGGTTTTTAACGTTTATAAACACATGTCAAAAAAATAATACAATTTCAGTTCCCGGGCGTAATTGTTGTAAAGTTTTAGCTGTAATTCTACCATCGCATTCATAAAGTGAATAACGACATGCATCGAGGAATGTGTACGCAACATAACAGAATTAAGGAGAGAAAAACTAATGGCTTATATGTATATGATTTTTATAAACCAAAAAGAGTCAGCTGATTCGTAACAGAACTGAAAGTAAAAACAAATTCTGCCTTTAGGTTTATCACCACACAATCCAAAAAGTCACCTGCCTTAGTTGGGTCACAGTTAAAAAACGGCTATAGCTCTTAAAAGTATCGAAACCCGATACTCGTAAATAAGAATCGATGTATCGATATATAGGTTTTTGAAATATCGGCGATATATATCGATATTTATTTTCTCAAATATCGATATTTCGATATATCGATATTTTTTGCCCATCCCTAATCGACGGCTTGCATGGAAGCCCCATATTGACTCAAAGCTAACACAAATGAAACTGAAATTAACTAAGCCAATGTATATGGCTGATTGGTAGAAATTCAACACTCAGTCTAGATTGTAAACTTTTAATATACAAGTCGATTTTGAAACCAATATGGTGCTACGGAATACATTTATGGGGCACAGCTTCAGCTTCTAATGTCGAGAGAATCCAACGAAGGCAAAACAAAATTTTACGGTTAATAACATTGGCTCCATGGTATATAAAAAATTCAAATATACATCGTGATTTAAATATGCCACTAGTGACTGAAGAAATTGCAAAATACGCTGGCAAATATTTAACAAAACTCGAGTCACATCCTAATCCGCTTGCCCGTAATATTTTGAACTTTACTGGAACTCTGAAGATTTGAATAATTATTGTTAGTTCATATATGAAGATACAATAAATAAATATCATGCATTAAAAAAAAATTCACTTTATTTTGTGCATATATGTTCGTATGTTTCAACATAAGTATGTCAATATGTAGGGTTAACATTTATTCTCATAAGTAGTATATAAGCTATAGTAATTTAATTTTAATCTGAAAATTACTGCGGCATAGAGCTGAAAATAAATAATAAACAGTTTAAATAAATTTGCTTGTTAACACAGCAAAAAAAAAAAAAAAAACTTTCTTAAATTTGCCGTCGATGCACATTTGTACTTGGCCTTGAATAGCTCTCACTTGTACGACTTCAACATTAGTGAAATATTAGAATCTTTTAATTGTACGTGCAGACGTTGAAAGTAATGCAAACATTAAATTACTAATGATAGTAATTAATAATACATAAATTTCGTATTAAGCACAATAATTATTTTCAAGAAGTATCATTTGGGGTCTGAGTATTAGTTCCCTTGTGTCCCTCTTTTTTAAGCGGATGTGTCCAGTAAAGTTCAAGATATTACGAGCAAGCGGATTAGGATGTGACTCGAGTTTTGTTAAATATTTACCTGCGTATTTTGCGATTTCTTCAGTCACTAGTGGCATATTTAAATCACGATGTATATTTGAATTTTTGATGTACCATGGAGCCGCTGTTATCAAACGTAAAATTTTATTTTGCCGTCGTTGGATTCTATCCACATTTGAAGCTGAAGCAGTGCCCCATAGCTGAATTCCGTAGCACCATATTGGCTTCAAAAGCGACTTGTATATCAAAAGTTTGCAGTCTAGACTGAGTGTTGAATTTCTGCCAATCAACAAATGTATTTGAGTTAACTTAAGTTTTATTTGAATTAGTTTAGCGTCAATATGATGTTGCCATGTAAGCCTTCGATCAAGGTGTATGCCAAGGTATTTCACTTGAGAGTGTTGAGGAATGTTTTGATTATTGATTCGAATGAGGGAACAGGTATCTTTTCTTAGGGTAAACGTTATATGAGCATACTTTTGTTCATTTACTTTAATTCTCCATAAGTTCAATGATCTATCAAGCTGGGTAATGTGAGCTTGGAGATTGCGGGATGCCTCATCAGGATTTTTGTGCATACTTATACAGGCTGTATCATCGGCAAATGTAGAAGTGTGGATGTTATTGCTCACAGGCATATCACAATTATATATTAAATACAAGACTGGCCCCAGAATACTACCCTGTGGCACACCAGAAGATATAGATTCGGGCACACTTATGAAGTCTCCTTCCACAACAGTAAACTTCCTATCAACAATATAACTTTCCAAAAGTTTTTCTATATTTATTGGCAATAGAGTTCCTCGTTGTACCTTCATAGTGAACAGACGTAATAGCGGAATTTTTCTTATATACAAACTAAACAAAAAAAAAGCATACAAAAAATATTCGTAGTACATATTAACTTTGATAAATAAGCATTTTTTTGCTTTGATAATATTTTTACATATAGAAATAAGAAAAAAAAAAAAAACGTAAACAAAAAAACATACAAAATACCCTTGAGGAATACTCTTTATGAGTACCCCAGAGGAAAAAAATAGTGAAGTGAGTTCTAACGGCAGAAATGCCTATTTTACTGTGAGTTTTGATGCTCATAATGATAACAATAAAAATAAAAAATCTGATAATAGACTTGCTGTGAGTTCTGAAGCTCTTAATAAAAATAAAAAATCTGATAATAGACTTTTTCTAACGGCAAAACCACAGTTTCGTCAGCGATCAACTTCGCTTTGTCCAATGCCAACTAGTGAATCGTTGACATTATTGCCTAGTACTTCTACATTTAACTCAGCGATATCATCCGCTTCGAGCTCGTGGTCAACAATTAAACAAGTTGTTACTGAAGACAACAGTAGTACAAAACCAAAGGTACAAGTAGGAATGGACAGATATATAACCATTTTAAAGCGCGGGCGAAGCCCAAATTCTACTAAAATTGGATCCGCCCCAAAGATTCCCTAGACATCAACAGCACATCTTCTATCAATCGTCAAAATCGTTTTTCATTATTGCAAGACAAAAGCGACAAGCCAGCTGCATCATCGCAAAAGTCTTTTAAGCCACCACCTATTTATCTGAGAGAAAAAAAATTCAAACGTGCTTCTAAAAAAACTACTGTCGACCATTGGTGAAAATACTTTTCACATCATTCCAATTAAACGAGGTAATATTGATGAAACTAAAATCCAAATATATGATGAAAAAGATTTCCGAAAAATTGTTAGTGAGTTTGAAAAATATAAAACAAATTTTTATACATATCAACTTAAGAGTGCTAAAGGCCTACAAATAGTATTAAAGGGCATAGATTCATATGTTGAGCCTGAAGAAGTAAAATGTGCACTTATCGAACAAGGATTTAAGGTAAAAAATTTTACCAATATAATCAATAGAGAGAAGATTCCCCAGCCTCTATTTCGTGTTGAACTGGAGCCGAATGATATACAGTTAAAGAAAAATGAGACGCACCCAATTTATAGTCTAAAATACCTTTTACACCGAAAAATCACAGTTGAAGAGCCACGTAAGCGTTCAGGTCCCGTACAGTGCCATAATTGCCAAGAATATGGCCACACAAAAACCTACTGCAAATTACCTACAGTTTGTGTTATCTGCGGTGAATTGCATGGTACTACTAACTGTACCAAGCCAAAAGTACAAGCAGAAAATTAATGCAGTAATTGTGGACGTAATCACACTGCTAACTACAGAGGATGCCCTGTATATTCTTTCGTTAAACAGGCTATGGGTCAAAAATTCAAATTAGCTCCAGTTCAATCAGCAAATGCTTACTCCGCCACTCTTCCTCAAACTAGCCAACTAGTTACTTCACGTGTATCGTATGCCGATGCTGCTAAGACTAGTTCTATTCCCACACAAAATGTTCCACCGCCAAGTAATTCAACGAATGCAAACTCTACTTTTAACTTTAGTCGTCTTGAAGCTACTATTGAGAATCTGGTGCTAACTATAAACAACTTTACAACAAATATGACTAGCATGATGCAAGAAATGCTGAGAATGCAGAATACTCTGCTTCAAGCATTAGTCAACAAACCATGAACACGTTAAAACTATGTTTCTGGAACGCAAACGGCATTCGCCAACATAAAAATGAACTTGAGCA
Organism: Tachina lurida; assembly: GCA_944452675.1. Classification (NCBI taxonomy): domain Eukaryota; kingdom Metazoa; phylum Arthropoda; class Insecta; order Diptera; family Tachinidae; genus Tachina; species Tachina lurida. The sequence continues at coordinate 71,748,238 of OX101754.1, forward strand.
CTTCCTCACGGAAAAAAATATTGATATAATGATGGTCCCTGAGACTCACTTGACTTCGAGAAGCTGCTTTAAAATAAATGGTTACACTCTATATGATTCAAAGGACCCGAGAGGGAGAGCATGCGGTGGATCAGCAATTCTAATTAAGTCAAGACTCAAGCACTATATCCTTGAGAACGTTAGTGAAGAAAATATGCAAGCTACGAATATTTTCGTAGAAAATTTTTGTGCGAACTTCGTGATATATTCAATTTACTCAGCTCCCAGATTTTCAGTTACCGAAGATCAGTATGAGAAGTTCTACAAATCGCTTGGATCTTGTTTCGTGGCAGCTGGTGACTACAATGCAAAACATACGTACTGGGGCTCGCGTCTTGTTACACCTAGAGGTAGAGCGTTGTTTAATACAATTTCAAAAATGGGCTTAGATGTCATTTCGAGTGGGGAGCCTACTTATTGGCCTACTGACGTAAGAAAAATTCCAGATGTTATAGATTTTGGCGTCACGAAAAATATCCATAGGAACTTAATTCACGTAGAGGGCTCAGTAGATCTGTCCTCCGATCACTCTCCCACAATAGTTACAATTTTCAACCCACTAAGGAGTGATTTAACTAACTCATATGCGAAAACGATTAATAGGGTCAACTGGCTAGGATTAAAAAAATATATTAGTAGTCACTGCGTAGAAAACATTCAGCTTAGATCACCTGATGATATTGAATTTAATATTGCCAATCTTAACGAAAATATTAAACAGGCTGCTGAACATGCCATTACTTCCTATCCGCAGACTGGCTTTAATAGAATTTATTCTACGGAAATTTAACGTCTTGTATGTGAATAAAGGAGAGCTAGAAGAGAATGGCAACAACACCGATCACCCCTAAATAAAATCAGACTTAAAGAATGTACTAAACGACTCAAAGAGCTGCTATCGTCGGAAAAGACTGCATTACTGGAAAAGTATTTAGAAGGTCTTGATGTAACGTCAACATTTAATTACTCTTTATGGCGCGCTACTAGAAATCTTAAAAGACCCGTTGATCTTAAATCACCATTGCGTACTTCGACTGGAATCTGGGCAAGGAGCGATAGTGAGAAAAGTAACTTATTTTCTGAGCATTTAAAATCTGTATTCACTCCCAATTCATGTACGGGTGCTGCCGGATTACCGAGTGTAGTCTCTCTACCCCCTCGTCCTTTAAGGTTTAAGATGCGTGAACTACAAAAAATAGTTGCTGAACTCGACCCTAAGAAAGCTCCAGGTATTGATGGCATTAGTAACAAGATGCTGATGAACTTGCCTCATATTGCAATAAGAATTTTGCTATTTATTTTTAATGCCATTTTACGAATGCAGTATTTTCCACATAACTGGAAACTTGCCAAGATTAAAATGATTCCAAAGCCAGGCAAAGATCTTACCAAGGCTGAGTTATATAGGCCTATAAGCTTACTTTCAACAATTTCAAAGCTTTTAGAAAAGCTGCTCATGACTAAATTGTCCACAATTTTAGCTGATACTGGGTGCATCCCGGACCATCAATTTGGCTTTAGAAGTCAGCATAGCACTATTGAGCAAACGCATAGATTGCTCCAAATTATAAGGAGGACTTTTGAAGAAAATATGTCTTCAATTTTAAAAATAGGCCTTCGTGCCATACTTTGTCAAATGCCTGAGAAACATCAATAAAAAGGGCAGAATAATAATTATTTTCTTCAAAAGTCCTCCTTATCACTTGAACCAATCTATGCGTTTGCTCAATAGTGCTATGCTGACTTCTAAAGCCAAATTGATGGTCCGGGATGCACCCATTATTAGCTAAAATTGTGGACAATTTAGTCATGAGCAGCTTTTAGAAAAGTTTTGAGACTGTTGATAGTAAGCTTATAGGCCTATATGACTCAGCCTTGGTTAGATATTTGCCCGGCTTCGGAATCATTTTAATCTTGGCAAGTTTCCAATTATGTGGAAAATACTGCATTCGCAAAATGGCATTAAAAATAAATAGCAGGATTCTTATTGCAATATGAGGCAAGTTCGTCAGCATCTTGTTACTAATTCCGTCAATACCTGGAGCTTTCTTCGGATTAAGTTCAGCAATTAGTTTTTGCACATCGCGCATCTTAAACTTTATGGGTCGCGGGGGTAGAGCAACTACACTTGGCAAATCAGCAACACTAGTACATGTGTTTGGGGTAAATACGTATTTTAAATGTTTAGCAAATATGTTACCTTTTTCAGTATCGCTTCTTGCCCAACCTCCGCTAGATGTGCGCAGAGGTGGTTTAAGCTCAACGGGCGTTTTCAGATTTCTAGCAGCGTGCCACAAAGAGTAATTAGATGCTGGTGTGACATCAAGACCTTCCAGATAATATATAAGAGATGCAGGTTTTTCAATTACAAGTAACTCTTGGAGTCGTTTAGTGCATTCCTTAAATCTGATTTTAAGTTTTGCTGATCTGTGCTGTTGCCATTCCCTTCTAGCTCTTCTTTTTTCACACACGACACGTTCAATATCGGTAGAATAAATTTTATTAAATCCAGTCTGCGGGTAGGAGGTAGTAGCATGTTCAGCAGCCTGTGTAATCATTTTGTTAAGGTTGGCGATGTTAGCTTCAATATCCTCGGGTGTTCTTAGTGTAATGTTTTCCGTGCAATGACTACTAAGATATTTTTTGAATCGCAGCCAATTTACACGACTGATCTCTTCACATACGAGTGAGGTAAATCACTTCTCTGTGGGCTACAGATTGTAACGATCGTGGGCGAGTGATCGGACGAGAGATCTAAAGAAGCTTCAACGTTAATTAATTCCCTAGAAATGTTTTTCATGACACCAAGATCTATAACATCCGGAATTTTATTTATGTGAGTAGGCCAGTAAGTAGGCTCCCACCTCGAAATGACGTCCAAGCCCATTTTTGATATTGTGTTGAACAACGCTCGACCTCGGGGTGTAATAAGACGCGAACCCCAGAACGTATGTGTAGCATTATACTCCCCAGCTGCAACGAAACAAGACCCAAGAGATTTATAGACATCCTCGTATTGATTCTCAGTAATTGCGAATCTGGGAGGGGAGTAAATTGATGATATCACAAAATTTGTGCAAAAATGTTCAACACAAATATTCGTTGCTTGTAGATGTTCCTCACAAATGTTGTCAATAATATAATGTTTGAGTCTTGACTTTATTAGAATTGCTGATCCACCGCATGCTCTTCCTCTCGGGTCCTTTGAATCATATAAGGTGTAGCCAGAAATTTTAAAAAGGCTTCTCGAAGTCAAATGAGTCTCTCAGACCAACATGATATCAATATTTTTTTCCGTGAGGAAGTGCTCAAGTTCATTTTTATGTTGGCGAATGCCGTTTGCGTTCCAGAAACATATTTTTAACGTGTTCATGGCTTCTTAACTAATGCCTGAAGCAGCGTATTCTGCATTCGCAGCATTTCTTGCATCATGCTAGTCATATTTGTTGTAAAACTATTAATAGTTAGCACCAGTGGGTCTACTCTGTATTTCGAAACGAAAGAAAATGCTTTCGAATTTGTATGCTATTAACATTGCATTTCGAAAGCATTTGCTTTCGTTTCGAAATACAGAGTAGACCCCCAGATTCTCAATAGTAGCTTCAAGGCGACTTAAGTTAAAGCTTGAGTTTGCATTCGTTGTATTATTTGGCGGTGGAGCGTTTTGTGTGGGAATAGAACTGGTCTTAGCAGCATTTAAATACGATACACGTGAACTAACTGGTTGGCTTGGTTGAGGAAGAGTGGCGGAGTAAGAGTTTGCTGATTGAGCTGGAGCTAGTTTAGGATTTTGACCCATAGCCTGTTTAACGAGAGAATATACAGGGCATCCTCTGTAGTTAGCGGTGTGATTATCTCCACAATTACTGCATTTTTTCTGCTTGATCTTTTGGCTTAGTGCAGCTAGCAGTACCATGCAATTCACCGCAAATAACACAAACTGTAGGTAAATTGCAGTAAGTTTTTGTGTGGCGATATTCTTGGCAATTATGGCACTGTACGGGACCTGAACGCTTACGTGGCTCTTCAACTGTGATTTTTCTGTATAAAAGGTATTTTAGGCTATAAATTGGATGTGTCTCGTTCTTTTTCAACTGTATATCATTTGGCTCCAATTCAACACGAAATAGAGGCTGGGGGATCTTCTCTCTATTGATTATATTAGTAACACTTTTTACCTTAAATCCTTGTATGTTGAGTGCATCTTTTATTTCGTCGGGATTAAGATAAGCATCAATGCCCGTCAGTACGATCTGCATACCTTTAGCACTTTAAAGCTGATAAGTATAAAAATTTGTTTTATTTTTTTCGAAATCAGTAATAATTTTGCGGAAATCTTTTTCTTCATATATTTGAATTTTCGTTTCATCAATTTTACCACGTTTGTTTGGAATAACGTGAAATGCGTTCTCACCAACTGCCGAGACTAATTTTTCAATAAGGGCATTCGAATTTTTTTCTCTTAGGTTATTGGTGGTGGCTTGGAAGTTTTTTTTGATGAAACAACATCTTGGTCGTTATTTGCTTGCAATATTGAAAAACGACTTTGACGGTTAACTGCTGCGGCGTCGTTATCCCTGGATATCTTGGGAACCGATGAAATTTTTGATGAATTTGGGCTTCGCCCGCGCTTTAAAATTGTGATATATCTGTCCATTCCGACTTGGACTTTCAGTTTTGGGCTAATCTTATCTTCAGTGCCAACTTGGTTAAGTGATGACCACGAGCCCGAGGCGGGTGATATCGCTGAGTTAAATGTGGAAGTACTAGGCAATAATATCAGCGATTCACTAGTTGGCATTGGACAAAGCGAAGTTGATCGCTGACGAAACTGTGGTTTTGCCGTTAGGAAAAGTCTATTATCAGATTTTTTATTTTTATTAAGAGCTTCAGAACGCACAGCAAGTCTATTATCAGATTTTTTATTTTTATTGTTATCATTATGAGCATCAAAACTCACAGTAAAATAGGCATTTCTGCCGTTAGAACTCACGTCAGTATTTTTTTCCTTTGGGGTACTCATAAGGAGTATTCCTCAAGGGTACTTTGTATGTTTTTTTTTTTGTTTACGGTTCTTTTTTGATTTTGTTATTTCTATATATAAAAATATTAGCAAAGCAAAAAAATCTTATTTATCAAATTTAATATGTACTACGAATATATTTTGTATGATTTTTTTTTTGTTTACTTTGTATGTAAGAAAAATTCCGCTATTACGTCTGTTCACTATGAAGGTACAACGAGAATGGTCTTTTCATTAAAGTACTAAAATGTTGGGTAATTAGCTCACCGATTCTCAAAGCATTTAATATATCAATAAAAGTCTGATCACCTTGCTGACTCAGATTTTTGGTTAGCTCGCACAGCATGATTGGAGATATTCTGGCTGTTTGTACACAGGTATTCCTGATCATTTTTTAGGAGGTAGTTGTAAAAGATCACCGAAGAGCAATACGTTTACTCCTCCAAAGAAGTAATCTTCACAGTTTTTAATTTGCCTTAATCGATGGTCTATTATGCACAATATTTGGTAGGACACCATGTATATTTCGTCGACAGTCCCAAATTCCGCCTGGTGCCATTGTTGCCTCATTATTCACAAACACTACCGGAAGAAGCATTTTTAAAGTACTGTGTATTGTGGCTCCATTTATTAATTGAGCTGCAACTCCTGTTAGGGCGCATACTTTAACCGCATCCTTCGCATAGCACCTGTTAATTTGGTTTCGTAATAACTTCAACAGAAAAGTCTGGCCTACACAAGCTCCACCTGTAAATAATATTTTTAAACGTTCTTCGGCACCTGACATTTGATTTTCTATTTTGAAATTCAAAAGACTGACACTAGTTTACAAAATACTAGTTTACAAAATAAAATTTTTTTCATGTACATTTGATGAGATATAGAATTCCTTATGTCTTTTTTTCCGCTGAATTCGAAAATCAATGTTAAATTTTTTTATGGACCAATTTTTGAGAAATGTTATATTTTATTACTAATTGTGATACATTTATATGTTATAAATAAAACGAGCCAAATTTATTAAAAATCATTCCATTAATTCTGAATTTATTCACAATTAAGTGCTAGCATACGAGTATATTTTACGGAATTTTTTAATTTTTATTTATTTTATGATTTCTCGTTGTACCTTCATAGTGAACAGACGTCTTAGCGGAGTTTTTTTACATACATACTAAACAAACAAAATCATAAAAAAATATTCGTAGTTCATATAGATATAACAAAAACAAAAAAACCCGTAAACAAAAAACAAACAAAGTGCCCTTGAGGAATACTCTATATGAGTACCTCAAAGGAAAAAAGTTGTGAAGTGAGTTATAACGGCAGAAATGCGTATTTTACTGTGAGTTCTGATGCTCATAATGATAACGATAAAAATAAAAAATCTGATAATAAAGTTGCTGTGAGTTCTGAATCTCTTAATAAAAATCAAAAATCTGATAATAGACTTTTTCTAACGGCAAAACCACAGTTTCGTCAGCGATTAACTTCGCTTTGTCCAATGCCAACTAGTGAATCGTTGTCATTATTGCCTAGTATTTCCACATTAAACTCAGCGATATCATCCGCTTCGGGCTCGGGGTCATCACTTAACCAAGTTGTCACTGAAGATAAGAGTAGCCCAAAACCCAAGGTCCAAGTCGGAATGGACAGAATGAACGCATTTGCGTTCTGAAAAGAAAACTCGAAGATTGTTGGGTTAATAATTACAGTAATGCTTTGCTTAAAATGTGGAACGCCATGTGGTACAAATGAGTCAATGGCATATTATTCGTGTATTGCTAAATATGTGTCAAAATTAGAACCAACGAACCTAGATGGTGATGTAACACGAGCTAATAAACAAATTAGGAGAGGAGAAACTGACGTCACACGTAAGCTTTTTAAAATATGCAGGCGCATATGAAAAGAACGTCAATTTTCAGCTTGCGAATGCGTATTCAGGCTATGCCATTTAAGTATGCGTGACAGTTCGAGAAGCAGTCTTTGTCAAAACTCGGAAACCGGAGCAAAGATATAAAGTCCAGAAGTTTAATAAAGCTGGTCAAGTAGCAGGTTGTTGTGCCAATAAATTCGAACAATACGAAAAGCGACCAGCTGAGCACCCATACTATGGTTTCAACAACATGTGTCTTATAGAGTTTGCGATGTTGTTTGAGCCACAATACACGAAACCACCAGCAATCAATGAAGAGAGCATAGATACAGATGCGTATGTACCGCATGAGCAAACAGTAGGAAAGCGTCTTATGGCTTTAACAGACAACACATAAATTACTATTAGAAACACGCTATCTGTAATACGGCTTCCTAACTTTGTAACAGCTCCTGATTCAGAGTCATACTTTTACAGCTTAATACTCCAGTATATGCCTTATTGCAATGAGGCCGAACTGGTAGGAGAATTTAACAGTGCCAGCGTTTCTCGCCAACGAAGAAAGGTTAAGAGAAACAAATGCCAACTTGGGAATCTTTCGCGAACATGACAAGCAACTTGAAAATGCATGCGTGCAAGTACACGCATTTCAGATAGTAGAACAGGCAGGGCCCATGGAACTGGACCATGAAGAAGAAGTTCCATATTTGCCAATTAATGAAGACCAGTTTGTACAGGCTAAGCAGTATATGAATTCTGGACAACAGGAAATTTTTACAATGGTTACCCAGTTCATAGAAAATCAAATGTCAGGTGCCGAAGAACGTTTAAAAATATTATTTACAGGTGGAGCTTGTGTAGGCCAGACTTTTCTGTTGAAGTTATTACGAAACCAAATTAACAGGTGCTATGCGAAGGATGCGGTTAAAGTATGCGCCCTAACAGGAGTTGCAGCTCAATTAATAAATGGAGCCACAATACACAAGTAGTAGGGAACTCCCACTCCGGCCCCAATTAAACTTTTGAAATTTTAAAATTTTAATTACCCAAATTTTAAAATTCTTGGAAATTTGTGAAATTTGATACCCTACGAGGGTGGATCAAGAAGTTCGTCCAACTTTTTGTTTACATAAGGAATTTTTTGTTTACATAAGGGGTTTTGTTTGTTTAATATATACGAGGGTGGTTTAATAAGTCCAGTTTTTATGACCGTGGGAATTTGTATGTGTGTATATTTGTGGGGTGGATTAAGGGGTTTCATAAGATTAGTATTTCATAAGTATATATGCCGACGGGAAAATCATGAATATGATTTTTCCTAGTACCAACGGGAAAATCATGCAATGATTTTTCCTAATACTAATGGGTGTGAAATAGTGAAAATTAATTTTTCCTAATGCCTACGGCAATATATGAATATTTTTCCTAATGCCTACGGCAATATATGAATATTTTTCCTAATGCCTACGGCAATATATGAATATTTTTCCTAATGCCGACGGCAAAACATGATTATTATTTTTTTCAAATGCCGACGGCAATTCATGATTATTAATTTTTCCAAATGCCGACGGCAATTCATGATTATTATTTTTCCTAAGGCCGACGGCAAAACATGATTATTATTTTCTAATACCAAAGGGAAAATTGCCAGTGTTGCCAGACTGTAGAAATTTGTTATCGTAATACTATATCAGTAATATCAGAGAAAATATTTATTTATGTGTTCACATGTATGTGAACACCCATACTTGTGTTCACATGTATGTGAACACCCATACTTGTGTGTGGGGGGGTCCAGCTTTTTTGTCGTTGGTAATTTAATATTTTGTGTATTTGTTTAAGAGATATGTATGTATGTATGTATGTGTATGTATGTATGTATGTATGTATGTATGTGTGTATATGTATGTGTGCATGTATGAATGTGTGATCGTGGGTATTTGTGCGTGGAATATTTTGTAGAATACATATATATTTTGCAACGTAATCATTTTCTTTGGCTACGATTATTTTAAAGCAGCAAACTAAGTACAGTCAGCAGCAGAGAAACAAAAAGTAAAATTTATGAATGCTGCAAGGATACTGCTTCTAATTTTAGTATAAATACGCCAACATTTCTAACCAACACATCAGTACGTTATTGTATTTACAAGAAGTGTCATCAGCAATTGTGTTAAAGTGAAATAATAATAAAATAATTAAAAATGAGTTCATCAGGTTATCAGTGTAATACATGCAATAAGGTATACAAATACCAAAAGTCCTTTTTGGAGCATGTTAAAAACCATAGTGTACAGAATCAAGTGGTCGTAAGCCGGGGCATAAATCCAGAGCTACCGCAGACATCTCTTCAAAATCACCAAAATCCATCATCATCATTTATTCATCAACAATATCCTTCTCTTCAGTATCCTCAATATCAGTTACCATTAAATTTTCAACAATACGGTATGCCATGGAATAATCAGTTTTTGGGATACAATTATAATCCCAATGTGATGCAATGGCAGTCTCTTAATTATCATCAACAAGAAGCTCAACATCAACAACAAGATCATCAACAACAAGCTCAACAACAACAAGCTCAACAACAGGGTGTGGGTATCCTTGGAGGTAATTTATTCGACGATGGTATGGACATAAGCTTACCGGAAAGTGATGGAGAAGTAGAAGAAAGAAGAGAAAAAACTCTGCCAACTCCAATGAATACTTCGCATGCTAGAACAGATGAAGTAGAAGCGAATGTGCGATATTATAAAATATCTAAAGCATTCAAAAACCATATTGCCACTTATGCAATTTTAAACAAAAAAGACCAACTTCTGTTGGAAGAATTTGTTGAAGAAAATAAAAATGTTTTTATGGAGAGACTTCAAGTGAATTTAAGTAAGCATGTAATAATTAAATTTCATGTGAGTATTGTGGCAGAATATATCAAAATTGTTGGAGAAGAATTGGAGTTGTGCATAATATCACATGTAGCCAAAATGAGTTTGCTGACGAAGGCAGATAGCATAGATGAGTTATTCCGGAAGCAGGTTGCGGAGATTTCAGCCAAAATGTCCGAATTTGAAGAGCGAGATTCTGGTTGGACTTTGTCACGCATAGTCCGAGCAGAAATTAACATCAACAAATCTTCGCTCGTCAAAGGATCGAACTGGATATCCACACCTCAAAAATTAGCAAGAAAATTTGCTTGCATCAACATTGAAAATAATGATGACTACTGCTTCAAGTGGTGTCTAATCGCTGCCATGGATACCACCAAATACAAACATATAGAACGTTGCAGTTCTTATAATATTCAAGACATTGCTGCAGAGACGATTGTTACGCGAAATGGTGTAGCGTTAAATTTCAAAAATTTACGCTTCCCATTAGGATTAAACAAAATAAAAGAGTTTGAGGTGAACAATCCAGCAATAAGTGTTAATGTATTTGGCTATGATGAGGGGGCCAATCAGATTATTGGTCCTTACTATGTCACCAAAGACGAGAAAATTAGTCATGTAAACTTGTTGCTTTTGGAAAATGGTGAAGTTCATCACTACATTTTGATAAAGAACATATCAAAGTAAGTTAAAAAATTATACTACACTTTAATTTAATGATACATATACTTCTTTTATATATTTTATAATATATACGTTTTACTTATAAACTTTTATTTTATTTTTTTATCATTCACAGACTTTTGACGAATCAGATAACCACCGATAGGCACAAACTACACTTCTGCAATAGCTGTCTCCAATATACCCATAGGGAGAACGTGATGAGTACACATAAGGAGGAATGTGGGAAGATAGTCACAACTATGCCATCAGGTGAGGATGCCATTCTTAGTTTTAAGGGACATCAACGAAAAATGGATGTCCCGTTTGTTGTTTACGCGGACTTCGAATGCGTATTAGAGGATATAAGTAATAGTGTAAGTAGTAAAACAAATTTAATAAAAAAGCACACACCTTGTGCCTTTAGTTATTTTATTAAGTGTCTCCATAGTAATAATTTAGATAAGCTTAGAATATATACGGGGGAAGATGCCTCCAAAAAATTTGTAGAATATTTAATTAAGGATTGTGAAGATATATATAATAACTATTTAGTTAACAATAGACAAATGGATACTTTATCCCCTTCAGATACTTATAATTTTTATAGTGCGGTGAATTGCCATATTTGCCAAAAATTTTTAGGCAAAGATCGTGTTAGAGATCACTGCCACATTAGTGGCAAATTTAGAGGCGCAGCCCACAATAAATGTAATTTAAATTACCAAATTCCCAAATTTATACCAGTTTACTTCCACAATTATTCAAATTATGACTCACATCTTTTCATTAAAGAATTAGGTGAAATTTCATTGCAACTGAAAGTACTCCCTCTCAATAAGGAACTTTATATATCCCTCTCCCAATTCACAGAAATGAGTGATGGCCATAAGCTTGAAATAAGATTTCTTGATACTATACGCTTTATGGCTGAGAGTTTGGAATCATTAGCCTGCAATTTGTCGGATAATGATTTCAGCACTATAAGGTCCTTATTTCAATCAGAAAAAGAATTTCAGCTTATTAAGAAAAAAGGTATTTTCCCTTATGAGTACCTAAATTCATTCGAAAAATTAGATGAATGCCAGCTGCCTTCACGCAGTGATTTTTTTAATAAGTTGAATAATAAAGAGTGTTCTTTAGAGGAATACTCACATGCTGTAGAGGTATGGAATACTTTTGGTTGTGAAACAATGAAAGATTACATGGAACTTTACTTAAAAACAGACGTCCTCTTACTGACAGATATTTTCGAGAACTTTAGAAAAGTTTGTAAGGGTATTTATGAGCTCGATCCTTGCCAGTATTATACAGCACCTGGCCTTTCCTGGGATGCAATGCTCAAATATACAAAAATTGAGTTAGAATTATTGACAGACATAGACATGTACAATTTTATGAAAAAAGGTATACGTGGGGGGATAGTACAGTGTAGTCAAAGATATTCGAAAGCAAATAATAAATATTTGCAAGATTTCGACAAAGAAAAGCCCTCAGAATTTCTCGTCTATTTAGACGCTAACAATTTGTATGGATGGGCGATGTCGGAATATCTTCCTCATGGTGGGTTCAGATGGTTATCACAAGACGAGTTGAATCTGGATCCAAACAGCATAGCTGATAATGGAACAGACGGTTATATTTATGAGGTTACGTTGGATTATCCCTCTCATTTACACGACTTGCATAATGATCTTCCTTTTTGCGCTGAAAATAAGAAACCTATGCAAGCGAAGTATAGCAAGTTGATAACCGATTTCTCTACAAAGCAATCATATGTGATACACTTTAGAGTTCTCAAACAGTGCTTAGAATATGGCTTAGTTTTAAAGAAAACTCATCGTATTCTAGCATTTAAACAATCTCCATGGTTAAAAGGCTATATTGACCTAAATACCAGACATAGAGCCACTGCTAAAAATGCTTTTGAAAAAAATTTTTTCAAACTACTTAATAATGCAGTGTATGGTAAAACCATGGAAAATGTGGACAAGAGGAGAGATGTTAAAATTGTTAATAATTGGGAGAGGACGAATTGCAATCATTTAGGTGCCCAAGATTGGATATCAAAACCAAATTTTCATAGTTTATCTATATTTTCTGAAGATCTTGTAGCAATCGAAATGACTAGAGTCAAAACCTGCTACAATAAACCAATTTACTTAGGATTTTGTGTACTCGAGCTGTCCAAATGGAAAATGTATAATTTCCATTACGGGTACATGCAACCTAAGTTTAAGACAAACATCTCATTAAACTATATGGATACTGACTCTTTTATATATTCAATAAAGACTGACGACTTTTACGCTGACATAAAAAATGACATACATGAACAATTTGACACATCGGACTATCCTACAGACAATATTTATAATTTCCCCATAGTAAATAAAAAAGTAATTGGTATGATGAAGGATGAAAATTGCGGTAAGATAATGACAGAGTTTGTTGGGCTGCGCTCAAAAATGTATTCATTTAGCGTAGAAAACCAAGATGATATTAAAAAATCGAAGGGGGTAAAGAGAGCCATATTAGATAAATATAGTTTAGCTACATATAAGAATTGCCTATTTAATAAGATTAATGTGTATGATAGTATGTTAACATTTAAATCTAAACTACATCAATTATATACTAGTGAACTAAATAAGGTAGTATTAAGCTATGGAGATGATAAGAGAAAAATTAGATCAAATAATATAAACACTTATGCATGGTATCATTTTCGTATTAAGGAAACTAACCCTGAATACGAACTTGACATGTTGCTAGATGAGATTGCTAAAATGCAAGAAAATCTTAGTTAATTAGTTAAGAAAAAATATTGTATATAAAATCCTATTTATTAAGAAAAATTGTTGTATATAATATCTTAGTTAATAAGAAAAAATATTGTATTTATATCCTATTTAATCAGAAAAATTGATGTATATAAAATCTTATTTATTAAGAAAAATTATTGTATTGTTGTTAAAATGAATGTAAAAAAGCCTAAGAAATATTATTGTATTTAAATCCTATTTATTAAGAAAAGTTATTGTAAATAAACTATTGAAAAAAGAATGGAAAATGTGAGTGGTTTTTTTTTTTTATTTCTTTATTGACTTTACTTCGTTGGATCAAAAATTTTTGTTTTTTGCTTATTTGCAAATTCTTGTTTTCATGTCGCTTAAACATGCACAGTCTTGTTTTCAGGTTACTTAAACATGCACAGTCTTGTTTTCTTTGAGAGGTTCTGCACAAGAGAAATTGAATTTCACAATATTATGAAATTCAATTAGGTATTTTCATAAAGAGAAATAATTTAGATAATCGGATAAAATCCTCATATTTTTTCACTACATACAAGTTTCTGTTATTTTATATTCGAACAGATGATTCCTAGTTTTCCTTTAGAAAAAAATAATACAAATCAAGGAATATTTTTATAATTCAATTTTATTTTATTTTATTATTTATACAATTTTATTTCATTTTTATTTAATTTATTTATAATGATGGAAACATTTCGTAATAGCCAATTATTAGATGTTCTAGTATATTTTTTCTTAAAAAATATATGGTACATCTGCAAGTATCAGGTCCCTCCTCACACTCAGGATGATACCAAGGACAGCTGGGGAAGTGTCCTTCAGTGTTGTCTTCATCTTCCATGACACCATATTCTTCGTTCTCATCCAGCATATTTTGGAAACATTTTATCATCTCCCAATGATCAAAAAGCCTGAAGCTTTCAAAATCTCTTATAAATTGATTAAGAGTACGTCTAATTTGGCTCATTTTATTTGCTGATGAATGAATGATGATGAATGTTGGAAGGTTCCTTTAAGACTAATTTGTTCTGTAAATTTTTAAAATATCTATATGTTCTTTAAAATATCTATACTATCATCTCTATGTCATATTTCTTTTTAGCAGTCTATCTCTCTCTAACCCTTTTCTCTCTATTCCATATTTCTTTTTTACTACTCTATCTCTCTCTAACCGTTTTCTCTCTATAACTATCTCTTTCTGTCTATCACTATCCCCCACTTATTTACTATTTCACCACAATTATTTTCGATTAGCCTTTTTGAAGTCAACATCGCTACTTTTAAGATTATTTCCAGTTAAACATTCAGAGTGACAAGAAGTATCTAAATAAAATATAAAAAATAAAAAAATGGACTCCACAACAAATCTAATTGCAAAATTTAATGCTCTAAATAACAAAACTTTAATCCACGTAAAGGAGCTTGATTCTTCAACGAAATATACAATTCGAAATGTGTTACGTGTAACAACTAAATATGGACCAACCCTAAAAGTTGAAATGAATAAACACATAATGTTCCTACCGAAACGATATAATATTTTAACTGATGACGATATCAAAGATCTTTCGAGCGGATCATATTGCCTAAGTAGAGAAGGTGAAGAAAACCTAATTGTCGAGAGTGAGCTGAGTGAATTTCTAATTCAAAATTCCCAATTTCCTGTTTGGCAATAATATATTAATTATGTATTTTAAATTATGAATAAAAAGACATTAAAGAGTTTTGTAAAATATAAATTTTTGTGTTTTATTTAATATTTTCAGTTATTTCATAAAGAAATTTAAGACATAAATGTCCACAGGTAAATGTATTGAAATTCTGATGCTGATTATAGTTGTATTTTATATTTGCACCAAGATATTTGACTACTTCCCAAGGAGGTTGTAAGTTTCCAAAGCTGTCGAAATATTCTTTTTCATTGTTGTTTTTATAGTATGCTACCCAATGTGTACCAGGTCCTGTTGATACATCTAAGTTGATTATTCCACATTCAATTTTCTTTGTTCGTTTTGGTAGAGTATTCAACATGAAAACTCCTCTAAAATATGGAATTTTTATAGAGAAACGGTTTAGGTCCACATCAGATAGTGGTCTGTTGGGCAGCATCTTTAAGAGTTTTTTGATTCCTCTTTGTGAACTAAACCATAACCTTTTTTATATGGTTTTAAGTAAAGTCCTTTTCCCACTGCTATAGATTCCATCGCTTTATTATGTCTAGTTGCTTCATCAAGTTGATTTTTTGCATTCTTTGTTGCATTTACAGCTTTAGCTATGGCAGCACCCCCAGTTGTTAGACTACCAATTGCACCCAGAGCAGTTAAAATCGGTATTAGAGGTAAAAAACCACCGATTTTTGGAACACGTATTACACGTGGAACTACAATTTGAGACTTTCTTCCTTTTAATGATTTGTTAATAGTTTTTCGTGCAATTTTAATAGCTGAGTTAATATCTAATGGTTTTTCCTTCTTTAGTATTTTTGTTGCAGCTATAATTGATGTTCTAAACAGTTTTTTATCATTTGGCTTGTTCTTTTTAACATTTTTCTTTTTCTCCACACCCATACCAAATTTAGTTTTGGTTTTCATTGCGTTAGTAACCATATATGCAAATGATTTTTCTGCAAGACTACTTTTGCTAAAACTCGATTCCAAGCTGAATTTTCAAGTATTTTATCAGCTTTATGTCTAGTACTTAAATCCTTATTTTTTGAATACGCAATATCGTGATTTTTACAAGCAGAGTCCAATAAATTAATACCCTTGTCACCTCGATTTAAACGTTTTTGTAGTTTTGTTCCAGGTCCACAGTACTGATACCCGGGAAGATGAAGCTCAACAGGTAGAGAGTTTATTATTTTATCTACTATACCTCCTCCAACGAAGGTGTTTTTATGACTAAACGTTTTCTGATATCGTATAACCATATTATCTAATTTTTTCTATAATAAGAGGTAACATTTATAAAATGTATTTAGTTACAAAAATGCAGTTAGTGAAACAACATAAAAATATTTTAGTTCGAAATATTGACGATTCAGTCAACATCACTTCAAAAATAAAGCATAGCCCCCTCTTACCAAATTCTATTCGTGCTCTAATAGTTGGACCATCCAATTGTGGAAAGACTAATGTTATGATTGGCTTACTAGAAAGTCCTAATGGACTCAAGTTTGAAAACATCTATTTATACTCAAAATCTCTATATCAACCCAAATATGAATACCTGAAGAAACTAATTTCACCAATTAAAGGAATGGGATATTATACATTTACAGATAATGAATCAGTTATTCCACCTGACGAAGCTAAAACTAATTCAATTATGATATTTGATGATGTTGCATGTGAAAAGCAGAATAATATACGTACATATTTTTGTATGGGGTGACATAGGGATGTCGATTCATTCTACTTGTGTCAAACTTATACTAGAATTCCCAAGCATTTAATAAGAGACAATGCCAATGTTATTATAATGTTTAAACAAGATGAGACAAATATGAAGCATGTTTATAGAGATCATGTTGGTGGCGATATCAGTTATGAAAAGTTTCATGAAATTTGTCGAGAGTGTTGGAAGGATAAATATGGATTTTTGGTGATTAGCAAAGATAATGAATTAAATGATGGACGCTACAGAAAGCAATTTGACTATTTCATAACTATATAAACTACTCTTCATAAACATTTACTTTAGTTATTAATCTAACTTTAAGCTTGATACATCTATTTGCTATAACCTCATCTGATACCTGATAAGCTGATCTGAAAACCAGACCAGCTACCTAATAACCTGATTTGGTACCTGATAACCTGATCTGAAAACCAGACCAGGTCCTGAAAAGCTGATCTGAAAACCAGACCAGGTCCTGAAAAGCTGATCTGAAAACCAGACCAGGTCCTGAAAAGCTGATCTGAAAACCAGACCAGGTCCTGAAAAGCTGATCTGAAAACCAGACCAGGTCCTGAAAAGCTGATCTGAAAACCAGACCAGGTCCTGAAAAGCTGATCTCAAAACCAGACCAGGTCCTGAAAAGCTGATCTCAAAACCAGACCAGGTCCTGAAAAGCTGATCTCAAAACCAGACCAGGTCCTAAAAAGCTGATCTCAAAACCAGACCAGGTCCTGAAAAGCTGATCTGAAAACCAGACCAGGTCCTGAAAAGCTGATCTGAAAACCAGACCAGGTCCTGAAAAGCTGATCTGAAAACCAGACCAGGTCCTGAAAAGCTGATCTGAAGACCAGACCAGGTCCTGAAAAGCTGATCTAATAGCTGATACCTGATCTAAAAGCTGATACCTTTTATTTATTAAACATGGATGAGAAAATTTTAAAACAGTTGGTGTTGACAAGAAATGTCTTGAAGAAAAAGCTTCGTAGTATAAAAACTGGTGAAATAGATACACGTGAACAACTAAGAGATACATTTAAACCTATAACAGAACCACTCAAAGAATTCATAAATAGTTCTAAAAAAATTAAAGAAGAAAATAAAATGAAGACAGAATTTGAAAATAATACAAGTTTAAAGTCTGAAAAACCATCACTCAAGATAGAGACAAGTACACCAAAGAAACTAGCAGAAGGAACAATATTTGATAATACCACCTTATTTAACGAAACTAATACTAAAAATGATGATGATGATGATGATGATGATGATTTTTACTCACAAACTTCCAATACAGAAGATACTTATACTGATTTATCAGTCTTGGAAGAAAGAAATGAATTAGATACAAACTATGGTCCACATAAAGATTTCAATAATGAATGGAAATTTGGTGATAGTAAACTTACACTTAGTGAACATAAAATACAAGTTGGTGGCCAAATATGGGCTCTAACACCTGGACTATTTTCTCTAATGTTTTATAAAATACCAAAAAATTATGATAAATTTGAACTCGAAATATATAAAAAGATTTTAATTACTACTAATGCATATAGAAGAGACTATAAACCTGATGGTCAAATTAAGGGTACTAGAGGATATAAATATAAACATATTATTAAGAAATTTATTGACGAGAAAAACCAGGATAATTTACCCGAATCAACAGGATCTAAGCCAAAAGGTAGCTACTTAGGTGATGGAATGATGGAATTTAACATCCATAAGCCCAACTATATATACTGGGATGATCCAAATGAGCTAGTAGATCGACTTCGACTCTTGCTCGCATCACAAGCTGCAGGTCATAATAATCACAATAACGAGATTATATCAATTATTGAAGAACTACGTGAAGCTAATATAATACATTAACTTTAATAAAGTATATAAAGCATGTCTGTTGATAAATTTGGACATTATTTAAACGATACTAGCAACATAGTTTCTTTGAAAAATGCACCTAAACTGCTGGGGTTCTTTGTGGATACGAACAACAACATTGATGTCCAAAACAAAAGGATCAAAAATGTTGCAAAAGCTGTGGAGGAAAACGATGTTATCAATAAATTGTTTCTGCAAACTCAAATCGAAAAACTAGAAGAGAAATTATTAGCATACTTTAAGAGAGACAGTACTATAATTCAAGAAAATATTCAAATACAAATTGAGGATCTACATCGCGAAACAAAATTAGATATAGAAGAAAATTATAAAATTGAAAAAGATATTCTAAAAATTAAAACATCCTTTGAAGAACAAATTGAACAGCTTAATGAGAAAATTTATAGATTAGAAAATTACATGTTTGTATCAATAGCTGAAAGTGCTTCAACTAGATCACAACACTCTTCAAAAAATCTCTAAAAACAACTTAATGTCTTCAAAAAGAAATTTAGTAAACGAACTCCATAAGCAAGCACGAAAACATTTTGTGCGTCGCAGAGTTATAATGAAAGGAATAGATGATCTTTGGCAAGCTGATTTAGTTGAAATGGGGAACTATTCTAAAGAAAATAGAAATTATCGATTTTTGCTGACTATAATTGACACATTCTCAAAATTTGCATGGGCAGTACCACTAAAAACAAAAACTGCACTTGAAACAACTAACGCAATGGAAAATATTTTTGAATTGGGGCGAATACCAAAAAACATACAAACAGATGATGGTAAAGAATTTTTCAACAAACACTTTGAAAAATTAATGCATAAATACAACATTAATCACTACTCAACATATAGCATTATGAAAGCATCAATAGTAGAACGATTTAATAGAACACTAAAAGGAATGATGTGGAAAGAATTTAGCTATAATGGTTCTTATAAGTGGATTGATATATACAAAGATTTACTTAATACCTACAATAGAAAAGTTCATCGTACCATTAAAATGCCTCCAATTAAAGTCAACTCAACAAATGAGGAAAAGCTGCTAAATACAGTATACAGTCATATGAAAATGTATAAAATGTCAAAATTTAATGTAGGAGATCATGTACGCATAAGCAAATATAAGCATACATTTGAAAAAGGTTATACTCCAAATTGGACTACAGAAATTTTTACAATTACAAGAGTTCAAAATACAAATCCTGCAACATACATATTAGAAGACTATCTTGGTAATCCTATTAAAGGTGGATTCTATACTGACGAACTTTCAAAAACCAGATTTCCAAATACATATCTAGTTGAAAAGGTGCTTAAAATTAAAGGGAAGGAGGTATATGTTAAATGGCTGGGATTTTCTAATCAACACAATTCTTGGATAAGTAAAGATGAAATATTATAGATGAAAGAAAAACTAAATCAACAACAACATCATAGCAAAACAATAATAGCATTAATATTAAGAAACAAATGTTAATTTTAAAATAAGAAAATGAAATAAATATGTAAATTATGCTTATAAACCATACTGTCTACTGCTTCAAGACCAGTGCTGGATGGCATTCCAGCACTGGTCTTGAAGCAGTGCTCCTCGACGCTAGCACGTCCATTAGCTAACCTTTTCAGCGCGTTGTACCATGTTGGTGAGTTTCCAGTGTGTTGGAAGATTGCTAATGTTACGCCAATCCCTAAAAAAGGAGAAGCTACTAACCCTGAAAATTATCGCCCAATCGCAATATGTTCTGCACTTTCCAAAGTAATGGAAAGTATGGTGAATTTCCATCTTGTAAGGTATCTGGAGTCCAACAGCTTACTCAATGACCGGCAGTATGGATTTCGTAGAGGCCGATCTACGGGAGACCTACTTGCCCTCCTCTCGGAGAAATGGTGTAATTCAATCCACCATTTTGGCGAAAGTAAGGTGGTGGCTTTAGATATCTCCAAGGCGTTTGATAAAGTGTGGCATGGTGCACTTTTGTCAAAATGTATTGCCCTTGGTGTCGGTGATAACTTCGCTCGATTCTTATCGAGTTTCCTCAGGGATCGCACTATAAAAGTTGTTATAGATGGGATCTCATCAAATGAGTTCAAGTTAAATTCAGGGGTACCGCAAGGTTCCGTCCTTTCACCGACTCTATTTCTTATCTTTCTAAATGACCTTCTCTGTAAAACTTTCAACCCTATCTATTCTTTCGCGGATGACAGTAGCATTTGCCATTCTTTCTCATTCAGCAATAGACCTGGCCTGCCGCAGGTTGAGGCTATGCGACAAATAATGAATGAGACTTTAAACCATGATTTGGCGAAAATTTCTGAATGGGGTCATGCGAACAGGGTCGACTTTAACGCCCGTAAGACCCAATGTTGCATGGTTACACATAGACGCATGACCGAAAATGCTGCTGCCTCTGTAACTATGGGAGGTATAGGTATTAAGGAATCAGACGCTCTTGATGTTCTTGGCATGAAAATACAGTGTGATGTTCGATGGACTGAACACATTTTTCAAATTGCAAAAGAAGCATTCAAGTGCCTCGGCTTTTTGAAACGGTGCAAACGATATTTCACCCCATCTGATCTCCTTACTATTTATACCACTTATATCCGACCGAAAATGGAATACAACTCTCATGTATGGGCCGGCGCTTCAAAGTCTATTTTGGGGCTGCTCGACCGCGTACAGGAGAGGGCGAAGAAGCTCATCGGTGACAGTAGGGTATCCAATTCTATTGATTCATTGGAGCATCGACGCAATGTGGGGTGCGTTTCATTGTTCTATCGTTACTACAACGGAATGTGTTCTAATGAAATTAGGGAACTTGTTCCTGAAACCCGCACATTTATACGTACAACCCGTGCCTCATTCAGAGCACATCCCTTTGTGGTGGATTGGACAATGAATCGCACTACGCATTATAGAGAGAATTCCTTTTTTAGCCGAACTGTACGTATGTGGAATCAACTACCTGCGGAGGTCTTTCCTGTCACTACCAGCGTGGGAAAGTTTAAATCAAATGTCCACAGACACTACTCCCGCTATCCTCCTTCCCTATAACCTATTTTCCTTGTTCTAACACAATGCATTGCATGAGTAGGGGTTATCCCCTGAGTGCTGGTCCTAGAAAAAAAAAAAAAAAAAAAAAAAAAATTGTAATCAGTCTGTTATAATGTCAATAACACTTACTCTGAGCTCTAACTCATCAGAATTATCTGCTAGTTACTTTCCTCCTATTGAATTACATGATGCATATGAGTGTGCTCTAACTGATTTTCATTCATACAACAGTATTCCAAATGTAGACACCTACAACAATATGTTTCATATAGGAGAATATACAATAGAAATACCAATTGGATCTTACGAACTAAATGATATAGTTGATTTTATAGAAGAGCAATACAAACTACTCTGTCCAGCAAATAAGATTTTTATTGAAGCTAATAACAATACAATGCAAGTTAAAGTTAATAGTTCCAAGGATACTGTATATTTTAATAAAGACAATACAATTGGAAAACTTTTAGGATTCAATAGCAAAATCCTAACACCAAACCAATATTATTATTCAGATCTTCCAGTTAATATTTTTAAAGTAAATCTCTTGCGAGTTGAAAGTAGTATCGCTATTAACACATATATGAATAGCTCCAAATCGCATACACTTCATGAATTTCCGATTAATGTGCCTCCAGGCTATAAAATAGATGAGGTTCCAAGAAATCTTATCTATTTACCTGTGAACACCAGAGAGATAAGTTCACTAGCGCTGCGCGTAGTTGATCAACACGGTGATTTAATTAATTTCCGAGGAGAGGAAATTACAATACGAATACATTTAAGGCCAACTAAATAATGCTAATATACAACACAAATACCTTAAAAAATATAGCAACAAGAACAACATCAACATTAAAGCGATCAGTACAACAGAAAGCATTAACAACATCAAATAAAAATTTTCTAAAGTCCTTGAATTTTAAATTGAAGACAAAATGAGTTCAATAATAGATGTCTTAGATAAGCCCTTGTCTGATGAGAATATAATCAAAAAGGACTATCATACATATGTACCATACTTACAATCTTACAACAATAATGATGAAATTAGAATTTCAATACAAAATCAAGATTTGTACGTGCTACCCAGTGAAAGCTACATTTATGTAGAAGGTTTTGTTGCTGATGATAATAACTCTAAATCTTCTTCATCATCGGACAACTTTATATTAAAAAACAACTTTGTGGCATATCTATTTGATGAAATTCGCTATGAGCTCAATGGAATTGAAATTGATCATACAAGATATTTAGGAGCCACAAGCACCATAAAAAATTTGGTTTCTATGTCACCAACAGAAAGCAACGTGATGCAAAATGCTGGATGGAACAAAATTGACGATGTCACCCTTGTAAATGGATTTTTCAATTTCTATGTACCTCTAAAAATGCTCCTAGGATTCGCTGAAGACTACAACAAAGTTATACTAAATGGAAAACATGAATTGATACTCTTGCGCAATAAGAACGATGAAGATCTTATACGCTCGAGTGTTTCTACTAAAAAAGCTAAACTTACAATTTCACTAATCTCATGGAGAATCCCACATGTACAATTATCCGACTTTAGCAAATTGAATATGATTAAAATTATTAACAATGGTGCTTCTATACCTATGGCATTTCGCAGTTGGGATTGTCATGTCAATCCACAATTAAATATGGGAACTAGCCATATTTGGAATGTTAAACTAGCTGCAAATAGAGAACGCCCTCGTTTTGTATTGATTGCTTTTCAACAAGAAAATAAGTTTGTTCATTGTGATTTGACTAATTTAAAAGTACATTTAAATTCAGTCTCATATCCATATGATGACCTTAACATAAAGTTCAAAAATGAACGATATGCAATTCTATATGATATGTATCTAAGATTCCAACAAAGCTACTATATGAAAGAATCTCAACCGCTTCTAACTGCACCAGAGTTTAAGACAAAAGCTCCTATTATTGTAGTAGATGTCAGTCATCAGAATGAATCACTCAATAATGGACCGATTGATATAAAAATAGAATTTGAAACAGCAACTAATATTGGAGCAAAAACATCAGCTTACTGTATTCTTATTCACGATCGTATAATAGAATATGTACCCATCAAAGGACAAGTTCGAAAAGTCTTATAAATTGTCTAATATGGAAAACAACATAATTTTCATAGACGTACAAGGTTTCAAAAGTAATTCAAATGATTTCATCGCAAAAGAAGTAGCAATTGTTTTCAACAATTACGAATATAACAATTTCATTATAAAACCCCCATTTGATATCAAATGCTTATCAATAGAAAAGCAAAGAGAAGCAAAGTGGCTAACAAAAAACTATCATCACCTAAGCTGGACTGCTGGATCAGTTTCATTTCAAAGCGTTTGCAATTTTTTAAAAGCCAACGCAAGATGTTCTAAAATTTATGTAAAAGGTGAAGAAAAAAGACGATGGATGGAAAAAATTTTATGCCGAAAAATTTTTAACGTTGAGGATAAAGGCTGCATCAACTTTAAACAAATGGAAATCAAGTATCCAGAATATTTTTATTGTAATTATCATAAATTTGGTGCTTGCGCACTAAAAAATGCTATTTTACTAACAAAAGAAATGTCTTGCTTTAATTAAACTTTTTCACTTTTTAAAATATGAATGTATGTATCATTATAAAATTTTAAAAAAAATTTTAAACAATAAATGTATAAAAAATAAAATAATCTACAAGTGTTTTCTTATTTCAAATACAAACTACATAAAGGAATGAGAAGGAAGTGGGGAGGAGGAGAAGTTAACTTTTTTGCTTACTTGCAAATGCTTGGTTTTTGTTTCTCTGCTGCTGAGTGTACTTAGTTTGCTGCTTTAAAATAATCGTAGCCAAAGAAAATGATTACGTTGCAAAATATATATGTATTCTACAAAATATTCCACGCACAAATACCCACGATCACACATTCATACATGCACACATACATATACACACATACATACATACATACATACATACATACACATACATACATACATACATATCTCTTAAACAAATACACAAAATATTAAATTACCAACGACAAAAAAGCTGGACCCCCCCACACACAAGTATGGGTGTTCACATACATGTGAACACAAGTATGGGTGTTCACATACATGTGAACACAAGTATGGGTGTTCACATACATGTGAACACATAAATAAATATTTTCTCTGATATTACTGATATAGTATTACGATAACAAATTTCTACAGTCTGGCAACACTGGCAATTTTCCCTTTGGTATTAGAAAATAATAATCATGTTTTGCCGTCGGCCTTAGGAAAAATAATAATCATGAATTGCCGTCGGCATTTGGAAAAATTAATAATCATGAATTGCCGTCGGCATTTGAAAAAAATAATAATCATGTTTTGCCGTCGGCATTAGGAAAAATATTCATATATTGCCGTAGGCATTAGGAAAAATATTCATATATTGCCGTAGGCATTAGGAAAAATATTCATATATTGCCGTAGGCATTAGGAAAAATTAATTTTCACTATTTCACACCCATTAGTATTAGGAAAAATCATTGCATGATTTTCCCGTTGGTACTAGGAAAAATCATATTCATGATTTTCCCGTCGGCATATATACTTATGAAATACTAATCTTATGAAACCCCTTAATCCACCCCACAAATATACACACATACAAATTCCCACGGTCATAAAAACTGGACTTATTAAACCACCCTCGTATATATTAAACAAACAAAACCCCTTATGTAAACAAAAAATTCCTTATGTAAACAAAAAGTTGGACGAACTTCTTGATCCACCCTCGTAGGGTATCAAATTTCACAAATTTCCAAGAATTTTAAAATTTGGGTAATTAAAATTTTAAAATTTCAAAAGTTTAATTGGGGCCGGAGTGGGAGTTCCCTACTACTTACACAGTACTTTAAAAATGCTTCTTCCGGTAGTGTTTGTGAATAATGAGGCAACAATGGCACCAGGCGGAATTTGGGACTGTCGACGAAATATACATGGTGTCCTACCAAATATTGTGCATAATAGACCATCGATTAAGGCAAATTAAAAACTGTGAAGATGACTTCTTTGGAGGAGTAAACGTATTGCTCTTCGGTGATCTTTTACAACTACCTCCTAAAAAATGATCAGGAATACCTGTGTACAAACAGCCAGAATATCTCCAATCATGCTGTGCGAACTAACTAAAAATCTGAGTCAGCAAGGTGATCAGACTTTTATTGATATATTAAATGCTTTGAGAATCGGTGAGCTAATTACCCAACATTTTAGTACTTTAATGAAAAGACCATTCTCGTTGTACCTTCATAGTGAACAGACGTAATAGCGGAATTTTTCTTACATACAAAGTAAACAAAAAAAAAATCATACAAAAAATATTCGTAGTACATATTAAATTTGATAAATAAGATTTTTTTGCTTTGCTAATATTTTTATATATAGAAATAACAAAATCAAAAAAGAACCGTAAACAAAAAAAAACATACAAAGTACCCTTGAGGAATACTCTTTATGAGTACCCCAAAGGAAAAAATAGTGAAGTGAGTTCTAACGGCAGAAATTCCTATTTTACTGTGAGTTTTGATGCTCATAATGATAACAATAAAAATAAAAAATCTGATAATAGACTTGCTGTGCGTTCTGAAGCTCTTAATAAAAATCACAAATCTGATTATAGACTTTTCCTAACGGCAAAACCACAGTTTCGTCAGCGATCAACTTCGCTTTGTCCAATGCCAACTAGTGAATCGTTGATATTATTGCCTAGTACTTCCACATTTAACTCAGCTATATCACCCGCTTCGGGCTCGTGGTCATCACTTCACCAAGTTGTCACTGAAGATAAGATTAGCCCAAAACCCATATATTTGAAACGAAAATTGAAATATATGAAGAAAAAGATTTCCGCAAAAATATTACTGAATTGGAAAAAAATTAAATAAATTTTTATACTTACCAGCTTAAAAGTGCTAAAGGTATGCAGATCGTACTGACGGGCATTGATGCTTATCTTAATCCCGACGAAATAAAAGATGCACTCAACATACAAGGATTTAAGGCAAAAAGTGTTACTAATATAATCAATAGAGAGAATATCCCCCAGCCTCTATTTCGTGTTGAATTGGAGCCAAATGATATACAGTTGAAAAAGAACGAGACACATCCAATTTATAGCCTAAAATACCTTTTATACCGAAAAATTACGGTTGAAGAGTCACATAAGCGTTCAGGTCCCGTACAGTGCCACAATTGCCAAGAATATGGTCATACAAAAACTTGCTGCAATTTACCTACAGTTTGTGTTATCTGCGGTGAATTGCATGGTACTGCTAGCTGCACTAAGCCAAAAGATCAAGCAGAAAAAAATGTAGTAATTTTGGATGTAATCACACCGCTAACTACAGAGGATGCCCTGTATATTCTTTTGTTAAACAGGCTATGGGTCAACCTCAAGCAGCAAACGCTTAATCCGCCACTCTTCCTCAAACAAGCCAACCAGTTAGTTCACGTGTATCGTATGCCGATGCTGCTAAGACTAGTTCTATTCCCACACAAAATGTTCCACCGCCGAATAACTCAACGAATGCAAACTCAAGCTTTAACTTTAGTCGCCTTGAAGCTACTATTGAGAATTTGGTGCTAACTATTAATAGTTTTACAACAAATATGACTAGCATGATGCAAGAAATGCTGCGAATGCAGAATACACTGCTTCAGACATTAGTTAACAAGCCATGAACAGGTTAAAAATATGTTTCTGGAAAGCAAACGGCATTCGCCAACATAAAAATGAACTTGAGCACTTCCTCATGGAAAAAAATATTGATATAATGTTGGTCTCTGAGACTCATTTGACCTCAAGAAGCCTTTTAACATTTCTGGCTACACCTTATGATTATGATTCAAAGGACCCAAGAGGAAGAGAATGCGGTGGATCAGCAATTCTAATAAAGTCCAGACTCAAGCATTATATTATTGACAACATTTGTGAAGAACAATTACAAGCAACGAATATTTGTGTCGAAAATTTTTGCACTAATTTTGTCATATCATCAATTTACTCCCCCTCCCCCAGATTCGCAATTACTTAAAATCAATACGAGAATTTATACAAATCTGTTGGCCCTTGTTTCGTAGCAGCTGTCGACTTTAATGCTAAACATACGTTCTGTGGTTCGCGTCATATTACACCCAGATGTCGAGCGTTGTTCAACAATTTCAAAAATAGGCTTGGACGTTATTTCGAGTGGAGAGCCTACTTACTGGTCTACTGACATAAATAAAATTCCGGATATTATAGATTTTGGCGTCATGAAAAATATTTTTAGGGAATTAATTAACGTTGAGGCTTCTTTAGATCTCTCGTACGATCACTCTCCTACGATCGGTACAATCTGTAGCCCACAGAGAAGTGCTTTACCTCACTCGTATGTGAAGATGATCAGTCGTGTAAGTTTGCTGAGATTCAAAAAATATCTTAGTAGTCATTGCACGGAAAACATTACGCTGAAAACACTGTAGTGTATCACACAAGTTGATAATGCTTGCACAATGAATGCAACAAAGAACTAATAAAGTATCAATAACATTATTTTCTTTGTATGCATGCATGGTGCAATGAACTGCTTACGCTTAATTGTTTGAGTGACACATTTCTGTTTGAGTGCAATTGTAAATATAAAATACGATGATTGGTCAAACAGAAATGTGAATACGATACTTCATAGTATTGAAAGAGAAAACAATAATATTTGTATGTTTAGAATAAGTTAGAAAGGTTAAGATTTATTTTCAAAATTAGTATATAAGCCAAAGAAAAGATAGAATAAAATCGGACTTTAATTTCTAAACGCAAACCGGCAATAACTTGCCTAGTTTAATTATTGAATTCTCACTTTTTCTGGCAGTTCCTTTGAACGCCTACTTATAAGCTGGACCCCCTGTACAGCTGGATAAAAATAATAATTGGGCTATAGGACTTCACAAACACACTACTGCATACTAGTTATACATCCTACTGCTATCATTACATGGCGATCCTGCGGAAAAAACCTTGTGACAAATTAAAAGCTGCAACCACCATCCTGAGATCCTTCTACCAGGAAACTGTGACAGAGATCCTGCAACTACAATCCTAAGACCAAAAATTTGAAACGAACTAATAGAAAGAAGAACAAGCAAATTTTATCCCGGCCCTTAAACACTTACATACTTTAAATAAAAAAATAAATTTACCTAAAACTTGTGACTATAAGCAAATGATTTACAAGATGTCTTTAACAAATACAAAAATTACTAATTTTCCAATGTTTTAAATTCCGAAATTTTAATATAAAGTTTTCTATAAATACATTATTCATTCTAATGGTAGGACCCATTTGGGGAAATAAAATAAAAAACAAAATGGGAAAACCACAGAGCAAAGTGGAAATTCAAGAAAATATTGTAAACAACGGTGAAAGAAAAAATACTAACAATATTATACCAGAGTATATTGTAACTTTAATAATAATAGCATTAGAATTATATATGGCCTACAAAATTAACACCTATTTCAAAAATTATGTTCGGAAACACAAAAACAGACTTAACACAAATAATGCTATTACAGAAGTTTAAAATAAAATAAAATAAAAAAAAAAAAATAAAAATGTTCACATTTGTAATTGTAACTGATAATAAATAATTTAAATGGAGAAAAATATTTTCGACTTAAACGAAATACTAAAGATTCTAAAGAAAAATTCAAGCAGAACTTACACAGAGAAGACAGTTTAAAGCAAATTAGAAGCGATAGAAAAAATAAAAGAAGATTTTCAATCAAATACCCTCGAAGAAGAAAACGAAGAAAAATTATCTTCTCTAAAGATAGAATTAAATAGCACGTATTCAAGAATTAAGGAATTGTTATTAAAAAATCAAAAAGAATTAGAACAACAAAATACCACAATGGCATCATTTAGCCTAGAAACCGTGTCAAAAGCTTTACCATTGTTTGCTGGTAATTTCGTAGAACTAGAAAGTTTCTTAATAACAGCAGAGCTGATAAACAAATCATTATCAGCAACAGCTAAAGTAGATTTTCTTCAATACATTTATTATGCTAAACTAACATCTAACGTTAGAACAGCGATAGGAAGTTACATCAAACCAGAAAACTTTGAAGCATTAAAATAATTGTTAGAAAAAAGATACAAAACCACTAAAACAATACCAGAATTGCAAAACAAGCTTAGTACATTGTTCCAAGGAAAAATGTCAGTTAACTCATTTAAAGACAAAATATTATATATAATAGATAGCCTAAACAAGTTAGGGATAGAAGAACTAGGAAATACTGCGACAGTAGCAGAAAAGAACATCATAGTTAAATTAAATAATAAATTAGCCCTAGATACGTTCAAAAAGGGACTAAATGAAGACTTTAAATCGACCATATACGCGTCGCGACCAACCACATTGTAAGAAGCATCAGAACTTGCATGTGAACTTGAAAATGAAAAGAAAGTAACTAATAATGCAATTCTACATATCAGAAAAGAAAAACCACAGTATCAATCACAAAATCACAACAGAAATAACAACACATTTAATAACTACAACAATAACAGTTCCTATAACAAACAAAACTTAAACAGAAATAGTTACACAAGAAATAACAATTATGGCAATAGTAACAATAACTCGCCAAGAAACAACAATTTCTCTAGAAACAATAATTTCAACAATAATAGAAATAATTTCAATAATAGAAATAATCTAAGTAACAATAGGAATAACAACAATTACAGAAGAAACTTTAACAATAACCAAGATTACACCAACAGAAAATACAACAAGTATGTACACACCATACAAAGTTCGGGAAACGAAGTAGGCCCGGAATACATAACTATTCCGGAGAGCCACAATTAAAAATACATAGGATATGTGCAAACAGAACAAACTTTATAAACACAAAATACAAGAATAGAATATTGACATTCCTTATCGACATAGGCGCTGACATATCACTTTGTCGTATGTGTAGAGACTTTGAAGGTGAACAATATAACCCAGAACAAAAATGCAAACTTACAGGAATCACAAAGGAAGAAATATACCCTTTAGGCACAATAGAACTTGAACTCTCCTTAGCAAATGAAAAATGTACACATTCTCTCCAACTAGTAAATTCAGATTTTCCTATAGAAACAGATGGCGTAATTGGTAGAGATTTTCTACAAAAATATCTTTGTAAAATTGATTACGAAACATTTACAATTTCTTTATTCATAAACGAGTCTACCACAATTCTGCCCATGCAATCAAAACCAATTTCTGCATTACAAATAACAATGCCACCCAGAACAGAAATTATTCAAGCCATAAAATTAGAACTAAAAGAAGATTGCGTCATATTTAATAAACAATTACAAGAGGGAATATTTTTAAGTAATTCAATAGCACCCAAAAGCGGTATGACACACATAAAAATTTTAAACACAACAAACGACTACGTAACAATAAAAGGCATTCAACTCCAGACTGACCCACTTAAAAATTATGAGATATTAAGTTACAATAATATGAACAATAACGAACGTTTTGAAAGAATAGTGAATGAACTAAAATTAGACCATAATGACAAATTTGTAAAAGCACAATTAATAGGAATATTTAAACAATATCAAAATGTTTTTCATTTAGAAGACGAAAGATTAACCGTCAACAATTTTTATAAACAAACAATCACGACCTCGGACAACACACCAGTTTATATAAAAAACTATAGACTACCACACTCACATACTGAAATAATAAATGAACAAGTACAGAAAATGCTTGATGACAAAATAATAGAACCATCAATTAGCCCATATAATGCTCCACTCCTTTTAGTACCAAAGAAAAATATAGAAGATAAAAAGAAATGGAGACTTGTTGTGGATTTTAGAAAACTTAATGATAAAATTATCAATGACAAATTTCCTTTAACTAGATTAGAAGACATTTTGGACAAATTAGGTAGAGCAAAATGGTTTTCTACACTCGATATGACCAGTTCCTTTCACCAAATTGAGTTGAATAAAGAATCCAGACCACTAACTGCTTTTTCTACACCACAAGGTCATTTTCAATTTGAAAGACTTCCATTCGGATTAAAAATTTCTTCAAATAGTTTTCAAAGAATGCTTACAATAGCACTATCTGGATTAGAATCCGAAGCATTTCTTTACGTTGATGACATAATTGTGTACGGATGTAGTTTAAATCATCACAATCAAAATTTAATAAAAGTACTAGACCGATTACAAAAATACAATCTAAAACTAAACCCAAAGAAATGTTGTTCTTTAAGACCAGAAGTTGTTTACTTGGGACATTTAATAACAAAAGACGGAGTAAAAACAGACCCATCCAAATACGAAGTAATCAAAAACTATCCAGTACCGAAAAACGCGGACGAAGTAAGACGATTCGTTGCATTCTGCAACTACTACAGAAAATTTATACCAAACTTTGCCGACATTGCAAAACATTTGTACACACTATTAAAAAAATCAACTAAATTCATTTGGTCCGTCCAATGCCAACATGCTTTTGAAGAATTAAAAGAAAAATTAATGAACCCACCAGTATTACAATATCCGGATTTTGATAAACCATTTATTTTAACAACTGACGCATCAAACTATGCGTTAGGAGCAGTCTTATCTCAAGGCGAAATAGGACAAGATTTACCAATCTCATACGCTAGTAAATCATTGCAAAAACATGATATTAACAAACCAGTAATTGAAAAAGAACTCCTAGCAATTCATTGGAGCATAAATTTCTTTAAACCTTACTTATACGGCAGAAAATTTATTGTAGTTACAGACCACAGACCATTAATTTCACTATTTTCACACAAGAATCCTTCATCAAAAATGACAAGAATAAGACTTGATTTAAGTGATTATGATTTCACAACTGTTTATAAAAAAGGAAAGATGAAAACAAATGCTGATGCACTTTCTAGGATAGAACTATATTCAGACATATTAAAACAAATGATACCAAAAGAAAATGACGAAAAAGAAAAAAAAGTTAATAACGACAAGGGCTATGCAAAATAAGTTAAACAATACAAATAAGAATAAAATTAATGAGGCAAATAAAATAATAGATAATGAGAAAAATGAAGAGGAAAATGATATAGATAATAATACACGTGTACAAGAAAATAATATGGAAAAATGTAATGCTCAGAAGCCTGATCAACTTCAAATATGGGAATGCATATCCATTAATGACGTCAAAAATATAAAAAAATTGCAATTTAATAAAAGCGAAAATATAGAAGAAAAAGATATAATTATTGAAGATAATATTGTGCACATAGGACATAATGATAATTCATCGAAACCAGTTTCGACCATGAAGAAGTTATGTACCAAAAATAAGATTAATAATAATAAAGTAAGTAACGATAATTCTCCGAAACCAGATTCGATTATGAAGAAGTTACATACAGAAAATATGAATAAAAATAATATGCATGCAAGATTCAGTGATAACTCAGCGAAACTAGATTCGATTCTGATTAAACTGATATCTAAAACGAATAAAGAACATATAAAAGAATTAGCGCTTTCAAGTGAAGATAAAATATTTAAAATATATACCAAAGAAGAATTAAAAAAAGCATATGCAAAAATAAGAATAAATAACAAAAGTCCTCAATTGAAAATAATTATATACAATGCCCCAAAAAGAATAACAGATGACATTTTAAAATATAAACTAATTGACCAATTCCACAATACCACTCACGCTGGACACTTAGGAATAAGAAAAACAATCATTAAAATAAAACAACGATACATAGGGAAGAACATGAACAAGATGGTAAAACAATTTGTATCTTATTGTGACAGTTGTAACAAAAATAAACAAACAAAACACATAAAAGAACCAGTCACACTAACAAACACACCAAACAATAGTTTTGAAGTGATTTCAATTGACACCGTTGGTCCTCTTCGTATATCAAACGACTACCGTACATCTTAACAATGCAGTGCGAACTGACAAAATTTGTCGTTGCACACCCAATGCAGACAAAAGATGCACTTGTCACAGCAAAAACATTAGTTGAACATTTTATTTTAAAATATGGTCAATTTAAGGTACTTAAATCCGACAGAGGAACAGAATTTACAAATGAACTTATGAAAAACATATGCTCATTATTACAAATCAAACAAGTATTTTCAACACCATACCACCATGAAACATTAGGTTCAATAGAAAGAAACCATAGGGTTCTTAACGAATTCTTGCTAACAACCGCAAATGATTATGAATGGGATAAGTGGATTCCATATTTTACTTTTGCCTACAATACGCCACCACATGTAGATACAGGCTACTCGCCTTTTGAATTAGTTTATGGGAAAGTACCAAGCTTACCATCTCACACCATAAATAACAAAATAAAAATATATAATTATGACGACTACGTACAAGAGTTACGAGTCACATTACAATTTGCATTAAATAAGGCAAAAGAATTATTAATAAAATCTACAGAAAAAAGTATAAATAATGATAAAAGTAAAAATAGACTTAATCTTAATGTAGGAGATTTAGTATTAGTTAAAATAGATAGGATAGAAAAAAAACATCAAAGTCCATACAAAGGACCATTCAAAATAATAAGTAGGGATGGTGTAAACACCACAATAGATTACAAGGGAACAAATAAAACATACCATAATAATAATTTAAAACCATTTAAATCATTATAGAGTACAAATCCTAATATAATCGCTAATATATACGTAAAAATAAAATACCTATACCTACATAAAACTTCAAATTAATTATTTTATAAATGTTCAAATTAATTGTGTGTATAAGTAAATTATAAGAAAA
Organism: Tachina lurida; assembly: GCA_944452675.1. Lineage (NCBI taxonomy): Eukaryota > Metazoa > Arthropoda > Insecta > Diptera > Tachinidae > Tachina > Tachina lurida. Next base: position 71,782,817 of record OX101754.1, read on the forward strand.
TATTGTAACAATACTATGAAGTTGATTAGAAAAATTCCTCCCTAATATTTCTCTTAAGGGTGAGGGTGTAGTGTATCACACAAGTTGATAATGCTTGCACAATGAATGCAACAAAGAACTAATAAAGTATCAATAACATTATTTTCTTTGTATGCATGCATGGTGCAATGAACTGCTTACGATTAATTGTTTGAGTGACACATTTCTGTTTGAGTGCAATTGTAAATATAAAATACGATGATTGGTCAAACAGAAATGTGAATACGATACTTCATAGTATTGAAAGAGAAAACAATAATATTTGTATGTTTAGAATAAGTTAGAAAGGTTAAGATTTATTTTCAAAATTAGTATATAAGCCAAAGAAAAGATAGAATAAAATCAGAATTTAATTTCTAAACGCAAACCGGCAATAACTTGCCTAGTTTAATTATTGAATTCTCACTTTTTCTGGCAGTTCCTTTGAACGCCTAGTTATAAGCTGGACCCCCTGTACAGCTGGATAAAAATAATAATTGGGCTATAGGACTTCACAAACACACTACTGCATACTAGTTATACATCCTACTGCTATCATTACAACACCCGATCATATTGAAGCTAAAACTGCCAACCTTAACGAAATGATTACACAGGCTGCTGAACATGCTACTGCCTCCCATCTGCAGACTAGATTTAATAGAATCTATTCTACGGATATTGAACATATCGTGTGTGAAAAAAGAAGAGCAAGAAGGGAACGGCAACAGCACAGATCACCACAACTTAAAATCAGAATTAAAGAGTGCATTAAACGACTCCAAGGGTTGCTTGCAATTGAAAAAACTGCAACAATTAAAAATTATCTGGAAGGTATTGATGTCACACCAGCATCTAATTACTCTTTGTGGCACGCTGCTAGACAGCTGAAAACACCCGTTGCGTTTAAACCACCTCTACGCACATCTACCGGAGGTTGGGCAAGAAGCTCCAGGTATTCATGGAATTAGTAACAAGATGCTGATGAACTTGCCTCATATTGCAATAAGAATCCTGCTATTTATTTTCAATGCCATTTTGCGAATGCAGTATTTTCCACATAACTGGAAACTTGCCAAGATTAAAATGATTCCGAAGCCGGGCAAAGATCTTACCAAGGCTGAGTCATATAGGCCTATAAGCTTACTATCAGCAATCTCAAAACTTTTCGAAAAGCTGCTCATGACTAAATTGTCTACAATTTTAGCTTATTATGGGTGCATCCCGGACCATCAATTTGGCTTTAGAAGTCAGCATAGCACAATTGAGCAAACGCATAGATTGGTTCAAGTTATAAGGAGGACTTTTGAAGAAAAGAAGTATTGTTCTTCTGCCCTTTTTATTAATGTTTCTCAGTATTACAATAATAAGGATTTTAATATTCTTCAGTTATTTAAGTGAACGTTCGTTCCTTCAGCCAAAAAGTGCTGACATAGTGTTTCCACCAAAATAAATTTTTTTAGTGTTCTGACCAATAAGAAACCAACTGCTGAGCTAAACAGAAATGATTGAAAACAACAAACTGAGGCATAAGCAAAAAATTTAAAAGCCACACAATCATCAATGCAAGAAATAAGCCAAATAACCTAGCATCATGAAATGTGCCACCAGCTTTCTACAATAAGTTCAACACCGTTCGCCTACAGTGGGCAACGAAACTTTGTTAACTGCCCCTACTCTCAAGTTAAGACCGTCCTCGGTCTTCTTCAAGGCAGATTCAATTGCCAATTCAAGCCGAGCCTGTCTTCGTCTTTCACAAGTCTACGCGCTACGAGTACCTCAATATAGCACGCCATAAAAACGCAAAGGTAATACCTCTAACCAACACAGGTCTAGCCTTTGTTTCTTTTTCCAACTCACCGATGTAACGCAGGTTTTCTATGTTCATCTCGTGCAGCAACGGTAGGCTCTGTGACGTTAATCAAAGGAAAGGTCGGGTCACCAGGTTTCCTTTTTTCAAATTGTTTTTTTTTTTTTGATAAACAAAGAGACGTTTATAGTAATACTGTTTTCAAACACAATCAGATATGTGCCGATTAGTTTTCTCTCCCCATAGGCACTCTCGCTGATGTTAACAGTTGCATCATTTATGACAATCATACCATCATCAACTGTGACCACCGGTCCCAAGTGGTTATACTTGGTGTTGCAGTGTGCCACAGTTCCGGAAATCAACTGCTGAGCACAAGTTTAATTTCATATCCTACAGAATGTCGACGATAAGGTGCGCTGACTAGAATGAACTGAATAGGTTTGATTTCCGTAGTCAGCCGTATTTTTAATAGAGAGTTGTAATATTTTTCCGGCGTGCGGAACTCGAAAGATGGTTATCTTCTTGCATGACTGCTGAGGCCTTGGATACTTAATTATAAAATACAAAAACTCTTCGCTTAAAATAACCTTAATACTAGATACGCTAATTAAATCAGATATGCGAACATTTGTGTACCGCTTGCTATCGCTCAAGAATTTTAGGTCTTCCTGGTCCAGGATAGTTGGATTAACAGATAAAATTAAGTTCTGCAGCTCCATCAAAATCGTTCTATTTCTAGACAGTAAAATCTCGAAAAGGTTACCAGTGTCAATTTGTTCCTTTTTGGTATTTCTTATAATCGTACTAATGCTAGTGAGTATTTCTATTTTAATTTGTAGTTTTCTATTTATTTCCACTCGTCTATTGTTAGAATCTATCAGCTGTTTCTGGTTCAATCTCAAATTTTTAAAATCGTCTGCATCAGGCGTACCAGCAATAACCTTTAATGCGCTTTGTATAAAATTAATGCTTCTTGCATGTCTGCAATGGAGACTTAGGGTTGATAATAATGAAGTCATGTGCTGGATGTCTGAATTTAAATCTTTCTCATATGGAATTGTGGGAATACGTCCATAACCTTAATTCTCGCATTAACAGCCTCGTGGTAAACGCTAAGGTTAGTTGTATGACGCAAGTAGCCATAGTCTCCCCAAATCACAACGTTTCCTTCCAATATATGGATGTAGTCGGAATTCGAATAATCTATTATCAAAACAAGTCAAAACTAGCAATACCATCAATTTCAGCCTAAACAATAATGAAAAAAATCCTAAGTTTCGGTTTTCCTTAAATATAAGTTTTTACATAACAGTGATTATTAAAATTTTCTTCCCTTCTTTATTTTATTTGAAAAATATCGATCTTAAATTGTCGTTATGGACCTTATGGACAACGAAAAAAAATTATTGGGCGGGAGTAATGGATTCAAAAAATTTTTGAAATAAATTTATATGAATATGAATTCAAAATAAATATATTATTTTTACCCTATACCAATATATCTATTTTTTCGTTTTTTAAATTTAATTTATACAATTTTCGCAAATAAAAAAAATCTTTATCGTTCTTTTATTCGGAAGCGGAAATTTATCGGTTTGATTCATCCAAAATAATTTTACGTGTACGTTTTTAAATAAACTCTTTTAAAATTTCCCAATACAATTTGAGATCAAAAATGGACATGACTTCGTTGATCCGCAATGCCGACCGTTTGGCAGAATTTGAAGTATATATTGCTTCTATACCACTAGCGGAATACCAACTCGGTTCTGTAAATAGTCATGAAAAAGAGCTCAATCGGTTATGGGAAGCCGCCAAGGTTAAAGATCCTCAGGTTACAGAATTGTAAACTAAGTATCTTAATTCTTACGGTACTTACACTCGGGGTATGTCTCTTATAACTGGTCTCCTAGAATAACTTAAAGTGGCGGTGCAAGGCGAGAGGTCGATAGCGCAATCCGCGCTTATAATTAATTTACCCCCTGCGACACCCGAATATTTTATGGAGATTATAAGAACTGGCCGTCATTTCGAGATATGTTCTCCGCTTTGTATGGTAATAACCCCCGGTTGACCCCAGTACAGAAATTGTACTATTTATTGCAGAAAACCGCTAAAGATGCGCATGATACCATACAAACGGTGCCACTGACCAACGATGGCTATGAAGTCCCATGGAAAAAGTTACTTGACACGTAGGAAAATAAAGATGCCCTCATAAATGAACAGCTTCGAGCTCTATTAAATATTAAACCGATTTCGCAAGAATCTAGCGCGAATATTAAAAACTTGCAACGAACGATAAATGATTGCATTACGAATCTTTCTCTTCTTGAAGTAACCCCTGAAATGCTGGTATATATTTGTGATACAAAGTTATCCGAAAACACTCAGAGTATTTGGGAACAATCTAAAAAACTTAAAACATCCCCTAAATGGACTGATATTGATGCTTTTTTAACAGCGCATTTCAAAACCCTCGAATCGATTTCTGACATACGGCAGTCCTATTCAAACCCTGTTCAAAACCCGAACAAATACCCCACCACTGCCAACGTACGAAATAACCCCACTTTTAACGCTGCTAAAAAATCATCTAATGATAATAGAAAAATCCAAAGTGCTGCTCGAATTGTTTGGCAAACATCACATGACTTCAGAAATTGTAAAAGTGTTCACGTCTGCTCACTTTGTAAGCAAAAGCATCACTCTTTACTTCATAGAGATGGAAGATCACATATATCTGTCAGTAATTCACCCCAACTTCCTATAGCTTCTAGTACGACTGCAGTGTCATCGCAACCCACAATTAACCCAATTGTAGACCCAGGTAGCAGTCATTCTCAGCCCTTACTCGATTTCAAACCTTCAACTTCTGCCGCGGCTCGTAATTTACATACTTATACCGCACGTCTCAATTCCAACTTAAATCAAACTGTCATTTTAGGCTCAGCAGTTTGCATATTGCGTATAAATGACATTAAATGTGCAGCCCGAGCCCTAGTTGACCCTGGTTCACAAGGTACTTTTATTTCAAGAAGGTTACAAAGGAAGCTCGCTATTCCCACATTTTCTGTACCATTGACAAGTGTCAGGAATGATGGACTGTTTAGCTGGTAAATCCTCTACCATGTGTAATCTAACAGCCAGTTCGCCGATTGACCCCAATTTTTAATTGAAAGTGTCTACGTATGTCGTAGAAAAAATCACCGGTCAGTTGCCTTCATATAATATCTCTGATATTATAACTTCATCCTTCCCCGACAGTACACTGACGGACGTCATGTGTACCCGTATGGATATTCTTTTTGGAGGAAATGTGTACCCCTTACACTCCGTAGCATCGTTTTGCACCCATCTCAAGTTAAATACTCAACTCGCTCGATTTTGGGAACTTGAAGAAGTTCCCAAAGCGACCCACCTATCGGAAGATGACGAGTATTGTGAGAAACTTTACCAGGCTACGACTTATAAAAATCCCGATGGCCGGTATGTAGTCTTTCTCCCATTTCGTCGAGAATTCTCAAATGAATTGACATTAGGGGCAGTGCTGCCACAACCAAAAAATTTTTACAACCAAAATTGGCTTTAGAAGTTACCAATTGAGAAAAAAATAACCAAATTTCACTATGTAGTATTTTTATTAAATAACATTTAAAATGCATACACTTTGTGCCGCACTACAACAAGAAATCAAGGCAATTGAAGCTGACTTGCAAGCATTAGTTCAATGCTCATTTGTAAGGTATATGCCAGATGGCAGCTGATTAATTTTTTCTCTTTTAGTTTTCCGTTTTATTTTTGAATTTTGTTTTTCTTTACACGTTTAGTTTTTGTATTTGACAGCCGAACAGTATTTTTACACAAACAACTTACGTGCATATTCTTTATATAAATTGACTTTGTAAAATCTTTTAATTGAATGTTGCCGCCATTACAAAAGACGTGTCATTTCTGTAGTACAGAGTTGCGATCATTTAGTAAAATTAAAAGCTGTTGACAGTGTTGTAAACGTATTGTAAACAAGTAAGTAGCAATCAAGGCGAATTCATAACAGGTGGCTGCACTAGCGATTTTAGTCAAAGTTATTTTATTTTCAGTTGCCTTGGTAGGAATACTAAAAATTGAAGAACATAAAAGCTTATAAAGTATAACATAAAAAATATGTACATGTGTATCATTATTTTGGATAAAAAAAAATCACCAAAATGAGAAAAATATTCACATCTCCACATTAAAGAAAAAAGTAACCACTTTTGGTTGGAAATAACCAAAAAAGGCAGCCCTGATTAGGGGATTCTCGGAAAAGCACCTTTTCCCAGTTTGTGCGAAATAAGGCACGTTTATTGAAAAGTCCCGAATTAAAGTCACAATATGATAATGTAGTTCGCGAGTATTTTAGAATGGGACACATTAAAGCCGTCAAGCACTCCGATTCCACTGTAGATAAGTAATATTTACCTCATCATGCAGTGTTTAAACTCGACAGTGTAACCACGAAACTCCGAGTAGTATTTAATGCTTCGAACCCCTCCTCCAATGGCGTGAGCCTGAATAGTGTGTTGTACCCAGGCCCTGTCTTACAGACAGACCTTACCGTTTTGCTGCTGCGGTGGCGTTTCTTCCGGTATGTTTTTAATGCGGATATTGAGAAAATGTATCGTCAGATACTAGTTCATCCCAATCAAACCCAAAATCAGCGGATTCTGTTTCGTTATAATCCTGAAGCTGAAGTTAAGGACTATGAGCTTAGCACGGTCACGTTCGGAGTAAACTGCGCGCCGTACTTAGCGATTCGTGCCCTTTTGCAATTGGCTGACGATTGTAAACCCATAAGTCCGAAATATTGAGAACTCAAATGTATGTTGATGATGTTCTTGCTGGATTACATGAACTCGAAGACGCTTTTAAGAGGCGTAATGAACTAACCCATGTTCTTGGTTCGGCTGGTTTTGTCTTACGAAAGTGGACAGCCAATCATTTACAACTCTTAGAAGAATCTCCTTGATGCAGACTTCTTAAAATTTTCTGATGCCAGTACTACAAAAACCCTAAGCTTGCGATGGGATGCTAATAAAGATAGCTTATATTTCAAACTCACATCGCAGCCACGCCAGGACATTGTCACGAAACGGTCTGTCTTATCTGAAATAGCGAAATTATTTGACCCTGCAGGTTGGTTCTCACCAAAAATTGTTGTAGCAAAAATAATAATGCAACAAATTTGGAAAGACAAGACCGACTGGGATGAAAGTTTGCACCCCCTAACCCTATCTCAATGGCGCGCATTTTTAAACGACTACAGTAATGTTGTGAAAATTAATATTCCAAGATGGGTTAATTTTCTACCAGAAAATTAATTTGAACTTCATGCGTTTTGCGATGCCTCTGAAAAGGCATACGGCGCTGCTCTTTATATTCGAAATATATCACCCCATGCAATTACGGCGCATTTACTCGCGTCAAAAACGAAGGTAGCTCCCGTAAAAGCTGAAACATTACCCCGTTTAGAGCTATGCGGAGCGGCTTTGATGGCAAAAATGGTAGCATCATAATGTACCCAATTAAATCTAGATAGGAGTAAGGTTTATCTATGGACTGATTCTACTATTGTTTTATCCTGGTTTCAAAAACCCCTGTGCCATTGGCCCACCTTTGTTAAAAATAGAGTAGCGTTGATCGTCAATAAAGTTGGTAATAAGAATTGGTCACATGTAGATTCCAAGGACAACCCCGCCGATTTGGCAAGTCGTGGAACTCTTGCACGAGATCTAATTGATAATTCTCTTTGATGGCATGGCCCTTCGTGGTAAAGACAACCACGAGAGTGCTGGCCACAATATACCCCTATTGAACACCAACACCATGAAGTTCAGTCGTTTTCCGTTCAGCTTGAAACCCCGTACGACATACTGGAACGTTTTTCAGATTTACCCCGCGCAATGCGAATTATTTCGTATATGTTCAGGTGCATAAAATATTTGAAAACTCGAAATTGCTTATATGACACTTTTGATTTAAAGTAGTCCGAAGTAAAATTCACTCGAAATCGCTTGATTCTTATATGTCAGCGAAATCTTATACCCGAATATACTCCACTCTCAAAGGTTATACCACTGTCTACAAAGAGCAGTCTACTAACGTTAAACCCTTTTATCGATTCAAACGGTTTTGTTAGAATTAATGGTCGATTGGCTAGATTACATGGCTTAACATATGATGAGCGATATCCAAAAATTTTACCATATTCTGCCCGCTTTACTCGCTTATTTGTTGAACATGTGCACAAGTACTCTGCTCATGGCGGTCATTCATTAATGCTCCGTTTAATTAGAAGTGAATTCTGGGTCCCGAAGCTAAAAAATCTGATCCGTACAGTAATTCATAATTGTAAGGAATGCACTATTTACCGAAAGAAGTCCGGTCAGCAAATTATGGCTGCATTACCCCCGGAACGATGCTCTATATCGAGACCGTTCACCCATACCGGCTTAGATTTCGCAGGCTCATTCGACATAAAATCCTACATTGGTAGGGGTTGCAGAGTTACAAAAGGATATGTTTTAGTTTTTGTTTGCTTTGCCACAAAGGCTATTCATTTGGAAGCAACTGGTGATATGTCGACGGAAACATTCCTTGCAGCCTTTGCTCGTTTTTTCTCACGTCGTGGTGCCCTTCTCCTTTATATTCTGACAACGGAACTGCATTTGTCGGTGCTGCTAATTTACTCGAGGTTGACCGAAAACAGTTTTTATCTGAAATTAAGCGGAAGGTACTTGTACGGAACAGTTTTCAGCCTGTTGAATGGCATTTCATTCCCCCAGGTGCTCCTCATATGGGCGGCTTATGGGAAGCCGGCGTAAAGAGCGTCAAAACTCATTTACGTAAAATTTCTGGAGTTCAGAAGTTAACCTTTGAGGAATTTACAACTATGTTGACCCGTATAGAAGCTTGCCTGAATTCAAGACCGTTAACTGCCATGACTGATGATCCCTCTGACTTAGTTCCCCTAACGCCAGGTCATTTTCTGATTGGTGCGCCTATTCTATCACCCCCTGAACCCGATCATGCTGACCTCTCCTTGAGTGTTGCCAATAGGTGGCAAAAGCTTAAAGTTCTTCACCATCATTTTGCCCAGCGATGGAAAGAAGAGTACCTCAAAGAACTTCATCGTCGAGTGAAATGGAAATACCCTCAGAAAGATTTTGAAGTAGCCGACTTGGTAGTTGTCCGTCAGCATAATTTACCCCTAACGAATGCCGACTCGGACGAATAGAAAAGACTTACGTGGGACATGATTCTAAAGTCCGTATAGCGGACGTGAGAACAGCTTCAAGCGTTTTCACCCGGCCTATTGTGAAGCTTGTTCTCTTACCCAAATCAGAAACTGACTAATTCTTATTTTTTCGTTTTCCCTTTTTTTTCTATTTCACCCTTTTCTAGTGCAATGTCTAGTGCATCCCGTCGCCTTGAGGTACACCGTAAACCCGTTGAAGGTCCATCGACTTCTGCTTCGGACGCCAAAAGCACTCGTGCGATTCCGCGACTGTCGGTTGTGCAAAAGCGAACACGCATTGCGAAAATGTTACCGGTTTAGGAAGATGACGGTGAACGGTTGTTCCAATATCAGCTTCCACTACTGCTTCTTCGTATAAAGGGGTTAATTTGTTTCGCAATCTTCTGTTATTTTTTACATAAACTTTTTCTTCCACATAAAACACCCTATTTTGGCGATTTCTAATAAAATGTTCCAATTTCTTAGCCTGTGTCTAGCTGACTCTATTCTTTATTTTAGGCCTGAAATCAGGTGAAGTTGAGTGAATAACATCGATTGCTTTTTCCTTCGTAACTGAATGGATTGTCTTATTATATCCTATAGTTGATTGCAGTATTAAATCAACCGTGTCATCAATCTTTCTTTCAAAATTTAGGCAAGTGTGCTGTGGAATCTTTCCATCTGCCCATTTGATGTACTGTGAAATGGCGGGGCATTAACTATATCTACGTTGAATTGGTTCTTCAAAATTGTTCTTATAGTTTCCGAATTAAACGATCTCTCATTGTCACAAAACACGTTTTTTGTATGAGGGAAAATATTCATTAATTGAAGAATTGGTTCTTGTACATCGGTGACCGTTATAAAATCTATTGGTTGCACGAACGCAAATTTAGAAAATTTTTCGACACAAGTTAATAAAAACTACCTGTCTGTATTGTAAATATCAATGTAGAGAATCTTTCCAGTATAAGAAGGTATTGCGGTTTCCCCTATTACATGTTTTTCAGGGTGTCGTTTATATTTTGCACTTGAGCAAATATTGCAATTTGCAATTATTTCGGTAGTTAACTTAGTCATTTTTGGAAAATAATAATCTAAGAAGATTTGTTTCACATTTTCTTGAGCCGCCCTATGAGTCCTGCTATGTGCTACTGCTACTATCTATTTTTGTTCATTTTTATCGAAAATATACAACACAAATTTATCAGTGAACCGAAACCATGTCGCAGGAAAAAGTCGAACTAGATCGTGCTGTATTTGCGCCAGAGTATGCAATTAGCAATGAATGTCATTTACCACGTCAGCGTCTACTACCTCCTGTATTCTGTCCAATAAATATTTTCTATCAGAAAACTGTATTATATGTCTGGTCTTGTTTCCGAAAATTATAAAATTACGAGTACTAGGAAATGTAGCCTAGTCTATAATGATTTGATTTCTGAAACAATTTACTGGTTTATCAATAGACTCTATCGTATATTTAAGTAAATCCTCACTGTGGGCTATGGTGACACCAAATTGGGTGTCATCTTCAAGAACATTAATATGCTGTCGTGACAAAGCGTCCGCAACCTTATTTGATTTCCCAGGTTTATAGAATATGTTTGCGTTATGCTCATCGATAAAAGCTTTCCAGCGTTTTATCTTGGCGTTAGGATTATGATCTGATACGGCGAAAGTGAGAGGTTGATGATCAGTATAAATGTTAAGACTTTTTACTCCATACAGATCATAACGAAGCGATTTTAATGCCCAAACTATTACTAGAAGTTCTCTCTCATTTGTCGAAAGATGCAGTTCCTTATCCGATAATACTGTAGAAATCATAGTTATTGGTATCTTTTCCTGTGACAATACAGCGCCAAGACCATGAGACGAGGCATCAGTCGTAAAAGAAATGGTTTGGTAAAGTCAAATGGTTTGGTACATGAGCATAACATCTTCTGATGTCAAAATATTCTTCTATTTATTTAACGCATTAAGCTGATTTTCCTCAAATTTAAGGGGGATCTTCTTTGACTTGGCAGCGCGTGTTCTACCATTTTTCGTTTTAAGGATATCGGAAAGTAGTTTTGCTATACTAGCGAAATCTTTGACAAAAAACCTATAATAGCCTGCCAGACCCAAAAATTTTCTGAGGCCAAATAATGTAGTGGGTACAAGATAATTTCTAACTGTTTCAATTTTAGAGTGAGGTGTTTTTATACCTCCTCTTGATACCATGAATCCGAGATATTCAACTTCCTCTTTAAAGAAGTTTGATTTTTCAATTGAGACTTTCATGTTTGAAGCGAGCAAGTTCTTTAGAACACAGTCGGTGTGTCTGATATGATCATCCTTTTTCTCTTTTTTTTATACTACAAAATATTTATTTATTGTATCTTCTCGTTCTCGTTGTACCGTCATAGTGAACAGACGTAATAGCGGAATTTTTCTTACATACAAACTAAACAAAAAAAATTATACAAAAAATATTCGTAGTACATATAAACTTTGGTAAATAAGCCTTTTTTTTGCTTTGCTAATATTTTTACATATTGAAATAACAAAAACAAAAAAAAACCGTAAACAAAAACACATACAAACATACCCTTGAGGAATACTCTATATGAGTACCCCAAAGGAAAAAAATAGTGAAGTGAGTTCTAACGGCAGAAATGCCTATTTTACTGTGAGTTTTGATACTCATAATGATAACAATAAAAATAAAATATCTGATAATAGACTTGCTGTGAGTTCTGAAGCTCTTAATAAAAATCAAAAATCTGATAATAGACTTTTTCTAATGGCAAAACCACAGTTTCGTCAGCGATCAACTTCGCTTTGTCCAATGCCAACTAGTGAATCGTTGACAATATTGCCTAGTACTTCCACATTTAACTCAGCGATATCACCCGCCTCGGGCTCGGGGTCACCACTTAACCAAGTTGTCACTGAAAATAAGAGTAGCCCAAAACCCAAGGTCCAAGTCGGAAGGGACAGATACATTACAATTTTAAAGCGCGGGCGAATCCCAAATTCTACTAAAATTGCATCTGCCCCAAAGATGTCTAGGGATAACAGCGCATCGTCTACTAATCGGCAAAACCGTTTTAAAATATTGCAAGATGACAATGACAAACCCGCTGAATCTGCGAACCAAACCTCCAAGCCGCCACCAATCTATTTAAGAGAAAAAAACTCAAACGCTCTTATTAAAAAATTAATTTCGTTCATTGGTGAGAATAAATTTCACATTGTTCCAATAAAACGTGGTAATATTGATGAAACGAAAATTCAAATTTATGAAGAAAAAGATTTTCGAAAAATGGTTTCTGAATTTGAAAAAAGTAAAACAAATTTCTACACATATCAGCTCAAGAGTGCTAAAGGCATGCAGATTGTGTTGAAGGGCATAGATTCCTATGTTGCTCCTGAAGAAGTAAAAGATGCTCTCGTCCTCCAGGGTTTTAAAGTAAAAAATGTATCTAACATAATAAATAGGGAAAAGATCCCTCAACCTCTATTTCGCGTTGAACTTGAGCCAAATGATATAAAATTTAAAAAAAATGAGACCCATCCAATATATAATTTAAGATATCTCTTGTATCGAAAAATAACCGTTGAAGAACCACACAAGCGTTCAGGACCCGCACAGTGTCATAATTGTCAAGAATATGGACATACTAAAACTAACTGCAAATTACCTGCTGTATGTGTTGTGTGCGGCGAGTTACACGGCACTGCTAGTTGCAATCAACCGAAAGATCAAAGTAACAAAAAATGCAGTAATAGTGGAGAAAATTACACCGCTAACTACAGAGGTTGTCCTGTGTACTCTTTTGTCAAACAGACTATGAGGCAAACACCTAAATTGGGCCCAGCCCAATCAGCAAACGCTTACTCTGCCACTTTTCAGCAAAGGAGCCAACCAGTTAGTTCCCGTGTATCGTATGCCGATGCTGCTAGGACAAATTCTATTCATACTCAAAATGTTTCACCACCAAATAATACAACAAATACAAATTCGAACTTTAATTTTAATCGCCTTGAAGCTATTATTGATAATCTGGTGCAAACTATAAATAATTTTACAACAAATATGACTAGCATGATGCAAGAAATGCTGCGAATGCAGAATACTCTGCTTCAAGCATTAGTTAACAAGCCATGAACATGTTAATAATATGTTTCTGGAACGCAAACGGCATTCGCCAACATAAAAATGAACTTGAGCACTTCCTCACGGAACAAAATATTGATATAATGTTGGTCTCAGAGACTCATTTGACTTCGAGAAGCCTTTCTAAAATTTATGGCTACACCTTATATGATTCAAAGGACCCGAGAGGAAGAGCATGCGGTGGATCAGCAATTTTAATTAAGTCAAGACTCAAGCATTATTTTATTGACAACATTTGTGAAGAACACTTACAAGCAACGAATATTTATGTCGAAAATTTTTGCGCTAATTTTGTCATATCATCAATTTACTCTCCTCCTAGATTCGCAATTACTGAGGATCAATACGAGGATTTTTACAAATCTCTGGGCCCTTGTTTCGTAGCAGCTGGCGACTATAATGCTAAACACACGTTCTGGGGTTCGCGTCTTATTACACCCAGAGGTCGAGCGTTGTTCAATACAATTTCCAAAATGGGCTTGGATGTCATTTCGAGTGGGGAGCCCACTTATTGGCCTACTGACATACGTAAAATTCCGGATGTAATAGATTTTGGCGTTATGAAAAATATCTCTAGGGATTTAATTCAAATTGAAGCTTCTCTAGATCTCTCGTCCGATCACTCTCCCACGATCGTTACAATTTGTAGCCCATTAGGAAGTGCTCTACCTTACTCATATGTGAATTTGGCTAGTCGTGTAAATTGGCTGCGATTTAAAAAATATCTTAGTAGTCATGGCACGGAAAATATTACGCTAAGAACACATGGTGATATTGAATCTAACATTGCCGTCCTTAATGAAAATATTAAACAGGCTGCTGAACATGCCACTACCGCCCATCCGCAGATTAGGTTAAATAAAATTTATTCTACGGATGTTGAACGTCTCGTAAGTGAAAAAAGAAGAGCTAGAAGAGAATGGCAACAGCACAGATCACCCCAAATTAAAACCAGATTTAAAGAGTGTACTAAACGACTCCAAGAGGTGCTTGCATTTGAAAAAACTGCATCTCTTAAAAATTATTTGGAACGTCTTGATGTCACACCAGCATCTAATTACTCTTTGTGGCGCGCTGCTAGAAAGCTTAAAACACCCGTTGAGTTTAAACCACCTCCGCGCACATCTACCGGAGGATGGGCAAGAAGCGATACTGAAAAAGGTAACATATTTGCTGACCATTTAAAATCCGTATTCACCCCAAACAAGTGTTCTGGTGCTGTTGATTTGCCAAATGTAGTTGCGCTACCCCCTCGACCAATAAAATTTAAGACGCGTGATGTACAAAAAATAATTGCAGAACTCAACCCGAAAAAAGCCCCGGGTATTGATGGAATTAGTAACCAGATGTTGATGAAGTTGCCTCGTATAGCTATTAGAATCCAGTTATTCATTTTTAACGCTATTTTACGACTGGAGTATTATCCAAACAGCTGGAAGCTTGCCAAGGTTAAAATGATTCCAAAGCCGGGCAAAGATCTTACCAAAGCTGCGTCATATAGGCCAATAAGTTTACTGTCAACAATGTCAAAGCTCTTTGAAAATTTACTCATGATAAAATTGTCCCCAATTCTAACTGATAATGAGTGCATACCGGATCATCAATTTGGATTTAAAAGTCAGCATAGCACCATTGAACAAACTCATAGATTGGTTCAATTTATAAGAAAAACTTTTGAAGAAAAAAAGTATTGCTCTGCGCTGTTCATTGACGTTTCTCAGGCATTTGATAAAGTGTGGCATGAAGGCCTAATTTTAAAATTAAAGACTTACCTACCAATAAACATTCTAAATCTGCTGGAAAGTTACATTATTTCCCGGAAGTTCACTGTTGTGGAAGGAGACTTTATGAGTACGACTGAAAGAATCTCATCCGGTGTGCCACAGGGGAGTATACTGGGGCCAGTATTATATTTGATTTATACTTGTGATATGCCCTTGAGCAGCAATATCCATACATCTACGTTTGCCGATGATACAGCCTGCCTTAGTATGCCAGAAAACCCACACGAGGCTTCCCGATATCTTCAGCAACATATTACTCAGCTAGAACTATGGTTAAACATGTGGAGAATAAAGGTAAACGAACAGAAGTGTGCTCAGGTAACATTTACCTTAAGAAAAGACAGTTGTTCCCCCGTTACAATCAATAATCAAATTGTTCCTCAAAACTTACATGTGAAATACCTTGGTATACATCTTGATCGAAGGCTCACATGGAAATACCACATTGACTCCAAGCTAACGCAAATGAAACTTAAACTAACTCAGATACATTGGCTGGTTGGTAGAAACTCAACCCTCACCCTAGACTGTAAACTTGCCAAGTCGCTCTTAAAACCTATATGGTGCTACGGAATTCAGCTATGGGGTACTGCTTCAGCTTCTAATGTCGAGAGAATCCAACGAAGGCAAAACAAAATTTTACGGTTAATAACATCGGCTCCATGGTACATAAAAAATTCAAATATACATCGTGCCTTAAATATGCCACTAGTGACTGAAGAAATTGCAAAAAACGCTGGCAAATATTTAACAAAACTCGAGTCACATCCTAATCCGCTTGCCCGTAATATTTTGAACTTTACTGGACACATCCGCCTAAAAAAGAGGGATACAAGGGCTCTTATTCACAGCACTCCAGATGGGACTTCCTGAAAATTTTTTTATTTTTTATATTTTTTCCTTTTGATTATCAATACTTATGTATTATATATAACTACTACTAAGATTATGTCCGACACTGGTCGGGCCTAATTATGAATTATATTTTTATATTTAAGATTTGAATACTTATTGTTAGTTCATATATGAAGATACAATAAATAAAAATCATGTATTAAAAAAAAAAAAAAAATTGTATCTTCAAAAATAAATGAACTAACAATAAGTAATCAAATCTTAGGTCTATATATAATTAATAGGCTCGACCAATGCCGAACACAAATTTAATGATAGTAAATATTTGCCTGCGTATTTTGCAATTTCTTCAGTCACTAGTGGCATATTTAAATCACGACGTATATTTGAATTTTTAATGTACCATGGAGCCGATGTTATTAACCGTAAAATTTTATTTTGCCTTCCTTGGATTCTCTGAATTCCATAGCACCATATTGGCCTCAAAAGCGACTTGTATAGTAAAAGTTTGCAGTCTAGACTGAGTGTTGAATTTCTGCCAATCAACCAATGTATTTGAGTTAACTTAAGTTTCATTTGTGGTAGCTTTGAGTCAATATGGGTTTTCCATGTAAGCCGTCGATCATGGTGTATGCCAAGGTATTTCACTTGAGAATGTTGAGGAATATTTTGATTGTTGATTCGAATGGGGGAACAAGTATCTTTTCTTAGCGTAAACCTTATATGAACACACTTTTGTTCATTTACTCTAATTCACCATGAGTTCAACCAAGTTTCCAACTGAGTAATATGTTACTGGAGATTGCGGGATGCCTCATAAGGGATTTCATGCATACTCATGCAGGCTGTATCATCGACAGGCATATCACAAGTATATAATAAATACAAGACTGGCCCTAGAAAACTACCCTGTGGTACACCGGAAGCTACAGATTCAGGCACACTCATGAAGTCTCCTTCTAGAACAGTGAACTTGCTATCAATAATATCACTTTCCAAAAGTTTTTGTATGTTTATTGGCAGATCTATTTTCAATTTTAAAAATAGGCCTTCGTGCCATACTTTATCAAATGCTTGAGAAACATCAATAAAAAGGACAGAACAAAACTTCTTATCTTCAAATGTCCTCCTTATACCTTGAACCAATCTATGCGTTCACTCAATAGTGCTATGCTGACTTCTAAATCCAAATTGATGGTCCGAGATGCACCCATTATCAGCTAAAATTGTGGACAATTTAGTCATGGGCAGGTTTCCCAGAAGTTTTGAGATTGTTGATAGTAAGCTTATAGGGCTATATGACTCAGCCTTGGTAAGATCTTTGCCCGGCTTTTGAATCATTTTAATCTTGACAAGTTTCCAGTTATGTGGAAAATAATGCATTCGCAAAATGGCATTAAAAATAAATAGCAGGACTCTTATTGCAATATGAGGAAAGTTCATCAGCATCTTGTTATTAATTCCATCAATAACTGGAGCTTTTTTCCGAATAAGTTGAGCAATTAGTTTTTGTACATCACGCATCTTAAACTTTATGGGTCGCGGGGGTAAAACAACTACACTCGGCAAATCAGCAACACCAGTACATGTGTTTGGGGTAAATACGTATTTTAAATGATCAGCGAATATGTTACGTTTTTCAGTATCAGGGTTTCAGCTTTCTACCAGCGCGCCATGAAGAGTAATTAGATGCTGGTGTGGCATCAAGACCTTCCAGATAATGTTTAATAGATGCAGTTTTTTCAAATGCAAGCAACTCTTGGAGTCGGTCAGTGCATTCTTTAAATCTAGTTTTATGTTGAGGTGATCTGTGCTGTTGTCATTAGAAGGGCATGGCTCTTCTTTTTTTACACACTAGACATTCAATGTCTGTAGAATATAGTCTATTAAATCCAGTCTGCGGGTAGGAGGTAGTAGCATGTTCAGCAGCCTGTGTAATCATTTCGTTAAGGTTGGCGACGTTAGCTTCAATATCCTCGGGTGTTCTTAGCGTATTGTTTTTCGTGCAATGACTACTAAGATATTTTTTGAATCGCAGCCAATTTAATCTGAGTGAGGTAAAGCACTTCTCAGTAAGCTACAGATTGAAACGATCATGGGAGAGTGATCAGACGAGAGATCTATAGAAGCTTCAACGTGAATTAATTCCCTAGAGATATTTTTCATGACGCCAAAATCTATAACATCCGGAATTTTACGTATGTCAGTCGGCCAGTATGTGGGCTCCCTACTCGAAATCACATCCAAGCCCATTTTTAAAATTGTGTTGAACAATGCGCGACCTCTAGGTGTAATAAAACGCGAACCCCAGAACGTATGTTTTGCATTGTAGTCGCCAGCTGCTACAAAACAAGGGCCAAGAGATTTGCAGAAATCCTCGTATTCATGTTTAGTAATTGCGAATCTGGGAGGGGAGTAAATTGATGATATCGCAAAATTTGTGCAAAAATTTTCAATACAAATATTTGTTGCTTGTAGATGTTCTTCACAAATGTTGTCCAGAATATAGTGCTTGAGTCTTGACTTTATTAGAATTGCTGATCCACCGCCTGCTCTTCCTCTTGGGTCCTTTGAATCATATAAGGTGTAGCCAAAAATTTTAAAAATGCTTTTCGAAGTTAAATGAGTCTCTGAGACCAACATTATATCAATGTTGTTTTTGTTTAGGAAGTGCTCAAGTTAATTTTTATGTTGGCGAATGCCGTTTGCGTTCCAGAAACATATTATTAACATGTTCATGGCTTGTTAACTAATGCTTGAAGCAGAGTATTCTGCATTCTCAGCATTTATTGCATCATGCTAGTCATGTTTGTTGTAAAGTTGTTTATAGTTAGCACCAGACTTTCAATAGTAGCTTCAAGACGACTAAAGTTAAAGCTGGAGTTTGCATTCGTTGAATTTCTTGGCGGTGGAACATTTTGTGTGGGAATAGAACTAGTCTTAGCAGCATCGGCATGCGATACACGTGAAGTAACTAGTTGGCTAGTTTGAGGAAGAGTGGCAGAGTAAGCATTTGCTGATTGAACTGGACCTAATTTAGGTTTTTGACCCATAGCCTATTATACGAAAGAGTATACAGAGCATCCTCTGTAGTTAGCGGTGTGATTACCTCCACAATTACTGGATTTTTTCTCTGCTTGAACTTTTGGCTTAGTACAGCTAGCAATACCATGCAATTCACCGCAAATAACACAAACTGTAGGTAAATTGCAGTAAGTTTTTGTGTGGCGATATTCTTGGCAATTATGGCACTGTACGGGACCTGAACGCTTACGTGGCTCTTCAACTGTGATTTTTCTGTATAAAAGGTATTTTAGGCTATAAATTGGATGTGTCTCGTTCTTTTTCAACTGTATATCATTTGGCTCCAATTCAACACGAAATAGAGGCTGGGGGATCTTCTCTCTATTGATTATATTAGTAACACTTTTTACCTTAAATCCTTGTATGTTGAGTGCATCTTTTATTTCGTCGGGATTAAGATAAGCATCAATGCCCGTCAGTACGATCTGCATACCTTTAGCACTTTAAAGCTGATAAGTATAAAAATTTGTTTTATTTTTTTCGAAATCAGTAATAATTTTGCGGAAATCTTTTTCTTCATATATTTGAATTTTCGTTTCATCAATTTTACCACGTTTGTTTGGAATAACGTGAAATGCGTTCTCACCAACTGCCGAGACTAATTTTTCAATAAGGGCATTCGAATTTTTTTCTCTTAGGTTATTGGTGGTGGCTTGGAAGTTTTTTTTGATGAAACAACATCTTGGTCGTTATTTGCTTGCAATATTGAAAAACGACTTTGACGGTTAACTGCTGCGGCGTCGTTATCCCTGGATATCTTGGGAACCGATGAAATTTTTAATGAATTTGGGCTTCGCCCGCGCTTTAAAATTGTGATATATCTGTCCATTCCGACTTGGACTTTCAGTTTTGGGCTAATCTTATCTTCAGTGACAACTTGGTGAAGTGATGACCACGAGCCCGAAGCGGGTGATATAGCTGAGTTAAATGTGGAAGTACTAGGCAATAATATCAACGATTCACTAGTTGGCATTGGACAAAGCGAAGTTGATCGCTGACGAAACTGTGGTTTTGCCGTTAGGAAAAGTCTATTATCAGATTTGTGATTTTTATTAAGAGCTTCAGAACGCACAGCAAGTCTATTATCAGATTTTTTATTTTTATTGTTATCATTATGAGCATCAAAACTCACAGTAAAAAAGGCATTTCTGCCGTTAGAACTCACGTCAGTATTTTTTTCCTTTGGGGTACTCATAAAGAGTATTCCTCAAGGGTACTTTGTATGTTTTTTTTTTTGTTTACGGTTCTTTTTTGATTTTGTTATTTCTATATATAAAAATATTAGCAAAGCAAAAAAATCTTATTTATCAAATTTAATATGTACTACGAATATTTTTTGTATGATTTTTTTTTTGTTTACTTTGTATGTAAGAAAAATTCCGCTATTACGTCTGTTCACTATGAAGGTACAACAAGAATGGTCTTTTCATTAAAGTACTAAAATGTTGGGTAATTAGCTCACCGATTCTCAAAGCATTTAATATATCAATAAAAGTCTGATCACCTTGCTGACTCAGATTTTTGGTTAGTTCGCACAGCATGATTGGAGATATTCTGGCTGTTTGTACACAGGTATTCCTGATCATTTTTTAGGAGGTAGTTGTAAAAGATCACCGAAGAGCAATACGTTTACTCCTCCAAAGAAGTCATCTTCACAGTTTTTAATTTGCCTTAATCGATGGTCTATTATGCACAATATTTGGTAGGACACCATGTATATTTCGTCGACAGTCCCAAATTCCGCCTGGTGCCATTGTTGCCTCATTATTCACAAACACTACCGGAAGAAGCATTTTTAAAGTACTGTGTATTGTGGCTCCATTTATTAATTGAGCTGCAACTCCTGTTAGGGCGCATACTTTAACCGCATCCTTCGCATAGCACCTGTTAATTTGGTTTCGTAATAACTTCAACAGAAAAGTCTGGCCTACACAAGCTCCACCTGTAAATAATATTTTTAAACGTTCTTCGGCACCTGACATTTGATTTTCTATGGACTGGGTAACCATTGTAAAAATTTCCTGTTGTCCAGAATTCATATACTGCTTAGCCTGTACAAACTGGTCTTCATTAATTGGCAAATATGGAACTTCTTCTTCATGGTCCAGTTCCATGGGCCCTGCCTGTTCTACTATCTGAAATGCGTGTACTTGCACGCATGCATTTTCAAGTTGCTTGTCATGTTCGCGAAAGATTCCCAAGTTGGCATTTGTTTCTCTTAACCTTTCTTCGTTGGCGAGAAACGCTGGCACTGTTAAATTCTCCTACCAGTTCGGCCTCATTGCAATAAGTTTTTGTGTGGCCATATTCTTGGCCACCTTGTACCTTCATAGTGAACAGGCGTAATAGCGGAATTTTTCTTACATACAAACTAAACAAAAAAAAATCATACAAAAAATATTCGTAGTACATATTAATTTTGATAAATAAGCTTTTTTTTTGCTTTGCTATTATTTTTACATATAGAAATAACAAAAACAAAAAAAAACTGTAAACAAAAAAACATACAAAGTACCCTTGAGGAATACTCTATATGAGTACCCCAAAGGAAAAAAATAGTGAAGTGAGTTCTAACGGCAGAAATGCCTATTTTACTGTGAGTTTTGATGCTCATAATGATAACAATAACAATAAAAAATCTGATAATAGACTTGCTGTGAGTTCTGAAGCTCTTAATAAAAATTCAAAATCTGATAATAGACTTTTTCTAACGGCAAAACCACAGTTTCGACAGCGATCAACTTCGCTTTGTCCAATGCCAACTAGTGAATCGTTGACATTATTGCCTAGTACTTCTACATTTAACTCCGCGATATGATCCGCTTCGGGCTCGTGGTCATTACTTAAACAAGTTGTCACTGAAGATAAGAGCAGCTTAAAACCCAAGGTCCAAGTCGGAATGGACAGATACATTACAATTTTAAAGCGCGGGCGAAGCCCAAATTCTACTAAAATTGCATCTGCTCCAAAGATGTCTAGGGATAACAGCGCATCCTCTACTAATCGGCAAAGCCGTTTTAAAATATTGCAAGATGACAATGGCAAACCCGATGAATCTGCGAATAAAACCTCCAAGCCGCCACCAATATATTTAAGAGAAAAAAACTCAAACGCCCTTATTAAAAAATTAATTTCGGTCATTCGTGAGAATAAATTTCACATTGTTCCAATAAAACGTGTTAATATTGATGAAACGAAAATTTATGAAGAAAAAGATTTTCGCAAAATGGTTTCTGAATTTAAAAAAAGTAAAACAAATTTCTACACATATCAGCTCAAGAGTGCTAAAGGTCTGCAGATTGTGTTGAAGGGCATAGATTCCCGAAGAAGTAAAAGATGCTCTCGTCCTCCAGGGCTTTAAAGTAAAAAATGTATCGAACATAATAAATAGGGAAAAGAACTCTCAACCTCTATTTCGCGTTGAACTTGAGCCAAACGATATAAATTGAAAAAAAATGAGACCCATCCAATATATAATTTAAGATATCTCTTATATCGAAAAATAACCGTTGAAGAACCACACAAGCGTTCAGGACCCGTACAGTGCCATAATTGTCAAGAATATGGCCATACTAAAACTTACTGCAAATTACCTACTGTTTGTGTTGTGTGCGGCGAGTTACACGGCACTGCTAGTTGCAATAAACCAAAAGATCAAAGTGACAAAAAATTCAGTAATTGTGGAGGTAATCACACCGCTGACTACAGAGGTTATCCTGTGTACTCTTTCGCCAAACAGACTATGAGGCAAACACCTAAATTGGCCCCAGCCCAATCAGCAAACGCTTTATCAGCCACTATTGCGCAAGTGAGGCAACCAGTTAGTTCGCGTGTATCGTATGCCGATGCTGCTAAGACAAATTCTATTCATACACAAAATGTTTCACCACCAAATAATTCAACAAATACAAACTTGAACTTTAATTTCAATCGCCTTCAAGCTACTGTTGATAATCTGGTGCAAACTATAAATAATTTTACAACAAATATGACTAGCATGATGCAAGAAATGCTGCGAATGCAGAATACATTGCTTCAAGCTTTAGTTAACAAACCATGAACACGTTAAAAATATGTTTTTGGAACGCAAACGGCATTCGCCAACATAAAAATGAACTTGAGCACTTCCTCACGGAAAAAAATATTGATATAATGTTGGTCTCAGAGACTCATTTGACTTCGAGAAGCCTTTTTAAAATTTATGGCTACACCTTATATGATTCAAAGGACCCGAGAGGAAGAGCATGCGGTGGATCAGCAATTTTAATTAAGTCAAGACTCTTTTTTTTTTTTTTTTTTATGCATGAATTTTTATTTATTGTATCTTCATATATGAACTAACAATAAGTATTCAAATCTTAAATCTAAAAAATATAATTAGGCCCGACCAATGTCGGACATAAGCTTAGTAGTAGTTATATATAATACATATGTAAGTAGTGATAATCAAAAGGAAAAAAAAAATAAAAGTATTTTCAAGAAGTCCCATCTGGAGTGCTGTGAATAAGAGCCATTGTGTCCCTCTTTTTTAGGCGGATGTGTCCAGTAAAGTTCAAAATATTACGGGCAAGCGGATTAGGATGTGACTCGAGTTTTGTTAAATATTTGCCAGCGTATTTTGCAATTTCTTCAGTCACTAGTGGCATATTCAAATCACGATGTATATTTGAATTTTTGATGTACCATGGAGCCGATGTTATCATGCGTAAAATTTTATTTTGCCTGCGTTGAATTTTCTCTACATTTGAAGCTGAAGCAGTGCCCCATAGTTGAATTCCGTAGCACCATATTGGCTTTAAAAGCGACTTGTATATTAAAAGTTTACAGTCTAGGCTAAGTGTTGAATTTCGACCAATCAGCCAATGTACCTGAGTTAGTTTAAGTTTCATTTGAGTTAACTTAGAATCAATGTGGTGTTTCCATGTAAGTCGGCGATCAAGGTGTATACCAAGATATTTCACATGTGAATGTTGAGAAACAACTTGATTGTTAATCCGAATGGGGGAACAAGTATCTCTTCGTAAAGTAAATGTTACTTGAACACACTTTTGTTCATTTACCTTGATTCTCCATAAGTTTAACCAAAGCTCCATCTGGCTAATGTGTTCCTGGAGTTTGCGGGATGCCTCATCAGGGTTTTCATGCATACTAAGGCAGGCTGTATCGTCGGCAAATGTGGAAGTATGGATACTACTGCTCACAGGCATATCACAAGTATAAATTAAATATAAAACTGGTCCCAGTATACTCCCCTGTGGCACACCAGATGAAATTGTTTCAGGCCTACTTGTAAAGTCTCCTTCCGCAACAGTGAACTTACGGGAAATAATGTAACTTTCCAAAAGATTTAAAATGTTTATTTGTAAGTAAGTCTTCAATTTTAAAATAAGGCCTTCATGCCACACTTTATCAAATGCCTGGAAAACGTCAATAAACAGCGCAGAATAATACTTTTTTTCCTCAAAAGTTCTTCTTATAAATTGAACCAATCTGTGAGTTTGTTCAATGGTGCTATGCTGACTTCTAAAACCAAATTGATGGTCTGGTATGCACCCACTACTAATTAGATTTGGGGACAATTTTGTTTTAAGCAGTTTTTCGAAAAGCTTTGACATTGTAGATAGTAGACTTATTGGCCTATATGACTCAGCCTTGGTTATATCTTTGCCCGGCTTTGGAATCATTTTAACCTTGGCAAGTTTCCAGTTGTGTGGATAATACTCCAGTCGTAAAATAGCATTAAATATGAATAACAGGATTCTCATTGCAATACGAGGCAAGTTCATCAGCATCTGATTACTAATTCCATCAATACCCGGAGCTTTCTTCGGGTTGAGTTCGGCAATTAATTTTTGTAAATCACGCGTCTTAAACTTTATGTGTTGAGGGGGTAGAGCGACTATATTCGGCAAATCAGCAACACCAGTACATATATTTGGCGTAAAAACGGATTTTAAGTGCTCAGCAAATATTTTACCTTTTTCAGTATCGCTTCTTGCCCAACCTCCGGTAGATGTGCGTAGAGGTGGCTTATACTCAACGGCTGTTTTAAGCTTTCTGGCAGCGCGCCACAAGGAGTAATTAGACGCCGGTGTAACATCAAGACCCTCCAGATAATTTTTAAGAGATGCAATTTTTTCAGATGCAAGCAACTCTTGGAGTCGTTTAGTGCACTCTTTAAATCTGATTTTATTTTGTGGTGATCTGTGCTGTTGCCATTCCCTTCTAGCCCTTCTTTTTTCACGTACGAGACGTTCAATGTCTGTAGAATAAATTTTATTAAACCCAATCTGCGGATGGGAGATAGTGGCATGTTCAGCAGCCTGTTTAATATTCTCGCTGAGATTGGCAATGTTCGATTCAATATCATCGGGTGTTCTAAGCGTAATGTTTTCCGTACAATGACTGCTGAGATATTTTTTGAACCCCAGCCAATTTACACGATTGCTCATCTTCACATATGGGTCAGGTAAGTTACTTCTTAATGGGCTACAAATTGTGATGATCGTCGGGGAGTGATCGGACGAGAGATCAAGAGAAGCTTGAACTTGAATTAAATCCCTAGAGATATTTTTTATGACGCCAAAATCTATAACATCCGGAAATTTTTGTATGTCAGTAGGCCAATAAGTGGGCTCCCCACTCGAAATGACATCCAAGCCCATTTTTGAAATAGTGTTGAACAATGCTCGACCTCTGGGTGTAACAAGGCGCGAACCCCAGAACGTATGTTTCGCATTGTAGTCTCCAGCTGCTACAAAACAAGGTCCAAGAGATTTGTAGAAATCCTCATATTGATTCTCAGTGATTGAAAATCTGGGAGGGGAGTAAATTGATGATATAACAAAATTTGAACAAAAAAGTCAAGACTCAAGCATTATTTTATTGACAACATTTGTGAAGAACACTTACAAGCAACGAATATTTGTGTCGAAAATTTTTGCACTAATTTTGTCATAGATTCGCAATTACTGAGGATCAATATGAAGATTTGTACAAATCTCTGGGCCCTTGTTTCGTAGCAGGTGGTGACTATAATGCCAAACATACCTTTTGGGGTTCGCGTCTTATTACACCCAGAGGTCGAGCGTTGTTCAACACAATTTCAAAAATGGTATTGGATGTCATTTCGAGTGGGAAGCCCACTTGTTGGCCTCCTGACATACAAAAAATTCTGGATGTTATAGATTTTGGGCTCACGAAAAATATCTCTAGGGATTTAATTAAAATTGAAGCTTCTCTAGATCTCTCTTCCGATCACTCTTCGACGATCGTTACAATTTGTAGCCCATTAAGAAGTGACTTACCTCACCCATATGTGAAGTTGATAAATCGTGTTAATTGGCTGGGATTCAAAAAATGTCTTAGTAGTCATTGCACGGAAAATATTACGGTAAGAACACCTGATGATATTGAATCTAACATTGAAAACCTTAATGAAAATATTAAACAGGCTGTTGAACATGCCACTACCTCCCATCCGCACACTAGGATTAATAGAATTTATTCTACGGATATTGAACGTCTTGTAAGTGAAAAAAGAAGAGCTAGAAGAAAATGGCAACAGCACAGATCACCCCAATTTAAAATCAGATATAAAGAGTGCAAGAGTTGCTTGCATGTGAAAAAACTGCATCTCTTAAAAATTATTTGGAAAGTCTTGATGGCACACCATCATCTAATTACTCCTTGTGACGCCCTGCTAGAAAGCTTAAAACACCCGTTGAGTTTAAACCACCTCTGCGCACATCTACAGGAGGTTGGGCAAGAAGCGATACTGAAAAAGTAAAATATTTGGTGAGCATTTAAAATCCGTATTTACCCCAAACACATGTTCTGGTGCTGTTGGTTTGCCAAATGTAGTTGAGCTTCCCCCTCGACCAATAAAATTTAATACGCCTGATATACAAAAACTAATTGGAGAACTCAACTCGAAAAAAGCTCCGGGTATTGAAGAAATTAGTAACCAGATTCTGATGAAGTTGCCTCGATTTGCTATTAGAATCCTGTTATTAATTTTTAATACCATTTTACGACTGGAGTATTATCCAAACAGCTGGAAGCTTGCAAGGGTTAAAATAATTAAAAAGCCGGGCAAAGATCTTACCAAGGCTGAGTCATATAGGCCAATAAGTTTACTGACAACAATGTCAAAGCTCTTTGAAAAGTTACTCATGATAAAATTGACCCTAATTCTTACTGATAATGAGTGCATACCGGATCATCAATTTGGATTTAGAAGTCAGCATAGCACCATTGAACAAACCCATATTGGTTCAATTTATAAGAAAAACTTTTGAAGAAAACAAGTATTGCTCTGCGCTGTTTATTGACGTTTCTCAGGCATTTGATAAAGTGTGGCATGAAGGCCTAATTTTAAAATTAAAGACTTATCTACCAATAAAAATTATAAATCTGTTGGAAAGTTACATTATTGCCCGAAAGTTCACTGTTATGGAAGGAGACTTTATGAGTACGCCTGAAATAATCTCATCCGGTGTGCCACAAAGAAGTATACTGAAGCCAATTTTGTATTTGATTTATAATTGTGATATGCCATTGAGCAGAGAACTATTACTAAGTTTATGTCTGACACTGGTCGGGCCTACTTATATTTTAAATTTAATATTTGAATACTTTTTGTTAGTTCATATATGAAGATACAATAAATAAAAATCATGTATTAATAAAAAATAACAAATAAAAAAAATTTTAAATGTTTCAATTAAATGAATTCATCCGAATTTAAAATTTTTAGCATCGTATTTAGCCGTATTTACCGTTTTTGGTACCTTGTTGGGCCCTTCGCAAAATCATACGTTTTATTATCCCAGGTTCCACTGAGCGGTAGGAATTAATTGTGAATTATTTTTACATGTATGTCATATAAGGTAGATAAGGTCATTAGCAAAAAAGTATGGAGAACGGGTAAGATTTTACCCCTTTTCAATGGAAAGTATCAAAACTCATTCAAGATTTTAAAGAAAAGAACGCGCTTAGAATTTTTCTGCTTTGTTAAAATACTTAAAAGATATGTGGAGTGCTTAAAAATACCAAAATTTAGTTTTCACCCTCTTTTAATCCCTCAAAGTATACATATTGGAAAAGCACCAAATACGTGTTGGCTTATTTTTTAGTAATTGGTTTCCGAGATATAAAGATACATATTACCCTTTCATTTTGCCAATTTTTACCCCCTTAGCATTCGAGTTTCCAAAAATTCCTTCTTAGTGGATCTATAAATTGAAAGGGCAACCGGCACACCAAATTTCAGCTCTACCTTATTTTTACATGTATATTATATGTACCTTATCCTTAACAAAAAGTACTGGAAACGGGTACGATTTTAACCCTTATAAAAGCAAATTTTCAAAAAGTACCAAAATCCATTCGAGATTTTGTCTAGAAAAAAGCATGAGCCAAAAAAGTTTTTCCTACGTTCAATAATTTAGAAGATATGTCGAGTGCAAAAAAGGTACCAAAATTCGGTTTTTACCCCCTTTAAATCCCCAAAAATACACATATTGAAAAAGTACCAAATACGTGTCAGCTTATTTTTTATCAGCATTCATGTGTTTTTGGAATTTTTAGTCTATCAAATGTGGTTTCCTATATATAAAGGTACCGATTTTACCCCTCTTTACCCCCTTAGCATTCGAGTTTCCAAAAACCCTTCTTAGTGGATCTATACTTTGTGAGGGGAACATACACACTAAATTTCAGCTCTCTTACTATAGTCATTTCGGCTGTTTGTTGATACATCAGTCAGTCAGTCAGTAACGTTACTCTTTTATATATATAGATTAATGAAGAAGATATATTGTAATTAAAAAGTTAATAATAAAAGTACATATTTATTTGTTTATGTAAGTATAATATTGTCCTATAATTTAACAAATAATATAATCGTATTAATTTTCTTTTTAATTTTATA
Organism: Tachina lurida; assembly: GCA_944452675.1. Taxonomy (NCBI): domain Eukaryota; kingdom Metazoa; phylum Arthropoda; class Insecta; order Diptera; family Tachinidae; genus Tachina; species Tachina lurida. The sequence goes on from OX101754.1 coordinate 71,811,746, forward strand.
TTTTAGTGTAATTCTTTAAATTTTATTTAGGTTATTAAGGAATGTAATATGAACAAGAAATAGTATAACTCACCAAAATTCCTGTTCCGATGATTGCTGGCCTGTCCACAGAATACACAGAAGTGAAGAAAGTGACAGGTAAAAAAAGCTCAAATCAGGTTTTTTAAAATTCGTGGAAAAAAAAGAGAAAAGAATAGTGTATTTGATACTGTAGTGTATTATTACTTACCAATTAACGCAGCTAATAAAAAGCGTTGTAATTTTATTGCACTAGAAAGACGAATCAAAACAAAAACGCCGACGAAATTTGAGGGAAAACGAAAGAAACAGAAAAATACCCTTATCTTCCGTCTCGTGACACTTCTGTATATTTTGTGGCCTGTCATCAATGGAGATGGAATTTGAGTCGTTCACAAAATTGCAATTTTTAAATTAAATTTTTGAAGTAGCAATACAAAAGTATCATGTTGATATAATTTTTTTAAATTCGTTTGTGCATATGAATGTATTTTAATGGATGAATAATTTGATGTGTGTGTAATTTTGTAACTATTGTTTATTATTTAGTTTATTGTTACATTTTAGTTCTTTCTTTTTCTTTAGTTTTTAAGTCCAAATATTTATTTTATTTACATATAAAAAGAGGAAATCTTTTTATATTTTTGGATTACTCTTTTGTTCTTTATTGATTTAAATATATGTGTAGGTAATTTAGAGCAGAATTTCTAAATTTCTTCAAATATAACATTTTTATGGAGAAGGTCTCCAATTTAAAGAGTTTGCTTTTTGAGATATTCGAACGAAGTCAAAAATGTATGCATTGTACGTTGATAAATAAAAAGAAAGCTGAAATTCAAGATTAGGATTAAAGGGTAAAACAATTGGCAAGATTTTTATTTAAATTTTCAGTGCGTGATGTTCCGACATTCTTCACCAGATTTCTTTTCCTCTTAGTTTAAATCCTTTTATTCCTTTTTAAAGTTCAAATGTTCACTTTTAATATACTTTTCGTTCTCCGAAATCAATTATCACTTTTTCAACTCTCTACAACCTTTTTTCTGATCTATTTTTTTCTATTCTCAACTACAAAACCAAACCCACTTTATTCCTTTCCTACTTTTTTTTTCAATTATAGACAGGTATATTTTCTGCATAATATTCGAAGTGTTTAGAGAGATTTACAGGTCTAATAAATGATGGTCCTCACAGTACCTCTGTACATACATATACATTAGGGTTTCCCTAAATGCAAAAGCATCAAATGTTCGCGCTCCACGACGCTTAAAAATGTTCAGTCCAAATTTTAGCGCAATCGGTCTATATTTAGAGGTTGCGATAGTTTAATGATTTTTCGGGGTTAGATAGAAATATAACATGCAATAATTTTTTACGGAGATATTCATTGTTTATTTAAAAATAAAAATATTTAAGAAAACAAATAAATAAAGAATTAATAAAACTGTATATTAAGTCCAAATCATAATGAGGGTGGCGTTGGCTGAAGTAGTTAGCACGTTGACTACAAAACCGAAGGTCCTGTGTTCAATCCCTGTATCCAACAGTCATTGAATAACAACACCACGCATTTTTCTGATGTGCATTAGTGTCCCTTTGTATCAGTTGCTGTAGGAAAGTTCAAGTGATGAAGGCATAGTCACTGGTCACTGAACTATACCGACTTCAGCAGATTCTAGTCCTAATATAACATCAGAGCGCCCTCCTTCGTTGTGTAGCAAAATCATCGGCGAAGTAAAATAATCAATAAAATGGCTACAAAACACGCCTCATTTGACACCAGATGGCGCAGCAACACTGCATTATCAAAAAACGTGAAAAAAGCAGAGTTCTAAAACAATGAAGCTTTCCTCTATCTCTCCCTTCACCACCTGTCTTCTCTATCACTATCCCTTTCCTAAAAGAAGGTAACACCTAGTAATAGTAGAAGCATTATTTGCCTGAGTGTTACTTCTCTTAAAAAAAAAAAAAATATCGCACACTGAATCATAAAGAGTCACAAGTCAAAAAATTTCAGATGCTGAGTAGTTGCAAACAACTGTTGATACTGTACAAATGACGCAAGTATGTGACATAAAAACAAGCATAACGGTATTTTATATTCTTCAAGAAGACTGTATTGCAAAGGAAATTGTTGAGGTCGTTATAAATTTCTTCAATTAACTGGTTTATAACAAAGCAAAAGCACTTTTATAATTTTGAAATGTGACTCTTTATGCTTTAGTGTGCGATATAGTTTATTATTTTTTTAGATTATCGATAGCCAGTTTTGCAATATTAGCTTTAAAAACCCCAGGAATTTTCTACGCAAATATTGCTTTTGAGTCTCATTTTTCGTAATTGATCTGTTAAATTGGGTCACCAAAGCAACATGTCGTTTTGCACAGTCATGTAGAACTTTTGAAAGTCTAGCATTTTCTTTCATAGAAATAAAAATGGCGTCGTCTTTCCACTCGGTAGGATACTTCGAAAGAAATAACTGTGCCTTTTATTGTCCCTCATCGCATAGTAAATTAAAAAACGTTGTTGACCTTTTGGTAACATAGGACTCAAGTGAATTTCTATGGTTATATACTTTTCCGTCCAGTCTCTTTAAGGCTTTACCTTTTGGTGGTACATAGCTAAAGATTTTTCACCATTGTGCAATCGAAAAAGCAAACCAGATTAAATATTTAGAAAAGTACCATAAATGTCGATGAAATACTTTTACAGCACCCTTAACAATTTCTTCATTAGGATAGTATTCGAGTTGTTTAAGGAGGTTTTGGTCATTAAAAGGAGCATTTATTGCTAAAAGAGCTTAATTCCAGTATCAGCCATATATAAGACTTACAAACAAAGTTATTTCGGTAATTGCTTTTATTTTCCTCGGCGGTGAGATCAAATTGATTTTGAAACATACATATTTTTAATAAAATCAAACAAGTTTTTTTACGTACCAGCTTAAGAGTGCTAAAGGTATGCAGATCGTGATGAATGGCATTGATGCATATGTTAATCCCGCAGAAATAAAAGATGCACTCATCATACAAGAATTTAAAGTAAAAAGTGTTACTAATACAATCAATAGAGAGCAGATCCCCCAGCCTCTATTTCATGACGAACTGGAGCCGAATGATATACAGTTGAAAAAATCCGAGATACATCCAATTTATAGGCTAAAATATTTTTTATACCGAAAAATTATAGTTGAAGAGCCACATAGGCGTTCAGGTCCCGTACAGTGCCAGAATTGCCAAGAATATGGTCATTAGCTATGGCATAGGTTAGTCTGGGTGGTCAAAGGACCTCGCATAGACCAAAATTGATCCTTAGCGATACCCAAAAAGTGACAAGAAATCTGCAAGTATGGCGGCCTAGTTCGCGGTGCCTGTATCGAATGACTCCCACACAGATTTAGCAAACCTTAGCAGCCTACACATTTCTATTCCCGATACAAGATCAAGACTACGAAAAGTGTGATCACCAAGGCAGTCATATCTAGTGCGGTTTAGAGCCGGACAGTGGCACAGTAGATGTTCTACTGTCTCAATTACCCCAGGTTCCTTACATTTCCTGCAGGTGCCGTCGAGTATTTGTCCTATTTTGACGGCATATGAAGCCGTCCAACAGTGTCCAGTTAATATCCCCACTAGAAGTCTACAGTTTCTTCTGGTTAGTGATAAAAGGAATTTAGTCGATTTAGGATCATAGGAACTCCACATGATTTTAGAAGTTTTGCCAGTTTCCGTCGCACGCCAACTTTCCTCCGCTTCTTCCTTCATCTTAGAGTCCATCTTAGAGTTATGCTATGGCATAGTTTATATGGGAATTCTTAGTAAGGAGATTTCGACTTGCAAGAACCCCTCATTTTGTGAGCATAAGCAAGCGCTAACTATTTTTTTTGTATGGGGACCACCTTAATGGTTGAAGATAGACAATAAGTATGTTCAGAGAAAATCTTTGTAATGAAAAAATATTGGAAGTCGGTCATACATTTGACTTCGATAGGTACGCCCTAGGGGAAGTTAGAGCCCTGCGAGTAAATTTTGTACAAATTTCGCCTTTGTATGGGAGCCCCTATAATGAGTCGAGATAGGACATAGGTATGTTCGGAGGAAATGTTGAAAATAAAAAATTACTGTGGATTGGTCTTACATTTTACCCCCCTAGGAGGCAACATAAAAGCGGAAAAGCGGATTTCTTAAAAAAAATTATTCAAAAAACTATTATTTTGTATGGGAACCACCTTAATGGTTGAAGATAAATGATAAGTATGTTCAGAGAAAATCTTTGTAATGAAAAAATAGTGGAAGTCGGTCACACATTTGACTTCGATAGGTACGCCCTAGGGGCAGTTAGAGCCCTGCGAGTAAATTTTATAAAAATTTCCCCTTTGTATGGGAGCCCCCTTAAGGAGAGCAGTTAGGCGGTCGGTGTGTTTAAAAAAGATGTTGGGCGGACTAAACTAATGGGTGCTCGTCATACATTTGACCCTGGTAGCGGTGACCCCGGGAAAGTTATATGATTTTTTGTAGTTTTTTTTGCTTTTACCATCAACTTTGAGCACGATGCGGAGCCCTTTGCCCCCATCTGACCGCCACCATTTTTTGGCTCGAATATTTTTTTCTGAACCTCACAAAATAAGGGGTTCTTGCAAGTCGAAATCGAAAAATCGTAAACTGCGCCATACCTAATGGTCATACAAAAACTTACTGCAATTTACCTACAGTTTGTGTTATCTGCGGTGAATTGCATGGTACTGCTAGCTGCACTTAGCCAAAAGATCAAGCAGAAAAACACTGCAGTAATTGTGGAGGTAATGGCACCGATAACTATAGATGATGCCCTGTATATTCTTTCGTTAAACAGAGTATGCGATAACAACCTAAATTAGCTCCAGCTCAATCAACAAACGCTTACTGCCCCACTACTCCTCAAACTAACCAACCAGTTACTTCACGTGTATCGTATGCCGATGCTGCTAAGACTAGTTCTATTCCCACACAAAATGTTCCACCGCCAAATAATTCAACGAATGCAAACTCAAGCTTTAACTTTAGTCGCTTTGAAGCTATTATTGAGAATCTGGTGCTAACTATTAATAATTTTACAACAAATATGAATAGCATGATGCAAAAAATGCTGAGAATGGAGAATACACTGTTTCAGACATTAGTTAACAAGCCATGAATACGTTACAAATACGTTCTAGAACGCAAACGGCGTACGCAGTCACAAAAATGAACTTGAGCACTTCCTCATGAAAAACTATGTTGATATAATGTTGGTCTCTGAGACTCGAGAAGTTTCTTTAAAGTAAATAGCGACACTATATACGATAAAAAGGACCCTAAAGAAAGAGCATGCGGTGAATCAGCGATTCTAATAAAGTCCAGACTCAAGCACTATATTCTTGACAACATTTGTGGGGAACATCTAAAAGCCACAAATATTGGCATTGAAAGTTTTTGTGCAAATTTCGTGGTATCATCAATTTACTCCCCTCCCAGATTTTCAATCTCTAAGGATTAATACGAGAATTTCTACAAACCTCTTGGACCTTGTTTAGCAGCAGCTGGCGACTACATCACAAAATACACGTTTTATTACACCCAGAGGTCGAGCGTTGCTCAACACAATTTCAAAAAATGGCTTGGGCGTCATTTCTAGCGGTGAGTCCACTTACTGGCCTACTGACAAACAAAAAATTCCGGAGTTTATAGATTTTGTTGTCATGAAATATATCTGTAGGGATTTCATTCAAGTTGAAGCTTCTCTAGATCTCTCGTCGGATCATTCTCCCACGATCATTACAATTTGCAGCCCATTAAGAAGTGACTTACCTTACCCATATATGAAGATTATAAATAGTGTTAATTGGATGGGATTTGAAATGCGTATATCATAGTAGTCACTGCACGAAAAACATTACGCTAAGAACACCCGAGGATATTGAGCTAACATTGCCAACCTTAACGAAATGGTTACACAGGCTGCTGAACATGCTACTACCTTCCATCCGCAGACTGGGTTTAATAAAATTTATTCTACAGATATTGAACGTCTAGTGTGTGAAAAGAGAAGAGCTAGTAGGGAATGGCAACAGTAGAGACCACCCCAACTTAAAATCAGATTTAAAGAGAGCACTAAACGAATTCAAGAACTGCTTGCATTTGAAAAAACCGCATCTCTTAAAAATTATTTGGAAGGTCTTGATGTTACACCAGCATATTACTACTCCTTGTGGCGCGCTGCTAAAAAGCTTAAAACACCAGTTGAGTTTAAACCACTTCTGCGCACATCTACCGGAGGTTGGACAAGATGCGAAACTGAAAAAGGTAACATATTTGCTGACCATTTAAATTACGTATTTACCCCAAACTCATGTACTGGTGTTGTTGATTTGCCGAGTGTAGTCCCTTTACCCCCTCAATAAATAAAGTTTAAGACGTGTGAGGTACAAAAGCTAATTGCTGAACTCAACCCGAAGAAAGTTTCGGGTTTTTGTGAAATTAGTAACCAGCTGCTGATAAGGTTGCCTCTTGGTGCAATTAGAATCCTGCTATTCGTTTTTAACGCCATTTTACGACTGGAGTATTATCCACACAGCTAGAAGCTTGCCAAGGCCAAAATGATTCCAAAGCCGGGCAAAGATCTTACCTAGACTGAGTCATATAGAGCAATAAGTCTTCTATTAACAATGTCAAAGCTTTTCGAAAAACTGCTCATGACAAAATTGTCCCCAATTCTAGTTAGTAGTGGGTGCATACCGGACCATCAATTTGGTTTTAGAACTCAGCACAGTACCATTGAACAAACTCATAGATTGGTTCAATTTATAAGAACAACATTTGAAGCAAATAAATATTGTTCTGCGCTGTTTATCGACGTTTCTCAGTGTGGTATGAAGGTCTTATTTTAAAATTGAGGATATACCTACCAATAAACGTTGTAAGCCTTTTGGAAAGTTAAATTATTGTCCGGAAGTTCACTGTTGTGGAAGGAGACTTTATGAGTATGCCTGAAACTATCTCATCCCGTGTGCCACAGAGGAGTATACTTGGGCCATTTTTGTATTTGATTTATACTTGTGATAAACCTCTGAATAGTAATATCCACACTTCAATATTTGCTGATGATACAGCATGCCATAGTACGCGTGAAAACCCTTACGAGGCGTACCGATATCTTCAGGAACACATTACCCACCTGGAACTATGGTTAAACTCATGGAGAATTAAGGTAAATGAACAAAAGTGTGTTCAAGTAACATATACATTACGAAGAGATACTTGTTGCCTCATTCGGATAAACAATCAAGTTGTTCCTCAACATTCTCATGTGAAATATCCTGATATACACCATGATCGACTGCGTACTTGGAAACACCACATTGACTCTAAGTTAACACAAATTAAACTAAAATTAACTCGGGTACATTGGATGATTGGTAGAAATTCAACCATCAGTCCAGATTGCAAACTGTAGATATACAAGTCGCTTTTGAAACCTATATGGTGCTACACTGAAAGCATTTTCGGCATTAATTCTATGAATTTCGACATTAATCTAATGAAAAATTCATTCAAATTCAACCAATGTCACGCTTCTTTGGATTAATGAAATGAGTATCGTCAAAATTATTTAATTGAAAACTTCATCAAATGTATTTAACAGTGTAATTAATGCAGTGCTATAACTTCATCGACACAATAAAATAATTTCATGAAAAGAATGAAATAACTTAAATATAAAGTGGTTTCTTAATAATAAGAAAATATTGTAGTCATAAATCCAATAAAATATTCTTACGAAACCGGAATACCAACGAAGCAATTCCAATAAAATTCTTTCATAATATTCATGAAATTTTCATTGGATTTGTGAAATTATCATTAGATTTGTGAAAAAATGTTAATGAAATTGTTTCATTGGACTTATGAAGCAAAATTCTTTCGGTGTACGGAATTCAACTATAGGGTACTGTTTCAGCTTCCAATGTCGAGAGCAGCCAACAAAGACAAAACAAAATTTTACGGTTAATAACATCGGCTCCATGTTATATAAAAAATTCAGATATACATCGTGATTTAAATATGCCACCAGTTATTGAACAAATTGCAAAATATGCAAGCAAATATTTAACACAACTCGAGTTACATCCTAATCTGCTTGCCGTAATATTTTTAACTTTACTGGACACATTCGCCTAACAAAGAGGGATACAAGGGTTCTTATAGTTACCCAGCACTCCATGTGGGACTGCTTGAAAATACTTTTTTTCCTTTTTGATTATCACTACTTATTTATTATTTATAACTATCACTAAGTTTATGTCCGACACTGTTTGGGCCTAATAATTACATTTTAGATTTACGATTTGAATACTTATTGTTAGTTCATATTTGAAGATAAAATAAATAAAAACGTGTTTATAAAACAAAACTAGTTTTTATCCAATAGATCGCCTTCGTCATCCAACGAGCAAGATGGCACGCACCTGGTACATAAAATTTAATTTTCATTGTTCCAGCTATATTTGCACCAGCAAGAAAATTTAGACAAAGAGTTAGGAGTTCACGGTAATCGTCCTTTGATAACGTAATAATATTTTCAGAGAAAAAGGAAAGGAAAGAGAAAGGTCAGTTCTCGTTGTACCTTCATAGTGAACAGACGTCTTAGCGGTGCTTTTTTTACATACATACTAAACAACAAAAAATACAAAAAATATTCGTAATACATATTTGACTTTAATAAATAAGCTTCATTTGTTTTGCCAATATTTTTACATAGAAATAACAAAAAAAAACCGCAAACAAACGACACAAACAAAGTGCCGTTGAGGAATACTCTATATGAGTACCTCAAAGGAAAAAAATTGTGAAGTGAGTTCTAACGGCAGAAATGCCTATTTTACTGTGAGTTATGAAACTCTTAATGAAAACATTAAAAATAAAAAATCTTATGATAGACTT